>RSEF01000009.1:7818766-7987885 GCA_003993805.1 Himantopus leucocephalus
CCCCCCCCCCCCCCAAGCATTGTTCTGTGTTTGGCTCCTGTTGTAATTTCTGGATAATATTGCTCATCACAGGAATTTACTTCTGGAAGTTACAGGAATTGCCTTCTGTCAATATTGTCACTTTTATGAATACTTACAGTTGGAAATTTGAAAATACTAAAAATACATATAGATTAATATCTGTCGGCAATTTCTTGATTGAGAGAAATTATTTGTTTTATCAGGATTTTCAAGTCCAGTACAATGAAGATTAAGGGGCAGAATGCCTCTAGAGTCTTATAGCATCAAGCTGGATTTGCCAAAGTTCTTTATTACCAATATGAAAATTATGTTTAAAAAGTGACAGAATTGGGTCTGAAGTTCTATGCAATCAAGTGTAGCTCAGAGTTCATCTTAATAGTCTTCATATAAGCTTGTGTATCACACACATCTTCCTCGGAGGATTTTGGCCAAAATCATCTGTGTTTGTGTACGTGTGAATGCACAGGTGTTTATGCTGGTTTGTCATTGGAGGTGCTCCCAGCTAGTTATAGCATCTACAAGGTGAATTTTTTTACGAATTTAAAATACACCAGTCTTTAGCTCATTGATCTTTTGGTGTAGGTATTAACTGATTTTGGCCTAATGTGGGCTTAGTTATTAAGTAATTTTAGTGCGGAGAGGAAAGGAAGGCAGAATATATGTTGACTAATTTACGCTATAAACAAACAGTATGCTTGTCCTTTTTTTGGTGCTGTCGTACTAAGTGTTGAAGCCACTAGATAATGCATATGGAGTATATTTTCAAGTTGAGCCCATTCTTTTCTTACAAGGAGCATTTCAAATGACTGCAAATGTAGCCCAGCCAGTTTAGACGTGAATCTGTGTACTCTGTGTGTACTCAGACTAGTTCTAAAATACCTTAAAATATATTGGGTTTGGTGCAAAGTTAGGTTAGGTTAGGTTGTCCCTTTTTTGGACAATGGGATAATTACTTAGGAAATAGTTAATGCAACATGGAACTCCACAAAGCAGCCCTGCTTTCTCTAAGCTAGCTGTTTTCCATACAGTACTGTCACATCTGCTGTTTAGGAGGTTGTACTGCAAAATTTTATAGACTCAAACCAGCTGAATCCTAAAATAGGTTCAAATAAATGTTTATACATTATTTCTTCTGCAAAGATCTGATCCTATTAAGGTTACTTGGTTTTAGGTAGCCTTGGACTTATTAAATATTCATGTTGAAAGTGTGTTTATAAATAATTAACTTAAAGTTTTGAATAATTTACAGAGCATGTGCACCAGAGGAAACCACGTTTCATTTACTGCACTTATCACTGATGAGAGAATATATTGATTATGAATTTTCGCCAGTAAAAGTAAGTTCTAATGCAGCTGTGATTGAAAAAATGTGTGAGGTCTTTTTATGCAAACATGATAATAAAAATTATTCTCCTGTGGGTGTTTTGGTTGGTTTTTTTCCTGTTTTTTTTTTTTTTCCCCCTCCAGGACAAGATTTCCTTTGAATATGATATTGAGAGGATAATAGATGATTGGATCTTAATGGGTTTCCTTGTAGGAAATGATTTTATTCCTCATCTACCTCATTTACACATTAATCATGATGCACTGCCGCTACTTTATAGAACATATATGGCTATCTTGCCAGAACTGGGAGGTAAGAACACTAAGATTAATTGTGGAAAGTAGAAACATTAACATTCCTATGTTAATATTTATTGACCTTTTTAGCCATGTTAGAATGTTTAGCATTTATTACACTTCCTTTAGACAGCCAGCAAGATTGTGTTTATTATCTCTGTGGCATTTAAATTTAACTTTTTAAATTGTTAATTTAAAAAACATACTTTATTTTCCCACTAGGTTACATAAATGAAAACGGGCATCTGAATTTAAAACGCTTTGAGAAATATCTCACAAGATTGTCAGATGTAAGTAACTTCGAAATTGCAATGTATAGAACTGTGTAGTCTGTTGAATATAACCTCAGTATAGTTCCCTAAAATGCACCGTGCTGTGGTTTTAATGAACTGTTAAATGACTTTGTTTTACAAGTGGTTCAATCAGCTGTTTTATCGTTCAACTGATGGGATCCAATCAGTTGTTGTCTGATCTTACAACATAAGAGGAAAAAGATTGAATCATTTGATCTGCCTTTAGCCAGCATCTTTTAGTACTGCAAGTGAAATGAGGATTCACCAGTAGAATCATGGTCCTCAATTCTTACTGAGTAATGAGTGCAGTGCTGGGCAGTGTGCTGCAGGCAGCAATACTCTTTGCTTCCTTTGCTGGTCACTTTCTTGTGGGGTAAGCCATGTCTGAAGGTCTTGGAGAGCATTATTTTTTGCAAGTTCTTTATGAAGATCACTGGTAAAGAGCAATGAAGCATTAGTATCTCTCAAAGGCGGGTATCAACATTCTTCATGAACTAACAGGCATACAGGAGGCAGTCCTGTTAAGTCCTATTGCAGTAATCCATTCTAGAGTTGAGAAAGGTATAGGCTGTGTAGAAATGGAAAGGTGTCAGCCTTACGCTGAACTTGGAAGGAGGAAGTTCGTTTGCTGTCCCCGCTTCAGCCCTGTCTTCTGATTCTTGGGTAGAACTATGAAAGTGTTGGGGGTGTTGCACAAGACTGTATTACCCAGACCCTATATATTTCTACTACTTCGAGTTGATAGTGAAGTGTGGAAGATATCTAACTCTTTTGGGTTTTTTTACCCGTTGCTGCCTTACTGAAAGAAAGCAAAATATGGCTTGGGTATATGTTATATATTGCTAAGAAAAAAGATTTTTAATATTAATCTATTAGTTTAGTTGTAGCTCTAGGGCAAACAGTTTATGTGTGAATGACTCTAGATGTAATCTAATGCACCCGTTAAAAAGATATTGTTAATCTAGCACTCTAAATTTGACGTCTCTCAAGTATTTCTAAACTTACCTCAATCTTTCTGCACAGTTTGATCGTGAGCACTTCAGTGAAGTCTTTGTAGACCTGAAATGGTTTGAAAGTAAAGTAGGCAATAAATACCTCAACGAGGCAGCTGGTATCGCAGCAGAGGAAGCTAGAAAAAATAAACAAAAGAAACAAAAGGTTAGTGTTTTACATGCTCGTATTTCCAAAATTGCATATTACTTTTTGCAAATCAGTAATTTGGTTGTAGAAAAATTACGTGGCATAAACCTCTGTTTTGAGATTTTTTGAGATCAGAAAAGATAGTAAAATGTAACATTTGAGGAACTGCCTGTATGCATTGCTGGTTGTGAGTGATTAAATGCTTAAGTCAAGGTCAGGTTCTCATGATTTTTGAAATCTTGTAAGCCCGCAACTTAATGCTTTGATTTATCTGTTCCCCAACAGCAGCAAAACTTACTTCTGGGTGAGTTATGGTCAAATTTGCTGTGCTTCGTAATTTTACTTTTCAGTGCATAGTCTGCTGGAAGTTTTATAGATTTCAGGTACACTGATAGATCATTTGTGCATGTCTTGGTATCGGCCAACTATTTGACAATGAATAGGTAAATAGCAGTGTTGTTGGTGTAAGCTATCACAAATTGGTTATTAAACTTGGAATTCTAGATATAACTAATTCATAAGGACAGCTCCTTTCTCTGTATGTTGACTCTGCCCCACTGTGATGTTCCCCACCACCACCTCCATTGGCTGTACTTCAGTGTGACTTCAGCAGAGTGTAGAGTAACAGCAGGAAATTCCTTCAAGTTTAATCTGTCCCTGTATATCGTTACCCAGTTCTTTAGTGCAGTTTGTGGTTCTTAACAGCAAGGTGCTAGCTCTTCCTTTAGTTCTTTAGTGCAGTTTGTGGTTCTTAACAGCAAGGTGCTAGCTCTTCCTCTAATAAGGCGTGCCTTATTTGTGGTTGTTTTCTCATTTGCCACAGAAGTTTGGAGCAGCTGTGTAGTATTAGCTAGTCATCTTGTCTGATCCTTTGCATGGCAGTGGCAGTCAGGAGCTTGCGTATCTCAGGTACAGCGGAAGAGGGCAGCTACTCAGTGCTGTACACAAAAAATAGTGCGTACTGTGAGAATGAAGTGAATGTTTGGCTTGTTTGACTCTGTAAAACACAATTTCTTGTATCCTTGCTTCCCAGAAGAATAATTTGGACTCTTAAAAATTTACTGATTAAAAATTTGATTGCATACTGGTGCTGTAGCACGATGCAAGATGTAGGTAAAAATGCTTAAATATGCACTGTGCAGTTTGGGAAGTATTTGTATTTTGGAAAACAAATATTCAGATATTTTTTAAAGGTGGTTGAGACTTTGAGACTGCTCCTTTGTCTGATCTGTATGAATAAAATCGTTTTCCCTAGGCAATTACAAGAGAAGGAAATGTAGTGGGTTTTATACTAAATAATATTTATGCATCTTGATTTTGAGTTGCAGATTGTATGGTTGTGAATGAGTTATGTGCATATTATTCTGTATTTTTACTTTATCTTAAATATTATATTAATAGGCTCAGGAAAATTCTATATGTTTGGCTGCTTTAGAAAAAAACGAAGATGAAGTTGTGACCCCTAAAAGTAAGTGCAAATAATTTTTCAATGTACATAAACAACAAAAAAACCTTGTTAATTTTTGTATAGATTTGGAAGATCGGTAAGAATTTCATGTCAGAGATGACCTTAATCTAAATGAAAGAGTTATGTAGTCAGCTATTGGGAAATGGAACTGCGCATCACTGGCTTACGGTGAGAGGGAGTGGGGCTAAAGCTTTTGAAGTGCTTCTTACCTGACCAGTATTCCACGATGAATTGAATAGGAATGAATGAGCAAATCTTCAACATCATTATGTTTTTTAGAATCTTATGCCTAGGTATTTTATTATATAGGTGGGGACAAATGAAGAGATTTTGATATGGCTTTGGGGGTTTTGGTTGTGTTGATTATGTTTTTAAACTCATTCCACTTGTAGGAGATATCTTTTGTTTATATTTTGAAACTTACTGTCAAAAATGTATAAATATTACTCCATGGTATAAGATGATGTTGCCTAAAAAAAATAATAAATTTTAAAATTTATTTTAACATTTCCTTAAATTATTTTCTGATGGCTTATATTATCCTCTCTGTTCTTGTAATTGGGCTACAAAATAGGTTGCCTGTCTTTAAAGGAAAAAAAATGTTCCAAACTTTATCTGGGTAAATTTAGGTTGTGTTTGATTGTTTCATGTTGCTTTGAGTGCAGGGAAGGTATGAGCACATTTAACTCTGAATTGAGGAATAAGTTTAAGGCATTAAGTCAAAACTGAATGTCTTCAAACCTTATGGTAGTAGAGAAGTGAATGNCCCTTTTTTTTTTTTTTTTTCATTACTGCTTTTTCAGCTGTGTTGGAAGATGAACCAGAAGATGATGATCTGTTTGAAACTGAGTTTAGGCAATACAAAAGAACTTACTACATGACGAAAATGGGTGTAGAAGTAGTGTCTGAGTAAGTGTATGCTTTTTCTTCTTTTTTTTTTCTTTTTTTAACACCAAAGACAAGTCTTTGCATATGTCTAATACAAGACAGAGTATTTGTCTATGTCAAAAGCAGAGAACACATGGCAGCGTACTGCAGCAGTGATGCTTTTGGCTAATGCAAGAAGAGCTGCCAGTCAAGTTTTCTGTAAGAAGTATGTGAGGACCGGAGGAAAAAATCCATTAGTATTAGATGAACCTAGAAACTGTGGTTGTCTTAGGTTCCTGAAATGCTTTAGCTTCATTCCTGTGTACAAGGTGCTAAGTAATTTTTATATACCAATGAAAATGAGAAAAACTAATAAGTATCTTTCCTTTTTCTTTTAAGTGACTTCTTGGCTGACCAAGCGGAATGTTATGTCCAGGCAATACAATGGATTTTGCATTATTATTACCATGGAGTTCAGTCATGGAGCTGGTAAGAAAAATTGTCAAGTGAGAAATTGCTTAGAGACTGAGCAATATTTCACCTTGTATCCTAGGAACATTTGATGTAGTCCTGTTTGTTTCTGAACTGTGAACACTGCTGTGCTATAATTAAGTTAAGTAATTAAGAGTTTTTTTCCCTGCAGGTATTATCCTTATCATTATGCACCTTATCTGTCGGATATTCGCAACATTGGCGAACTCAAAATCAAATTTGAGCTGGGAAAACCTTTCATGCCATTTGAACAGCTTCTTGCTGTACTTCCAGCAGCTAGCAAAGATCTGCTGCCTAAATGCTACCAGGTAGGATTTAGAATTAAATTGTGTTTATCTATCTCTTAAAGGTTGTCTGCTTTATTTTGAAATCACTCTCTTCTTGATATTTTTGTGTGTCCTGTAGTTATATTCTACCTCTAAATTTTAGGTGTATGGTTAAATACTTCTACTTCTTATTATTGTTAGTACATTGTGAATTTAGTAATAATACAAGATTTTGCATTCTCTAAGGAGTTTCAGACTAGGACAGTTAAATGTTGAATTCCTGTTCAGACTTGAATTTGTTTTAATACCAGCGTTCCTCTATCTCTTCCTAGAATTAGTGCTGAATTGTCTCTGACATTGTTTAATTCCTCTATCGTATTTTCCTAGCATTTGATGATTAGTCAAGACTCTCCTATTATAGAATATTATCCACTGGATTTCAAAACTGACCTAAACGGAAAACAGCAAGAATGGGAAGCTGTAGTATTAATCCCGTTTATTGATGAGGTAAGTTCTTTCAACATCTTCTGTCTATAAAAGCTTCATAACAAATCTGCTAAGCTCCTTAATTAATTAACAGTTAGATGTGCAATTAAATGGAAGTTTAAATTAATGCTTGATAAGACCACAGAAAAGCATAAAAGTTTGCTGCCTGGAGAGCAAGGCTAGATTAGAACAAGGCTAGATTAAGTCACCACAAGGAAAGTTAGCTTCCAGTGGCAGAATTCTCAGATAAGGGATGTGGACTTTTTGTTGTTCATGTTTTTAATCAGCTACTCAAATATTTCGTTTCAGATTTTTTGAGAAAAAAATTCTATTCTTATATACATATAAAAATAGAGAATGTCTGTAGGTAAAATAAAAGAAATACTTGAAAAAAACCCAGTCTTTTTACAGAAGATCTCTTCACACGAACACCAGTAATGTGTAGAAGACTAAGTACAAATCACAGTAAAACATTAACAGAGAGGAATAAAATAGTAACATTTTCCTTTTACATATTGGATAACAGTATTATATACATTGCTGTAATATCTTTTATCAGGTTAAATTTGAGCACATCAAAGAGTGGATGAAAATAAAAGTGCAGGTTAGATGTTAAAATATATACAGGTGGTGGCATGTGCCTACCCATTGTTTCCATAGGTAGCAGTGAAAGTTTGACAGAACTTAGTCTCCTCACAAGACAATAGTTGCTACTTGAATGACCCATAAGGTTTTGAAGTTTCTTTGCAGAATTTTACAATAACTTCTACATTTTCTTTAGTATTTCTTTTTGTGTTAAATGTAAAAGGCAAAATGTGGCTAGCCTTTGGAAACATGTTTGCAAAAAGATAATCTTTATTCTCCAAAGCCATTCCATTGTAATTGTCCTGTTTTTATCAGAGAGCGGGGACATGAGGAAGGGTGAGGCTGCAATTAGAAAATTAACACATTAACCAGAAAAGTGCAGGTATCCACTTTCTCAGTGTAGATCTTTCCATCCTCATTTTTGTTGCCAGTTTCACATATACTAATTTCTCTAAAATTTAGAAACGACTGCTGCAGGCCATGGAATCCTGTAATAAGTGCCTAAAAGAAGAGGAGAAACGAAGAAATACTCATAGTGCTTGCTTAATGTACTGGTATGACAAAGAAGCAGAGTTCCAGTATATGTCACCATGGCCAGAGAAATTCCCTGCAATAGAAAGATGTCATACAAGGTAATGCTGGCATAACTATTTTAGAGTAGACTAAAAGTAGTTAAAATACTTTTATTAGCATTTTAACTAAAGCTGGTATATGCCAATATGTACACTGAAAAATGTTAGGATGTTGAAGTAGATGCTACTTGTTGTGGATGGCTCAGTAAAAGCATTTGTCCCTTTTCTTCAAATATTACTTTGCAGAACAGATGAACCAACGCTAAGTCAGCAAGAACACTCTAGAGAATTACTAAACTTTGTATGACATCACATAATAGTGATTTATCAANTCCAGACCATTTTTTAAAAAAAAAAAAAAAAAAGCATTTGGATGCAGTGCAGAGAGTTGAACACAAACGTGTGGTTCACTTTCCTCTCACTGAGAGTAGCCAGCTTTATTTAACACAGGCTGAGATTTCAAGATTAAATGGAAACATAACCTTAATAGGAGTCAAACCTAAAACAAAATAGGGGAGGAACGCCTGTTGTGGGATTACCCTTTGTGAGGAATGAATAGTTGTGAAGGTGAATGATACTGTATGGAACCATTGCTAGTATAGAATTTGACAACAACAATGAATTAAAATAGTGAGATTGAGACATACTGTGGCTTGAAGTTTTGTATTTTTCTTAATGAGTAGTCTCTACAGCAATAGCATGGAGTTTTATAGTCCTTTGTATAGATTCCACGTGGCTTAAATTAATTGCTGCCTTACAGGAAAGTCAAAGGGTTTGTCGGGTAATGAACGAGCAATGAGAGTTTCTACAGCCAAAGGTCAATCTGTATGAGCAAATGTTGTACCACTTGTTTTTTAGGTATAAAACAATACCTTTGGATGCTTGGCACGTAGAAATAACCCACAATAAGATAACAAAAATGAACAAGAGTGCGTTATATTTTTGTGGATTTCCTACTTTAAAGCACATTAAGCATAAGGTAAAATATTTTTCTCTTCTGATGTTTTCAATTGTATTTCATAGATAACTGTAAGAGTTCAAGTTTTATGTGCTGTTTTGTTTTTACCCAGTTCTGTCTTAGAAAAAGTGGTGTACAGGTGTTTCAGCAAAGCAGCCATGGAGAGAACATGATGTTAGAAATCATAGCTGATGAGAACTCAAAAGAACAGGTAAGCCTTCAACTCCTAACAAAAAAATATAAAACAAAAAACCAAAACAGACAAACTTGTCATAAAAAGACTGAATTTGTTAAATAGTCAGATTTGAAATGCTGGTTAATTATACCTTCTCAATAGTGTATTATAGGAGAAAAACATTTAGAGTAGTACTGAAAGTAGTACTGAAAAAGTTCTAAAAATCTTAAAACCCAAGCATTTCTTAAAAAAGTGTAGATAAATATATTGAATAGTTAATTTAAAAGGTATTCTTTAGATTTTTTTAAAACTTAATTTAACTAGTAATGCTTTGATTTCAAAACGAGCTTTATGTGCAAGTTTTTAAAATTTGATTAATAGAAAGGAAGATGAAATATGGCTGTATGCTCAAGGCCATGGAATTAATTGCTGGAGTAAGAACCCTGGAGTTCTTAAGCTCCCAGCCCAAGGTTGAGACATCAACGGAGTTAGTTCACACTGAAAACTTTTGTTGACTGTTGGAGTCAATAGTAAAAAATAAAGTTAATTAGGATTAAACTCTAAACTTGTGTGGTGAACAGTCTAGAATTTTGGGAATCTGCTGAAAGATTTAAATTTGTCCTGGCTTCAGATGGTCTCCTTAGTAGCGTTTCTGGCATTTCTCTGTGGGTAGCTATCGGGTGTTCTCAGGTAAGGAGTTGGTGAGACTCACTCCTTACTAATTAATAGTTGGAAATAGTATAAATGCAATGAAGTAGAGTCTCCAGACCAGCGCCCATTGTCTTTTGGGTAGCTGAGTACACAGACACTTTTTCTTTTTTAATCAGTTCCTTTTCATCAGCAAAGCAGATTTACACCTTCCACTTAAATGAGACTGATAGATGAATTCCAGGAAAGAGTTGATGCAGAGACATTAGGAAGCAACATATGTTTTCTAAATACTTTCAAAGCCCACTCTGTTTCATAATCAAAAACATCAGGTAGCAAAAGGCAAATCCAGAAAAAGAAAAAAGTTTTCGAGATAAATAATTAAAGAAAACCAGGAAAGGAGAGAGGAGGAAAACAACAAGATAGGATTTTATAGCAGAGAGATAGGGAGAGTGAATATTCAAGATACGTCGCAAAGAGAGTTAAATAAGCCAAAATAATAGATTGAAAAATAGCAGAAAATCATTGGAAAAATAGAACATAATGTGAGACTAAAATTACAGATGCTAGCAAAGTCCTGGACATGAGTACTGTTTCTTTATTTCAGTGAGATACAACAGTCAAATTTATGGTACAAAATATTTCACTAATCTTAAATTGTCAGTTTGATTATGGTGTCCCAGAGGCACAAATAGATCTAAGTGATGTAATAAAAAGAGTACATAGTAACCCTGTTCCAGAAATGTATATCAAACCAGGTCTTTCAACTACCGTATGCTACATGTAAAGATCCACCTTTGGAATATGATACTTTGTCCTAAAAAAGGTAACATGATTCTCCATTTCTAATCAGAGATTATGTAATATGTATCAAAATATACTTTAATAAACTAAAATGAGCTTCTTATTCTGCAAGAAAACCTCTTCTTTAACTACAGTGGGTTTTATGCAAAAACAGTTTGAAAATATTTTAACAGAAATCTTTTAATATTTTAAACAATTAGTAATAGTAACTCTGTTTTGGGTTTTTTTTTTTCAGGTGGTAGAAAATGTTGCCAGTTTGGTACTTGGGAAGCGCGTTTTTGTTAACTGGCCACACCTTGAAGAAGCCAGAGTTGTTGCTGTGTCAGATGGAGAAACTAAGTAAGAGACATTTCATAGACTGTTGTTTGTCATCTTTATTGTTTTATTCAAAATAAATTTGTTAGGCTGTATAACGGTTTTGATTTTATTGTAATACTTGCTAACAGCAAATTAGTCCAGAGGCATCGAAGGCTGCTTGGTGGAAGAACCTTTGTTTAACATTATTTGGAGGTTTGGTTATCTCTGTACAAGTCTAGTCCTTCAATATTTTGCTATAGATGTAGAAATTTGGGGGAGCTCATTCTTAACTTTGAGGGGAAAAAGGCGTACGTGGAAATCCACACAGAATAATGTAAAACAGAACTTTTCTATCCAATCTTCCTTTCAGCATATGCACTGCTATTTTTTTATAAAAAATACGCTGTGTGTCCTGTTGTGGGAGGGGTAGAGAAAACGATGCTGCAAGTTTTACATGTCCTTAACAAGTAATTTCTAACTGGTTTAAGTTTTGCTCACAATTGGTGATGTCTAGATTAATCCTATTCGGGTAAATTTGTACCTGTAATAAATATTCTCAAGGTTTTATTTGGAAGAACCACATGGCACACAGAAGCTTTACATGGGAAATGCAGTGCCCCCAACTAAAGTTGCATACGTTGGAGATAAGGAACAAAGCATGTGGTTAAAAGAAGTTCAAGGCATTTCAGAGCAGTAAGTAACTTGGAACATTAAAGTATAACTTTGCATTTTATAGCTTAACTATGCTTTGTTGCTGTATTATACACTTAAGCAGCTGCATACTTGATGGTAAAGGTTGATAAGACTGCTGGAATTTAAAAAAAAAAAACCAATATAAAAGAGCTTATGTTGAAATTTCAGAATATATGGAGTTAGTCGCTAGGTCTTTAAAGTTAGATGCTGTTACAAAAGAATTCTCAAATGAATGAGTTTCAGTATTTACTCTCCCACTCAATTTTCTGTTCTGGTCTTCCTTCAGTTGTAGGAAGTATATAGAATGGAGTTGTGCAGTATCAAGTACAACTTCAATAGCTTTGCATTGTTAAATTTGAATACAGCTCTTGCTCTTCTAGAGTGTGGGTGCCCAGTGGAGCACAACTGGGTTACAGTAGCTTGCCGTTTTATTATCTAGCATTTGAGTTAACTGCCTTAAGGTAAAATTTAAATTAACTCACTTAGCTATGTAGTGATGGCTGTGCAACAATGGATAAGCAATTGGTTAAGCCATTTATTCTGGGTATTTTTTATAAAAGAGGAAGCAAACTATTGTAATCCTTTTGTTAAGAAATGTATTCTTTTTTTATTATTAATTTCAAGAAATTAATTCCAATCTCTTGGTTCAGTTCTGTTTGTTGTAGTCAATCTAAGTGTTCTGTTTTGTATTCAGCTACCAGAGAAGAAAAGGAATAATTATCCATGAAACATCAATAGTTGTGTATGCTCAGTTACTCACTGGTAATAGATACCAACTAAACCAAAATGGAGAAGTTTATTTGGAGAAGCAGTGGTCAAAACAAGCTCTTCCTTTTGTTTACCAAACTGTTGTCAAGGTAAATATACAAGTTCAGTATCTTCTTGTACATAGCTCCTTATTTCATTGGGGCAGGGGTACAGATGGGAGGAAGGGGTATATGCTCCTTTAAAACAAAAGAATGAACAAAAATATGCATCTTAATGTAATTTATTCTATAAAAAAAATGTGCTTAGGCAAGTATTTTTTCATAAAATTTGGGACCCTGTTGCACAGTTTAGAGATCATAACTGAAAAAATGCCTTTTGTCATCTTTTTTACAGATGATATTTTGTATGAAGTACAGTAGTGGTGCTCTGCAAGGTAGCATAGTTGCTTGTGTAACAGCATTTGTAATATAACATTAACTTTGCTTTCAATTAACTATTTCAGACTCATAATGTTTTAGAGAAAGCATCTATTTATATGAACTTTTCAATTATTCTGCTGGAACTGAATGATATTTAACATTGTCAATTTTGTTTTTTTCATGTAGGATATCAAAGCCTTTGACTCTCGTTTTTCAAACATCAAAACTTTGGATGACTTGTTTCCTCCTGGAAGTACGGCCTTTATGCTGGGATCTCCTTACTATGGCTGCATGGGAGAAGTTAGTTCCAATAATTTTGTATTTTTGTCCCCCCTAGATTTCTTTATTTGCAAGTCTAAAATAATCTAAGATGTGGTGTGGCAGTAGTGGTCATTTGCTAGCTAAAATTTTAAATGAAAGATCCCCTGATGGTTTATTCAGAGGAGGAGGGGGTTCTTCTGCTTTCCCTATCACTGTTGCTGGCATAACATAAGGTAGCATAGCTTGAATGCAGGATTATTTTTATAATTATTTGGGATGATTTGCAATATAGAGTGTTTCCATTTTGGACCATTTTCAGTCATGGATTCCTTTGATTTAATGCTGTTTGATTGATTGCCTCTATGAGGAAGCAGTGGACAGGTCATGGCAAGATGATGAATCCCAAAGCATCTCTGTGCCTACTGCAGCAAAACCGTTGATAAAGTAGACTGCAAGGTCTAGGATCCAAAGACTGCTCTTTTTTAATAACATTTTTAATATGTTATGTTTCTCTCCAAGGTTCAAGATTCACGTGATGTGATCACAGAAGGTAGAATTCGTGTAGTTTTCAATATTCCATGTGAACCCCAGCTTGATCCCTTAATACAGAACCAACATGTAAGTGCTTCTGGTTTTCTAGTAAAAGCTTAAACAATGTGTCAAATATATTTTGCAATGGTAAATGTCTTTAAAGGATGCTTCTATATTATTCACTTGCCCTTTGTGTAAAAATCCTTATCCTTTAGGAAATGCCAATATTTTTTGTTTGTTTGCTTTAAAGAAATATTCTGTGAAATACAATCCTGCATATATTTTGGCCAGCCGTCTTGGAGTAAGTGGATATCTTGTCTCCAGATTTACAGGGAGTATCTTTATTGGAAGAGGATCAAAGAAAAAGTAAGTTATCTTTGTGAATTTTGACTATAGAGAAGCTTCTAAATTCTAATACAAATTTACAGAATTTCTGCTGTGTTTAAGTGCTGTTCTTATCAGGTATATAACTTTTGTGATGCAGAGCTTTCTTTAAAGTATATTTACTGTAAAATAAATTCATATGCAGTGTTTTTTCTCTCTTATCATAAACTTCTTTTTAATTTTTGTTTACTGGAGATTTATTTGTTCTGTTGGCTTTAGTATTGTAGAAAGACAGAAATTGACTTTCCTGATTAACTACTTGCATAATTGAAGCAGGAGTTTGACTTTGCCACACTGAGAATAAAAAGTGGAATTGGGATGTATTTACATTGTACTTATCATTACTGCTATGATAAAGGGATAGTGATTGTACCTGTAATTTTTTGAAGAACTAGTTAAGACTAAAACTGCTTAAAATATGTAAGGGGGGGCAATCCCTATAGATGTCTGAATGTCAGAATTGTGGTTTCCTAAGACAGCTCACTAAAGAAGGGATTGATGCATGAGCATCTTCTTGTGACTTAACGTGTACATTTGTTCCCCACTGATTGTTCAGGGACATCCTTCTACTTCTTGGAAAATGCCAGGTAGATTGTGGTTGATTAGATCTCAATTAAGGAAGAAATAAAATATTTTCTACCTTCCTTTGCAATAAGGTATGGGCATACATGTGGACAGCTACCATAGCACATCTTGCGTCCTGTAACTTTTACAGCTGTCGTGGTGCTAACAAGTAAACAATACAATGAATTTTTTCTTGTGTTTTAAGGCTGAGGATGTATGTTTATGTGGGTTTTTAATGAATATGCACACACATGCATATTATTCCAAGTTAATAAACTTTTTCTTATCTGCAGTCCTCATGGCGATCACAAAGCAAATGTGGGGCTAAACCTGAAGTTCAATAAGAAAAATGAAGAAGTTCCTGGCTATACTAAGAAAGTTGGAAATGAATGGATGTATTCTTCTGCGGTGGAACAACTACTTGCTGAGTATTTAGAAAGGTAAATATTGAATATGAACTTCATCCAAATTATCCACCTTCATATCGGTCTTTGGATTTTGTCCTCTGGACATGGATCTTCTAAGAACTGAGGAGTTTGCTTTTGGAGATTGCTTGATGGAATTTCTTTTATTCCAGTATTCTCCTTCCAACAGTCTCTCCTTCCCAGGAGAAGCATATTTTGGGATAGAGAAATTTTGTCAGCAGCTTACCCTTGACAAATGAACAGTATGACACTAAATTAAGTAAACAGTAATCCATTTGGGCTTCATAAATTTTGAAGCTCGTCAAAGTTTGTTTTGGCGATGCTTTTTTGTGTTCTATACTGAGGTGAAACTAAGTTTATCTTCCATTTATTCATTTTTAGGGTCCCTGAACTATTTAATTTTATAGCCAAGAATAGCCAGGAAGATATCTTCTATGAAGATGACATTTGGCCTGGAGAGGATGAGAATGGGNTCCCTTTTTTTTTTTTTTTCTCTTCTAGAATAAGTAGAATAAAGGCTGACAACACTGTGAAATTGATGGTGATTGTATAGTGGCTGCTACGTAACTGAAACTTTGCTGTTCCTTGAGCAGCGTGATTGTTCGGTGATGACTCTGAAAAACTTACCAGAATGTTGGACGTTCCAGTTGTGGAGTTCAAGTCTCTGTCAGACTCCTATCTCGAGTCCAATAAATGAGAAATCTCACTTTTGATGGCTACTTCATAATTCTTGCTTTTAAAGAAACCTTCAGTAAGAGTAGTCATGAATAGTCACACAGTCAGCAAAAGATCATTTTTGGAAAATTAAGCAATAATTATTTTAATTGTTAAAGATAACTTTGAATTTGAAAAATAACATGTACAGAATTTAATGTACTTTGCGCATTTTCAGTATACATTCAGTCAGTTTCATGGGAGAAAAGGAGCAACCTTGGTTCCAGATACAGTATAGTAACATTAAAAAAGCTTTTATTATTAGCTAGTAAGCCCTATTCATGGGCTTGAGTTAGTAAGTCTGTATGGTGCTTCAGGACTATTACCAGATGGAGATACCATTGTGGGACTCTTCTACTATAAGAACCTCAGGTTTGTGCTCCATTTTACCAGAGGGACATACCCTGAAGTTCTTTCTTACTGTGTTGAGCTAAACAGCTGGTCACAGAACCTTTAATTGCAGCTGAACACGGTTAGTTGTATGGATGCAAACATAACTTACTGAATACTTTTAAGTAATTTCACTTTTTAAATTTTTTTTTTGGCTGAGACAAAACTTCAGGTTATAGTTTTGAAACAGTATTGCATGATTCAGTTAGATTTTTTTTTTTCTAACCCCTACTGTAAACTCATACAGAACTCAAATTCTGTTACTTTATGAATGGATACAAGCATTGTGCCTCTATCATAATATTTGAACAATTAAATCAGGGAACATGGTAAAATGCTTAGTTTATGTAGTTGAAAGTTTTAATTCATGTCCTTTTTTATTTAGAGCTGAGAAGGTTCAAGAAATTGTTGCATGGTTAAAGGCACATCCTGTGTCTGCTTTGTCTCGCTCATCTTGTGACTTGCAAATTTTGGATGCAGCCATTGTTGAGAAAATTGAAGAAGAAATAGAGAAATGCAAGGTATGCAGCTTGACATCATCTTGAGCAGGAGTGAACCAAAAAGCAGCTGCTTGTTATTTTTGAAATAGAAGTTTTGAATTGAAGTTTTTGAATTGGAGTAAGACAATTGAAGATTCCTTGTTGTTCCAAAGAAAAAGAATACAGAATGTAATGTAAGATCTGAATTTTTAATGTGAGTTGTCCCAGAAATTCAGAAGATCTCATTATTAATCTTTTTAATTGACTCACTCTTTTTGAGGCGACTCAGCCGCATTAGCCCGTACTCTGAACTGTCTTTTGGTGATTTCAGAAAGGAAAAGGTGTCGGTATATATTCTGAACTACTGATGAAGTGCTGTTTCTAAGTGCAATATGAGCTGTTCTTTCCTTGCAGTTTCTCTTTTTGGTCTGAGGAAAACTAGAAAGTTGTTTTCTGAAGGCCACAGATCAAAAAAGGCACTAAGGAAATTACTAAAGCAAAAGCTAAAGACAAAGCCACATGACATAACGGCCTGATGTCTTTGAAATTTTTTGCTAGGACATGATAATAAAAGTGGTGTGAATTCTGGAATTGGCCAAACAATGCAAAAGCTTTTGTAAGAAATCAGTCATGTTTTAAAAACTGGACTTAGTCATCCTAAAGACTTTATGAAAGCTGTATACCTTTGTCTAAAAGAAACAAAAGAATTCTACATTATCTTTTCAGGTGTTTTCTTGTACCTGAAATCCAGTGTTCCTACACTACTTTGTAATGACTTTCTGTTCCTTTCCTTTAGCTGAGAAAGAGCAACAAGAAGGTGCGAGTAACTGTGAAACCCCATTTGCTGTACAGAGTAAGTGATGTAAAAAGGTGGTTTTTTTCTAAAAGTTAAGCTGTCCAGATCACATTTATTTTACCTAAGCTTACCAACTTTCAGAGTGTGGAGTTTTAGGACAGTATTGATGGAAGAAAAAGTTTTATGATGCCTTCTAGAAAATCAGTTTGACAAGAGTAGCCTGTCTCTAAAAGGAATTTCTGACTACAAGCTCTGTCATGTATTGTACTGATTTTCAGTTCTTTTCTACCATCGGTCCTTCATGCTTCTAGAGTTCTTATTGGCTGTATAATGAAGGCAAAATAAAATTCTCTCTTCTTCCTTGTTTTGCTTTTTGTTCGGTTCTTGACATATGACCAACTGCTCACCTTGCCTGGTATTTCACAGATACCCATGTTGCTGAGACAGGCAGGTTGCAATTGATAGATTTATTTTGACTAAATTGATCCCCTTGGTCTGTCTTGGATCACTGTTCTCAGGTAGAAGCAGAGAGTGAGAGTTCCAAGAAAAAAAATATGAAAGTTTACTTTGTGTCTGGGGAAGGAAGATGTTCTTAATTTTTTTTCAGAAAGTTTGTTTTATAGTGTGTTTCAGGTATTGTTATAAATGCATTTTGATTGTAATCCCTATTTTTTTGCAAACATTAACACAGTCTTTTGCTTATTGTCAGCCATTAGAACAACAGAATGGGGTTGTTCCAGATCGAGATGCAGAGTATAGGCTGTTTGACCGTGTTGTCAATGTGAGAGAGAACTTTTCTGTTCCAGTTGGTCTTCGAGGTACCATTATAGGAATAAAAGGAGGTAATATTTTCTTCATAATTGTACCATTATAGCTATATAACAGCTCAGCTAGTGATGTGAAAGCAGGCTTCAGAAGTGTTTTCTATAATGGTTGTGAATGCACAGAAATTTCTCACATATGAAGCATATGCAACTTAAAGCTGCTAGTGACATATTTACTGTTTTGAATTAAACCTACGGGTATTCTATTTTAATTTCATGTGTTACACAGCTGTACTTTGAATAAGAAATTACCTTTTTTCCTTCTTAATATGAAGAAGGCAAGAGAGATCAATGAGAGAGAACACAGGCTGCAAAAAAGGAACAAAATGAAGTTATGGGAAGATATGGGCAAAGTTAAGAGAAGTAGAGATAAAACCAAAAGTATTAGCCTTACTAGTTACATTGAACATTAAATTTAATCAAGTATGATTTGTCTTATATTGTTTTATTTCAAATTTGGGGTTTACTCTGTGATACTCCATTTCTGTTACATGGCATGGTTTTATACTTTCTTTGACAAGAAGATTATCCATAAATCTACTTCAGGTAAACAAAAGGATGTACTGAGTCATATTGGGTGTAACAGTTTGAGGTCTAGTAATAAAAATTGTTTTCTTACTTGGCATTTAAGTAGTTGCTTTCTCATTCAGTTTGCATCCAGCAGAATTGTGAATAGACTAGACTTGAATGCAGCTTTTTTACAGAGGTATTCTTTTCTCCATAATGATTATATACTGGTACAATTTTAAAGGAGTATTAGTCTATCATTATGCAAGAAGGTAACGTTAAAGCTGTCGGTTTCTGACTGCCTAAGTGTAAAGATCACTTGCATCTCTTTTCTGGTAGTTTCTGACAAGTGTGGTATTCTGCTATAAAGTGCAGTTCTGTTAATGCAGGTTGATAAGTTGCTGTGCACGGTACATTTCTTTTAAAAGTATATCTAAAAGGGCAGCCATATATGACTTTGAGAATAATTTCCAAATTGCTGTTAATTAAATTACTCATTTAAGGCATAAGGGATTTTTTGTTGCTAATTAAGTTAGTTTTTGGTCTTTCTGTTATTTATTGCATAACTAATATAGATATTTATATAATTTAGATGAAAATAGCTAATGTTACATATCTAGGATGACATTTTACTTCATTTTCTATAGCCAGTAGAGAAACAGATGTGCTCTTTGAAGTTTTGTTTGATGAAGAATTCCTTGGAGGCCTAACTATAAGGTTTGTGCAGAGGGTTTCATAGTCATTTCATGCTGTTGGTATAGCTGGCGTGAAATTGTTGCCTTTGGTTTGGTTGAGTATTTTTAATGCCTCTTTTTAAAACTTTGTTTCTCAGCAGTGTTGGTGCATTTTTATTTCTTTTGTGTTTCTTTTTTCTCTGTGAGTAGGGATAATTTTTATGAAGCTTTAGACTTTGGAAATGCTTTTTATGCTTTTTTTTCATATTTAGAAGCTTCTGATTTGTAGAAAGCAAATATGAACCAGCAGAATGAAGCACTAGATCCAAATGTCTTTCTAAAACAAATATGTAGAAAATAGGTTGTTACCAGTATGTCTTTAACATATAGATTAAAAACAGTCAGTAATCATCCGTTCCTCTGAAGGAGGGACCCTGAGCTATCAATAATTGATACTTAAGCACTAAATTCTAACCGCGATTAAAAATCTGTCCTTCAGGAGGTGGAGGCTTTTTTCAGGAGGTTAATGCTTTTGTTTTAGAAAGTATGATAATTTTCTGTATTTAAGTAAGCAGGTAAACTTATAAGTGCACTAATTTACCAGGCAGGCTTTGTCTTACTGTTGTTCTTAGATAAATTAAAGTGGTTTTTTTATGACAGAAATTAGAGGAGAATCTTACATATTCCCTGTGTTCAGGAAACATAACACAATCCTAACCTTTGCAAGACCATGTCCTGAAACACAGATAATCTTCAGTATTCAGAATCATAAAGGAAGATATAAAACTGACTAAATGCTGCTTAAATTCAGTTTATAATTCTGCTACTGGCTTCAGTTTTCATCTCGGAAAAAGAAAAGAATACTGTTCCCTGGTTCATAATTTTTTACAGACATATTTACCACAGAACTATGCTATAACAATTCACTCATCTTTAAAATTTCTTCGAGCTCAGCACTGAAAGGTACAATATAAACTCAGAGTAATAGTAATTACTGTTGTTTTTCTGGTTTTGACAGCCCAAAGCCAAAGGGGGGAGTGCAATGGGATTAACATTGTGTGAAATGGTACTAGATTTCAATATTGGATACAGTTTTCAGTCTCTGCTGTTCAAACTTTAATCGTTATCTTTCGGTATAGAGGCAGCAATGTTCTTAAAGCAGATATATTGAAATGTCAATAATTAAACGAGAGGAACCAAATATGTAATTTTCTTTTCTTAAGGTGCTCACCTGCCAGAGGTTATCGTCTGCCATCAAGTGCCTTAATTAACCTGTCTCATGGTAGTCGGTCAGAAATGGGAAATCAGAAACTGACGGCCATAGTTAAACCTCAGCCAGCTGTGAATAACTACAACTCGTATGCATCTGATCTGTCATCTGTGTGCTCGCAAAAAGTGCATCTCGGAGGCCTCAACCATTCTCCTCGCTCTCTTTTTGTTCCTACTCAAGTAAGACTTTTCTTTCATTTGTACAAAAATGTTTTTCCATAGAAGCTGAGTTATGACCATGGTTGTTATCTTTATTGGTGCAAACAAAATTTAATTTTTATGTCAGTATATTAGAAGTAGGATAATCCTTATCTTGGGGAAATTAGTTAATCCAATAATGAAAGGGACCGGAAGTTCCTTATTGACAGTTGTTTTGCTTTGAGTTGCTCCAGTTGCATTTCCAAGAGACAAATATTTAGTTCAGAGCAGTGACACCACATTTGGTGTCAACAAATAATTGCATCTCTGCCCAAACAAACTTAAAGCTCTGTTCCAAGTAATGCTTCCTGTGGGCCAGGCTTGTCCGTGCTCAGAAAGAAAAGACACGATTTCCGTGTCAGTTTTGCTTCTTGGTTATGATTTACTTTGAAAATACAGTAAAGGAGGAAAAATAACAGGTGAACTGAGGTTCTCACTGGTTCAATTAAACTTTATTTTTTGAGTGACTCCTTTAAAGAAAATCAGCTTCATGGGTAACTTCATGTTGCTGTAGGTGTGTTTGAGAGCTATCTCATGTTTTCGAAGTCTTTCCAAAAGAAAATTTAAGGCAATGAAACACTTCTGATGATGTTGTTTTTTTTTCTCTTAATGATTTAGCAGCTGAATGGAAGACAGCATTACAATCTCAGGGCTGAAAATCAGGGCAACTGTAACTCACCCCAGAAAGGATCATTTCTGAGTGGCAATCAGAAAAATAAAGTGAGTGTTCTGATATATTTAGTATTGGACCTAAATGTCTCAATATTTATTTTGGACCCCTATTTAGAGCGGGTGTCCTTTTCTCGTGATTAACAGACAGCTTTGTTTTAGTACATCAGGTACTTTAGTCCAGATACGGACTGGAGCAGAACTTGTCCCAGTACTTGAATGAGTATCTCATCCTCTGTTATCCTCGTTTAGATTCTAGATTTTCAAGTGTTTTTTATGTAGCTGGGCTTCAGTTCTGTGGTAACGTACCTGTAATGTTGTGAAGCAATTGAGCCTGATTGATAAGGCCTTACAAAATAAGGGATTAATAATAAAATTTAAGAATACTACCAATATGAAGGCATGCTTTTGAAACCATTTTGAATTATCATCTGAGTTTAATTATACTTAGTGATCTTTCCTATGTTAATAACTCCTGTTAGTAACAAAAACAATCTCAAAACATGCTAAGCTCATTTCAGTTTAATAGTGATTCTTAGGAAAAGTTGTTACATAAATACAAGGCACGACAGTAGCCTATTTCATAAATTAGATACCTGCAAGTGCTACTAGTGTCAGTAAGAAAATTTCTGCTAGCTGAACACTGTTAAACTTGGACCTTAGGATTTTCAGAATGTCTTTGTTTATGATTAGCTGTTCAAAAGTTGAGTTTATAGCTGCTGAGTTTGTTGGGTGTGTTGTTTCTTACTTTGTCAGGCACAGAGTAAGCAAGATGATGAATTCTGCAGCATATGGCAATCATTGCAGAGTTCTGGAAAGTCTCACCACATTCAGCAAAACATGCATGAGAAGGTTAGTACATAAACTTTAAACAGATCACTGGGTTCAAAATGTGAAGGTACTTAATTTTATACATCAGTTCATTACATCAGAAAACTTTCTAGTTAATGTTACAAATAAATCCTCTGGATGAAAGTATTGTTACAGAGGGTGTGCATAGCTCTGGAAAGAGGTAGTCATAAGGGACTACTATGTAAATGATAGGTATATAGTTTTCTGGTTAAGGTTTGATGTTTGAAATCCTAGGGTGCAGTTCTACCTCAGGAAATCAAGCTGGGAACTGGCAATCAGTTCTATAAGCCAGGATTCAATGACAGCAGCTTTAAAGGTCAGCAAAGAAAACAGGAGCCATATAAAAAATGTAAGTACTGTAAGTAGAAATTGTGTTGAGGAGAACTACTTGCTTTGTCTGATCTTCATTGAAATGCCTATTGAGTTTTTTGTCGTTATTGACAGAAAATAGTTTATTATAGTTATATAAACGCTACATTGCACTTGTAATTGTCAAATAATGTTCCTGGTGTGTGTATAAAGTTATTCCATACTTAATCCTGACCTTTTTAATTAATCTGTTCTGCATTATGATGACATCTGATGTAAAGCCAAAACAAAAAAACCCCACAACTTGGGTTTGAAAATTTGCTTTTGGTCGTATTTGTAGAATATAAAATTAAATATATTATTGCATATACTTCATTTTATTTTATCCTACAAGAAAAGCATACTTCAAGTGACCTATAAAGTGTGAATTAAACATTTGATGCAACCATTTGAATTAATGCAACTCTGTGTACTTTTTAATTTTTTTTGAGTCTTGATTGTTATTATGGTTTTTAAGAGCATTTCAAAAGAATGTATTCTTTTGTAGTTAAAGAAGATTCCAAAGTTACAAGAGGTGAAAGTCAGCCACATAATAAAATATCAAACAAGCAGGTAATTTCTTCTATCCTGAGTAAAATGTATTCTTTTCTTTTCATTTTCATTTTACAGATTTCTCTTTAACTGGCATCTTAGTTAATTCTTTTACTAGGTAAATTTTATTTTGGATATATTTTTTTCCTCTAGATTTTATAGACAGAATATGAGAGAAAGTGTGTAAGATGTATAATGATGTTATCAAATGATTTTCCTATTCCTCTCAGACTGTAAAAGCTGTGCTCTAGTGGGAAACACAAATGCTAGGTTTTCAGTAAGCTGAAATCCTCTAAGAATATTAGCTTATGAAAGCTATTGCAGATGCATTTCTGATATGATGTGTTATAATGAGTAATGGAGTATTAGTATTCAATAATAAATGCTGCAGTTTATTTCAGAATTTTGCAGGTGTGAATAAGTACAATGTCAAACTTTTGAAGAGGAATGAAAGTCCCAAAATGCCTGGAATTCAGAAGGCTGTGGTTGATGGTCCCTGTACAGGTGGAAAGGTAGGATCTAGACAGTTGATTTTCTTGTGCCTTTTGAATAACTTCAGTTTCCGGTTGTTACAATTATACCTGGTCAGTTGTGTGCAAATTCATTTTTATAACAGGTATAAGATAAATCTGTATAACTTTGATCATCCTTTAAATCAATTCTCTGTTGGTCAACATTTGCATCTTTTTAGTATGCAAAACTTGATAAAAACAGTCTCTGGATATCTGTTCACACTCTGAGCAGACATGACTGTGATGTGCCGAAGCTAAGACAAAAAAATCCTGAATGAGCATAAAATTAATCTCTAATATACCCTGCCTCTTGTATCTCCTTGTAATATCCTAAGTTGATGTACCTTATTTATTTATTTATTTATTTTAAGAAGGACAATGAACTTGAAAGCCTTCTAGCTACTTTGAAAATTTCCAAAGAAAATGAAGTGCAGACTTATTCCAAGGAAGCGAGAGCTACAAATGAAGAGCATCTGTCACCACAGTCATTTGCTATGGTCTGTATACTGCAGGAATCATTACATTGCAATTTACCATCTGCTATCTTAGCATCAGTGCTTCTATTTAAAGAAACTCCGTGAAACATCACACTGCATTTTTAAACATATTGATGAGCTTTTAATTAGCTATTCTCAAAGAAAATTAACGAACACATTTGTTTATGCTAAGATGCTGTTATCTGTGCTTTGATAAAATGTAACTGATAGGAAAACAAAAATTCAGGTTTTGTTAGCAATTATGATGTTGAGAGTTAAGTAATAAAGTAGTGTTATCTGAATGCCATCATGTCCCTGAATGGTTTATTTTATTTTTAAAGAAAGGAACACAGATGCTCAAAGAGATTTTGAAGATAGATGGCTCTGATGTGGCAACAAGGAATGAAGTGAAATCCCAAGTTAATGATGTTCCTGCTCCCCCTAGTAGACAGGATTGCCATGGAGCTGCCTTGCAGTATAGGCAAACAAAAAAAATGGGTATGTTTTAGACATCAACTCATAGTTCAGAGCTTCACCTGGTAGTGACATTTTAGAACATAGCTAACAGTATAGTACTGATTTCCTGATAGTAGTTACTGATTAATAACAAAATGTCCATCTTTTTCAGTTCTAACTCTTTATTCAGATCTAAAAATCTCATTAAATATCTCCTGGTTTTTATTAATCAGAGATGAAAATACCTGAAAAAAATCAAATATGCTTTTTTTCCGTTAATAACAAAGTTGCTAACTTTTCAGTGCGGGAAATGTTCATGATACAGCTTGCTTTCTTTTCTTCTTTTGTCAGCTGCTTATATGAACAAGCCTCATAGCACTGGAGGCCCTCAGAACACACCAGCACTGGAAACCGGAGGTCACCCTTTCGCTTGTCCACAGCCTTCACTGTCTACTGTTTCTGAACTTTCTCGTATTTGTTCTCTTGTTGGAATGTCACAACCAGATTTCTCTTTCCTAAAAACACCGCAGGTAAAAAGCTTTTTCTGCAAAAGTTAAAGTTCTCAACTTTTGTTTCAACTGTCTTATGTTAAACATTTGGACTGAGCACTGAAATCCATCTAAAAATCAACCTTAGCTCCTTTTGTTGCCTTTTTTCAAAACAAACAAATTCTCTATTTCTGTCTCACAGTTTGTTATCTGCAATACAAATGCCTTCAAAAGTCTTATCTCATTTTTCTAGACCATGACGGTGTGTCACATAAAATTATCAAATGGTTTGTTGGTTCACGGACCGCAGTGTCATTCTGAAGCTGAAGCGAAGGAGAAAGCTGCGCTTTTTGCTCTACAGCGTTTGGTGAGGATGCAAAGAACCTTTTAAAATCTCTGTCTCTATTGCATTGCATCTGTTTGTAATCCTCTGTTTCCTTCTTCATAGAGTTCTATAGGAGTGAACTTCCCTTTGCCTCCACCTCCGCCTCCACCAGTGTTTCCAAATTATCAACCACTGGGGGTTCCTGTGCCACCTGGACCTATTCCTCCAGTATTTGCACAACCCCCTGGTAAGTATTTGACTAGTACACTTTTCAGATATTGTCATGATATCCTGTAATTGTAATAGTTCTGTATATGAAAACTAATGCCTTCTAGGAGGCCCCATTTTTGGTCTTCGTGTGTGTAGTTGTATGTCTGAACTGCTTTGAAAACAGCTCATGAACCTCTTCTTATCAATATGCAAAGTAATTTGATACAAAGAATCACGTATCTCCCAATTACTTCTTTTCCTCAAGATTGTATTTGTCCATTCAGTCTTAGTTCTTTTTTTTTGTGGGGTTTTTTCCTTCAAAACAGTAGTAATTAGTTCAAAGCTGATAGTCCCAGTCCAGAATTTCTAAGAAATCTCTTCCGTGATTTTCTACATGGATTTTTTTTCATGTGTAGTTAATGGTTATCCACACGTTAGTGTTTTTATTTGTTTATAACCAAGTTTTACAGATCCTGTTGTACACTGCCAAACATTAGCATGGTAAGTAATCTCCCCAAAATTGCTGAAAATCCTGGCGTGTCTGGTTCCCATCTATTTTTTTTTTTTTATTCTACTAAAGCTCACATTCACAGCTAGTAATTAATGAGTCAGCACCATCATAGCATCCTAATAACCCATACAGCAGCTGCTAGGTCTCTTTTCTCCATGGTTTCTATGTTGTTGACTTGTTTCAAAAGGATGGCCTAAACTTGCAGCCTTGTACTAATACAGTTCACTCAGCTAAGGATGCGAAGATCCGAAGTAATGTGCGGTCCGAAATGCAGAAGCCGTGACTTAGTGCTCTTAACTGTGCTGTCATTTAGGTGTAGTTCTGTAAAAGCAAACTGTTTGGATTTTTTTACTAATAAATAAATACTTACCTACTTTCAAGTAAATATGAAGACTATAAGGCTTTATTGGAAAGAGAAACAATATGCAGAGAAATGTAGTTGGGGTACTTTTGAGGTCTTGGGAAGTTGGTATCCTTTTTTTGAGGAAAGAGAGCTAAAAGTTACTTATTTTCACAGCTAATATAATGCCTCCGTCATCTCACATGTTTGGTCCGGTGTCCTGGGGAACTCCAGTGCCAAAACATTATTATCCTGGCTCCTACCCAGGAAACGTGTCTCTTGCAGGAACTATACCAGTTGGTTCTCACAACCAGTTTATACCTCTGCAGGTAAGATTGGCAGGTTTGACTTCCTATTCTATTATTGTAAAAAATGTGCCTACGTGATGAATGCAACAACACCCCCACTGTGAAGCACTATGTAGTATTAGAAAATTATTGTAAAAAGTTTTATGCATGTTTTCTGAAAGTGGAATATTTGCAGTTTTTTAAGAATGCATTCTGTTAAATAATATTTATTTAATTTAAAGGTAACTAAAAAAAGGGCTGCTAGCAAGAAAAACTTTGAGCTCAAGGAGTTTCAGAGTTCCCCTCAAGCTGCACCACTAAAGAATGAACAGCCAGTGTCTTCTGACCACATTCAGCAAGATAGTTCTTCAGCTCCTTTAAAATCTCCTCAAGCTGCTCAATCCACTGTTTCATTTCAAGACAATGTGGCTACGCCAAGTGCTCCTCATAACAAATCAACACCAAACACTTCCAGCAAGCGAAAGCCAAGAAAGCTGGCTGTCAATTTTGGCGCACCAAAATCTTCAGAATAAATATGGTAGCTAGGTGTATTTTATCTTTAACTCTTCCCCCACTGTTATGTTCTATCATTTAAAAAAATCAGAAAGCTCTATTAAAAAGACCAGCCACTTTAGGTATAATATAGAATGAAATACTTTTATTTGCTATGATTTTCAAGTTGTTACGACAAATATAAAAATTCTGTTAAAACTTAATTATTTTGACTTAAATTAGCAAAAGCCAGGAAATGCTGACTTAAGGTTACCATGCCATCCATTGTGCCTAGGTTTCTAAACAGTGGCTTACAGGCTATACCGGGTAAGCAGCAATAACAGTGGCAACCTTAATTCAGAATTGCTGTGCTTTTTGGGAGGGATGTGGTGCGGTAATAAGTTGGGCATCAAACATTGCTTAGTATGACATTTTGTATTCTAGCTTATTTTTAAATAGTGTAATAAGACAGAAAGGAAACAATATTTAAATGCAGCTTCATACTGGCTCTCCAGGTCATTCTGAGTTGAATCAGTGTGACTAAAACCTAACTACAGTGGAACTGCCAAATTTGTTGTAACTACGAACCGCTAGGTTTTATACCAGAGGGCAACAACTTTACAACTTTCAAAATGTTACTGTATCTCTAGAGTGGCAAAAAGTGGTTGCTGATGCAGAATCTGTTCCAGGAGATCGTTTATAGGATGTATTGAATAAAAAAATGTATTTGCAAAGTAAAGACCCCTTTGGTAAAGTACGTTTAATTTTTTTAATCTAGCAGCATTATCAATGTCATTGTTTTCTGATGATAAAATAACATAGATATCTACTACAGATCTGCATATCCCCCTAAAATGCTAGTGATAGCCTGATTTTTTTCTAAATTATAAAAATGGGCAGAGTTTAAAGATGTCTGTTTGTGTAGTATGGCTGTCAAAGTTATGTTTACTTAGAGTCCCATTTCAGACAAAAAGTTGACTTGTATTTTTTGGAGGGAGCTATGTTGTAAAAGAAGTAACTCCGTCATTCTTAGTTCATATAGGAAAAAAAAGAAAGCTCAAAGGTCCCTGTACTATTTTTAACCCACATATTCTGTTTTTATTGATATTAATAAGAAATGTTCAGTCTAAGAGAAAATTTGAAGCCTCAGTTGGTGCTGTTTACCGAAGCTGATTAAACTTCATTTTTCTTCTTTATTCTAATCTGTTCCAGAAAAAGTACTTTTCCCCTAAGGCCCGGGAAGCTTAGGAATAAAGCCTACTTTAGTGATTCGTTTTGTTGCCCCTGTTGGATCTGCAAGTCTGTAGACTTTCTTTCAGTTCCCCCTTGTTCTTTGCCTCCAGTTCTTGGTCTAGTACCAAGTTTCACGTTGTTACCATGTTATAGGATCTTTTTATGTTGATTTCTCTGAAACAGTTGTTGCCTCAGCAGTATTTGTAGAATAGCAGCAAGCCCTATAAAAAGGATCACAGAGGTAAAAACAAGGTTAAGAAATTTTGTTTCATTTTACTTAGTAGCACAAACCTTGTAGAATAGTCTACATACAGTCTTAAAATACATTGATTTTGTTGTTCTATTTATAGCCATCTAGTATCAAGAGAGTTTGGAGCCATATTCTATGAAGGGAAAGTTGTATGTTTTGGTGATTGATTGTCATTAGCAACGTGAGGCTGACACGATGCTGACATGCTGCTGACACGCCAATATTTTAGACATGTTTATGTGAAATTTAGTTATGAGACACAGATGTTAGTCTGCCATACGTTATATGAACTATCTGATCATCGGGGAAAAGATCTGATTAGAAATTCCTGTGACAGAGGTGAGGCTGTGTTAGATTTCTTGCATCACCTAATCTCCTGGATTCTAGTCTCCTTTAAACTTTACCACAGGCGTCATCATAAAAGACTAAGCAGTTGATAATTGATAAACATATTGTAGTTTCTGTTGGAATTTTGAATTTCCTTAAAATGACAGAATTTTGACATCTGGATAGCCAATTTATGCAGATTTTTTAGAAACAAAGTTATGGAGGACACTGTACTCTTAACACCAACAAACAGCAATTGTTATTATTAATTACTTACTTCAGTCTAAGAGTCCCTCTCCCTCTTCCAGTAGAATTGCTATATTTAGTATATATAGCTGGTTAAACACTTAATTCTGTGGCTGCTGCATATTGTATTAGTCCCTAGTTTTTAGTTTATATATTCTGACTGCCTGGTGCCCAGTTAATTACAGTTTTACATGTCCTGGTAGATGTAACATCTGCATTGACCTATGCCATGTCCCCTGTGATTTCGGTTTTTATATTTTAACAAGGTGATTATGTTTAATTCATACAGATATAAATTTAAGCATTTGTTTTTCTCATAGATATAAAGTATTTTGTAAGCACTGGAGTTTTTCATTAGATCTTATACAGAGCAGTATTTTACTAAAAATCCAAAAGGGAAGACTTTTATGTGCGCATTTTTGTAGTTTCTGATTTTTTTAAAATAACTTTTCATTGTTTATCTGCCAAGTGAAATGTTTTAAATTTGCATATGAATGGATACAGAATGTATTTTTTGTGCTGTTTAGTGTTAAGTGTGCATTTGCAGATTTTTAGCATGTAGTT
This sequence comes from Himantopus leucocephalus, assembly GCA_003993805.1. Lineage (NCBI taxonomy): Eukaryota > Metazoa > Chordata > Aves > Charadriiformes > Recurvirostridae > Himantopus > Himantopus leucocephalus. Next base: position 7,848,433 of record RSEF01000009.1, read on the forward strand.
GCACAAAGGACTGTGCACAGATATTTTAAAATATGAATATATGATACACTGAAGGAAAAACATTCATAAAAGTTAAATGCTATATAAAACTTTAATGCAATAGAATAATTTTATAAATTGTGTCTGTGTCTGCTTGGATTAAATATTGAAACAAGAACCATTACTTATTTTCACTGTTTTATTTTCAAATACTATATGGGAACTTATGTATGCTCCAAACCAAAATTTTAAGATACAAATTCAATCTCATGAAGCCCGATTTCTGTGATTCTCAGAAACAGCAACTGCCCGCCTCTGAGCTGTTTCTTGATGGCTTTCAACTACTACTCAGTTAAAGATAGAAAGCTTGTTAAAAAGACTGTTGCTCACTTTGCAATTAAAAGCATGTAACTAGATACTCATCTTCCAAAACTTCTTTGGCCTCTGTCACCCATTAGATTTAAAAAATTATTTTAAAAAAAAAAAGCTACAGAAAAGGCAGTAAGATTACTTTCCAGCAAGTTCAGTCCTAGTGGTTCTTAACAAGGTGCAAAATCAGCTGGTGGCTGAAAAATAGGAGAAAAACAGGATCCATGGGTACCTGGAAATATTTGACACCCGAATGTGAAGCCTTTTTCTGTACCTGGAACAAAACATTGTGCTGAGATTTGTGCCACAGTAAAGAATAGTTACCTCATTTGTAACAAGGCTTCTGAGTGAAGCATAATGACAGTCCGCACTAAAACTAAGGTAATGTGCTTGAATTTCTTCAAGAAACAAATGGCAAGTTACACTTCATAACTAGATTTCCTCATCCCAAATAATAGCAGGTTTTTAAAATTCAAAATTGCCAAATTAATGTTACTAGATTTAAGCCTTATTTTAGAGTGGGTAAATAAACTTCTTCACCTTTGTATTGCGTATTTATACCACGTGCTGAGTTTTGTTCTCTTTCACCAGTTATTTCTTAAGATTATGTTCAAACTGTACTTGTTCCTTTTTAAGCATAATGAATGCTGTAGTCATCTCAGTTAATCCTTAGTATCTTTGGTTGTGAGTTACGAGCTTTGTTAGGATCTGTCTTTTGCCAGCTGCAGTACCAGCTTTTCATGTAGAGAGGTTATTTCCCTTCTCGTAGATCATTGTGTGAATTAGCTTGTTTAAAGCAACTAGTGTAAAGAATGGAGTACACTCTTAACATGAGCAGCTGCTGCAACTTTGTGTAACAATATTCGGTACAGAACAACAGTCTGGTTGGTGTATACATTCAGGTCCTATTACTCAACATGAAGATACCAAGATACAATCTTGCATTTCTTCAGCTGTCTTCAAATTATTAAGTCAATGGACTTTTAAGTACTGCAGTTATCCTGCATGGCAAGTTTTGCCTCGTTACTTTTACCATCTCAATATATAGCACTAAAAAAAATTAAAACAAATTAAGGGATAACTTTTTAAAAATTACCAGTTTGTGCGTCATAAATGTTGCGTGGACACTCCCATTGAAAAGTTAAGTGACTTTTGTTCAATTTAGTTTAGTTCATCTGAGCTACTATATAGATGACCCCTGAGAGTGAGGAATCTCGAAGAAGGAATGGTTATTTACAGTAAGGGATTTTTTTATTCTTTTTATTTGAGATGTGATCTCCATATGTATTCCATGATCAGCCTTCCTTACTACTGAGAGACAGTTATGTTCTTCTCTTTCTGTCTCTGGAAAGGGGACACAGTGACACCAAGGGCATAAGGGCAGTCTGAATACACAGTCTTGGCCAAAAGAATCCAAATTCAGGTGCATGAGGACCCATGAATATTGAGACTGTAACTGATATGTATTTCGAAGAATCGGATATCATGAGGTAAGTAGCTGTTCTTTATTAACAAAAGAATTGGTGGTTCCAACAACAGTTCCTTATTGCTGTCAATTTTTGACGGGCTGTTTATTCTTCTTTTTCTGTAATTTACAAACTTCCTTTTTCATTTCTGCTTTGAAAGACAATACAAATCAAAGAGAACAGAAAGAGTCACAATGCCATCAAGTGCAAACAGCAAGCCTGATTGCTGTTACTTGAAAGGATGGAGAAAGCATTTTTCATTAAAATTTCCTATTTTTTCTGGTAAAACTTGGTCAGTAAGCATTACTGCATCAGCATTGCTTTATGAAAGTGGATAATCACCCTTAGTCCTGTATTTTGTGTAATGGCAAGAAAGACAAAGGCTGGCAGTCAAAAGCCAAAATGTAATTTCTCTGCCAGTAAAGTGAATTGAAGCAAGAACTGTGATTCCAGTGCAAGTAGGTGATCTATTTCAGAGTAACATATGCATGATTTAGATTTAGCACTAATTTGGGATAGAATGTGATATTTACTATTAGCTTCTGATGTGTGTTCCAGTACATATTTCTTTGAAACAGCTGAAATGCTTTGTCAGTTATTGAAACTTAACTCAGCATGGTAAATGGAGAGCAGTATAGGCTGCTGGCACCTCCGAGTTCACTGAGCCTAAATTGAGGTGGTTTGTTCTAGATTTTTGTGTTTAATTTTTTTTCCTTTTTCTTTCCCTTGCTTTTTTAATTTCTCTCTTTTTTTTTTTTTTTGTGAGGTGGCTAGGTCTTACTGAGACAATAGTTCTTAAGTGCTTTTTCATCCCTTTAGCCTCTAATATATCCATTCTCTTGTTCTTCTACTTAAGCTTCATTGATGGCCATTTTGCTCTCTTTATTTTTAGGATTTTTTTTTCTTGTGAATTTCCAGACTTCGAAATCAATGTTCTTTTAAAGAGCTGTTCAGCCCTAAATTTTCTAGGTACAAGTGACCATTCATCACACGAATACACACACACACACACACATATATACACACGTACACAGATATGGGATTCAGTCTCTTATTTTCTCAAAGCTGTTCATTGCTCTGTCATTTTTAGTTCACGTCATAATTCCTTAGGAGACATCCAGAGGATGGTGGACATTATCTCCTATATACACATCGCACATGTCTGAGTGTAGTTATTACTTACGATGAGTTAAAAGCATAGGCAAATCATGAAACATTAACAGAATAAGTACACCAGTTTTCACTTCACTTGCTTTGGTAGATAAATTCTTGGCTTAAAATTTTATTGTCCTAAAGTCCACCTCATTCTCTGTCAAAGGTTACTTCTGTCACAGCTGGCAGAAAGGAAGGACTGCTGGTGCCTCAGGCACAATGCAAAACCTCACGTATGTGGGCACAGTTTTGATGTGCAATTCTCCAGTGAAAATGCTGGCTTAACTAGTCTCTTATTACTTGTTCCCACTGGATCGTGCCAAACTGTATCGCCACATTATGAACCGTATCAAGGAATTAATCTGATTGAAACTCTTTCCCCCATGTTATTTTTCAGCCTGATAGTTCGCCGTGGAGCCACAAGAACAGCTGTGTTGGTACAACAGTTCGCAGTGTGAGGGCGGGATGGTTTAGCAAGAATGGAACCGCTTAAGAAACATCCCATCGCTGCCTAAAATTCAAATCACCCACGAAGCTAAAATGCTAGATTAACTGATGTCGTTGTATGTGGTTCTGTCTGTTGACTTCAAGGAGAGTGGTAAATTCTGGCAGGAGTACAGGAGGAACTGCTGACACTGGTCATATGGTAAATTATTGCAGCAAAGTTTGCTAAAAGGTCATCGCTTTCATTTTGGGCTGTCTGTTAAGTTTTCAGGCAAGGCTTAATGAATGATGTATGTGGGCTGCACCAGCCAATGGAGCAACAGAAATTAGTGGGCTCTTCCTTATTTAAATGCAAACTGATGAAGGACCCTGAGGTCAATGCTTTCATAATGTTAAAACTTGTTAAAATGGTAGAGCTGAGGAAGTGGGTAAAATGGTAAATAAGAGTTTGATGAGGCAGTGGAAGGGTAGATGCATCTTGACGAAATACAGCTAAGGAAGGGAAGTTAAAGAAAAAAATATGCATTACAAGTTTTTGGGTCTTGCTCTCCTAGATTCCAGTAGCTGGAATCCTGTTAGCGCTGCCAGTGGCAAGTTTGATCCTTAGTGGAAGCCTGGGGGGAGTGAAGAGGCTCCTGTGTATCAGTCGCACAACAGAAACGCACCTGAGAATACTTTTATCTAAAAAAAAAAAAAAAGTTAGCTACTCCAAATACCATTTAATCATTTGGCAATTTCAATTAATAATCTGGTCCTAGAAAATGTCAAAATGTTTTCTTTCTAGTAATTAGGTCTGCTGGATCTGTAGCACTCCCGTCTCTCAAGGCCCAGTCTAACCTGGGTAACTGGGGCAGACCTCTCTTGCTTGGGGTCCCCTAAATTGTACTTGTTGCTAACTGAAACATGCTGTGCGTAATGATATTGCTTACAAATGTTCAATATAAGCTACTCGTGGTGTGGGGATTGCCATCACTACCAGTGACGGATGATCTTCTTGTCGCTGACGTTCTGCCGCTTGGTTGGTTTTACTTTATAATAACTCCTTTCCTTTGCTGCAGCATTGGTCAAGTCCCTGAAGTGCCTCCACTCTTTCATTTGGTTTGATATTCCAGTAAAATATAAGAACAGTCATGCTTTCCAGAGACAAAAGAAACTGAGGATTTCAGCAGAGAAGATGCAGAAGTATGGGCCGCGGCTGCTGCGTTAATTGGTATGTGACCCCAGGTGTGTGAATTCTCTGCCTCCCGAACAGTGGAGATGGCAGCTGCATGCTCTCACTCGAACAGGAAGGCTGGGGTGGTAGCAGAGGTTACCCAGGCTTGTTATCAGCGTTGCAGTGCAATATAAGATAGGTTTGGAGGATGTCGGTACATCTGCACTTTAAATTTAATCTTTCTGGTCTATGCTAAGATGAATTCGGGTCTTTTACCCATGTTGGTGATAAGATTTTTCTGAGGGTGACAGAGGTTTGGGATAGACAAAGGGTGCTGGTGTGGGAACGATATTATTTATGACAAAATAACATTGGTTAATGCCAGATAAGTCGTGTATGGACAAGCTATGCATGTCTGAAAACCCGTCGTGTTCTTTATTGCATTGTTTTTATCACACTGCAAACAGAACAATAATATAAAATTTGTATTTCATAAGCCTCTTATAAATTGAGCAATTCAAATACATGCTCTATAACTGAGATTACATATGGACTGCAACTATGCAAGTTGGTTCATGTTATCTTTTTCCAACGTATATACGGTGTTCCTTTTGAAAATGCGTCTAAGTTCTTATTAACCAGAGTTTAAGATCTGCATGAAGAAATTGGCTTATGGTCACTTCCATGCAATACAGTGAATCAGAGGTGTGTGTATTTGTTACATTAAGAGCTTCTAAACGAAAAAAGTAACCTGTACCTCCATTTTCTTTTTGAAGTTTTGTTTCACCTTGCAGTGAAGTGGGTCCCACTTGTATTGATACTGTAAAAAGATGAAGGATGTCTAGGTGTGTTTTCCCAATTTTACTTAGGGCTTCTTAGGTTTTGACTGTTTGGAGAGGTTTTAGCCTTTTATACCAGTTACACATGTTGAATCTTATTTAGGGAGCTTTCTTCAGGAGTTCTAAATAATTATTATTTACCGAAACTAACAGAATAAATAAATTAGTTTGAAGAAAAGTCTTAATGAGATGTGAAGTACTTGATGCCTTTCTCTGACATACATCTATTAGCTGTATGTCAAGAGATTATAATTTGTCAAGTTATAGTCAAAGAGAATATAAAAGTCAAAGAGATGATGACTTCTTAATGAGTTGTTCCTTTGGGAGGAGAGGTAAAGCAGCCATTCCTTGGCTTTGTCTTTCACGTGCCTTCAGTTCTCCTTGATCCAAACGTCTGTCCCAGTGAACTCTCCGACTGCCTGGGTTGAGGTGGGGAATTCTTCTGCTGTGGCTTTCACTCTCCTTGGTATTCCTGGGTTTTAAAGATCCAATAACATCAGACTGTTATCCCACATAATACTGTTTTGTTGTTCGCAGTGCAAGTTTTTGTAAGAGGGGCCAAACGGAAGTGCAAGGGGAAAATATTTTCTATATATTTTTAGCTTTTGCTTTTCCTGCTCTAATTAAATGAGGAGTTAAAACTAATTGACTAATTCTTCTAATTAAATCGGGGTTGAAACTAGATTCTACTGATACTAGTTAGGGGTTGAGCATCCTGAATATTTTATTGCATAACTGAGAGTGCTTCTGGTTGTTCCTGTTTAAGATCCCCCACCCCATCTAAGGGCGATGCGGGAACACTGCTGTCACTAACTCTGTCCCAACAGTAATTTTAAACGTGGTTCCCTCGCTGAAGGAAAAGTGATGGCACAAGAGAATTGCTGCAGATGAAGATTTCTTATAATTACACATAATTTGTTCACGGACGCTGCCAGGCCTGACCGTACCTCGTTGTCCCCCAAAGGCCCGCTCCCGGCTGGCTCTTTGCCGTGGGGTTCAGCTGGGGGAGAACCGCTTTGGGCGGTGTGGTCGCTCTGGGGGAGGACTGGCACGGCCAGGAATATCCCAATTCTGTCTTTCAGAAACGCTGTAACATTTGGTGTGTAATTAAAAAGCCTTTTACGTGCTGTTCCTAAAGTTATATAGAAACTGCAGCGAGTAAACGGGCTTGGTTTGGTTCCGGCGGTTTTGCTGCCTGTGCGGGACCCCGGTGCCGAGGGCCCGGCCGCCCTCAGAAGGCGCCGTCGCTGCCGGGAAACCCGCCCCGCGTCCCTCCGTCCCCCCCACCCCCCCTCCCCGCCTGTGAGGTCGCAGGTGCCGCCTCCCCCGCCAGGCCGGGACTCCCGCCGTGGGGCCGCGGCTCCCGCCCCGCTGCCAGGCCGCGGCCTGCGGAGGCCGCGCCGAGGTCCGGCGGGGGCGGGCGCCACCTGCCAGCCCGGCGGCGCCGCCCGCCTCCCGCCGCCGCGCTCCCCCGCGCCCATAGGCCGCCCGGGCGCCCGCCCCGCGGCGGGGCGGCGGTTTTCTGGCGGGCGGCGGCCTCCCCGCCGCAATCCGCGATCCCTGCGCCGGCGGGCCGCGGCGGGCGATGCCGTGCGGGCAGCAGGAGAGCGGCGCCGCCGTCGTCCCCCCCGCCCGGTACGTGGTGGGGGTGGACGTGGGCAGCACGGTGGTGAAGTGCCACGTCTATGACCGGGCGGCCGCGGTCCGAGGCTCCAGCTGCAGAAAGGTGAATCCGTGGCGGGCGGCGCCGGACTGGGCGGGCGGGGGCAGCCTGAGGCGGCGCTCGCCTCAGGGGCGCCTGCGAGCGGCGCCGGACGTGCCGGCGGTTTCCACCTGCGGGTCTCCAGGCCCCGCAGCGGCTCCCGCGGCCGTGCGGGGTCGTGGCGGGTCGGAGCTCGGCCGGTTTGTCTCTTCCCAGTTGGGTTGGGGTGGGACGGCTGCCCCAGGGCCCGCCGACCAGGCTGGGTGAAAGGAAACCCCCGGCCCGGATGGTTTCCCGCGGGGGTACCGCCATCGCGCTCCCCCCTCGCCTCAGCGTTTGCCCCCGCCCGCCTTTCCCTGCTACCTTGGCTTTAGTCGCTTATCGACTAATCCCTCTGCAAACAAAACGAGTTTTGTGAGCGGGGCATAGCGGAGGCTTGCGTAGGACTGGCATTTACACACGTCCCGGTACGTAACAGCGCTGTGCAAAAAAGCGTTAACTTTGGAACATGAATAGCGGGCTGCTTTTGGTTTGCGTGGCTCTTGATTTGGGGTGAAAAGAGTGAAAAGAGTGCAGCGAGGGGAAGCTGCACAGATCTGCGTGGGTTTTCAGAGATGGAAGGGGAGGTTGTCGGTGGGGCTGACCCTCTGGAAGCCCGGCTGGCGGGTGCGCCCGGCCTGCTGCGCTGCACGGCCGGTGAGCTGCTCAGAGGCACCCACGTCGGAGTTTAGCAGCGGAGCCAAAAGGCTCTCTGAGAAACCTGGGTTCCAGTTTGGAGCCCCAAAAGGGGCTTATGGTTTTCCCCCCATTTCTGGGAGTTTGAGCTTCTTTATCCTCTCTGAACCGAAGAAGTCTTCTAGAGATCACGCACCCGCTTCCAACCACGTTTTAAAAGCGACAAACAGTTTCTTCTGTTGCAGTTGATTCAGAAAATTAAGGAGGAGGAAAAAAAAAAAAGGCAAACCCAAATGTGTTTGCACAAGCTTTCGCAACAGTGCTGGTTTCTGTGAACTAGGGATCATAACAATGCTGTGTATCTTCCATGAACAGGTGGAATCGCTTTATCCTCGTCCCGGCTGGGTTGAATTAGATCCCGAAGTGCTGTGGAGTCAGTTTGTTGGTGTAATAAAAGATGCTGTACAAGGTAATGGCTTATAAAGTTTGAGAAGGTAATTAGTTATGCATCCAAATTAGCAAAGGTAGTTAATTAGTAACAAGGTTGGTTTTCTTTATTTTAAAAAAAGTACTGAAAATTCATCATTGAGCACAGGTCTACAACATACTTTAATGCCTATTCAATCACTAAGTAAAATAGAACATTCAATTACTTCTTTTCTTTCTGTGGGGCCAGACTGGGATTGAAGTAGGACCAGAAGCAGTGTGCATACTTGATTTACATGTATCGACAGTGCCTGGTTGCTCTAGCTTTTTGTATATGTATCCTTCCCCAGTGTCCGTCTTCCTTCCTCTAGATGCTTCTGTGTACAAACAGAGCATAGGTTTGTTTCCTCCTCTATTTCCCCACTGTTCTACTGCTGCTTTCTGTGCGTGGATGTGAGTCTATGAGAGAATGAAGGCAGGGTGCTGCATAGTTGTGCTCACTCGATTACAACCCAATATTCCCAATTTCCCCATTCAAACTACAAACAGTTCTTACCATCCAATTTCTGTATTGTTTTTCTTTTCTGTTTCTCCTTTAGCTTAAAATTTCCTCGTACTCCATGCACTAAAACACATACAACTCCCTTTTCTGCCGAACTTCTGATGCTTTTTCTTCCCCCCTTTTCTGGATGCTGCTCTAGCCGTGTGCTTACACTCTGCAACTCCCACAGCTTTCCCATTATACCAGCTCCAGCATTCTGCAGTCCAGCATGGATCACCTTCTGTGCCACACTGATGCCATTGACTTGTCAACTGCACCCCAGCTCGCTTTCTCAGAGTGCCCCAGCCTCGCTGTCATGTGCGCGTGCATCATACTCTTTCATTCAGTGCCTAAAGTTCCTTCTGTTCAGCTCCTCCTGCAGTCTGGTCTCCAAGTGTTTCTCTGGCTCCAGGCCTGGCTCAAGGCAAAACTGCTCTTGTCTCTCCCTTTGGAAGGCAGCCTAGGGGACAGGGAAAGTAACCATTACCAGGTGTAAGCTGCAGCTGATTGTTTTGGGCTCTTGGTCGGTTTTCTCAGCAGCCACAACCACTGTCACAAGAATAGCAATGCCACCTCAAGACCTTACTAGACCACTCCCATTCTGTGGGGCAAACCAGGAAGCAAGATTTTTCAGCTAGTTTTAAAAGGGGAAGCTTTTCTTGTGGCCAAGCTGTGTGCACTGTCGGCAAGTCGTTTCTAAGTGGTTGTGTAATGTAAGTGAACATAAGCCCACGCTGCTGTCAAAAGCAGCAGTCCCACCCTCCTTTTTACAGGGTTGTTTCAAGTCCAGAGCAGTTTCCTGAGTCAAGTCACTGTGCAGTTGTTTATGCCAGCAGAGCTTCACGAATATTTGTGCCAGCGTGAGAGAGGGTGTGGTACCAGGGGCAGGAATGACTTTGTGAAGGCAGAAAGAAGGCATGCGAGCACTTCAATTTACAGGGCTTGTGGAGCTAAAACACGTGACTCTGTGCGCAAGTGGATGAGCTGATGTAGTTCGGTACTACCTAAAGGTGAAAACTGTATCTGGCTGAATGGTGCCACCCCTCTCTCTCATTCTGGTACTGGTTCAACCCTTCCAGGAGACCGCTTAGATGAAAAATACCCATGTTTGTCTACTGTTTTGTTTTTCTCTTTATTGCAAGTTAGCTCTACTCATGTAGGGGTCTAGAGAGCATGATCGTTGACACAGGGAAAGTGGTGGGAGCACACAGGTTGTGGAGATGGGGAGGAGTAACCCATGCCGCTAATCTGTAGTGAGCTGCGGTAGGACTGGTATGGCCTTCAGTTTAGACCCGGCTGCTACTGAAAAAGAAATACTGCTGTTGTCAAGCCACCCACTCCCAGGTCCTCCTCCTCCCATATGCTCCCACTGCCAGCAGCACTTGTGCAGGCAGTTGGAGCAGGTACCCTTGCAAAAGCACTGATTTAATTTTCAGCTGATTGAGGGCCTTGATGCCACTGCTAGCGTGAGTGCAAGGGCCAGTATAAGGGAAGGTGCAGAAGCATGTGTAGGGGTCAGCAGAGCAAGGCGTGCTCGTTCTTTATGAAACCCCTTCTCTAATTGTCAGTCAGAGGCTATCAGTTGTAGGGTCTGCAGTATACGCTTACACAAATGAGTAACTGCACATGAGAGTTAACGTAAGAACATGTATGAGCAGGACCTACTTAACCTGTGATTTGTTCAAGTAGCGGGATTGAGAGCCCTTCAGAGTAGCAGTATTTTGTACAAAATAGATAGGCTGTCATTTAAGTGGAATTTCTCAATGCATGGGGTTTTTTTTTCACATAATTTTGCTTCTGGAAGCATGTATGGCAGTACTTGGGAAGCTGAACAGAGCTGCTTTGAAAATTGCTGTGGATGTATTTAATTATTTACAGTTATATATATTAGAAAAAAGTGTTCTGCAACAGTTATTTCAAGGTAAAGTTTAACAGCAAAATTGGTGTATACCCAAATGTACATTTTTATAATTCTGAATTTGAAGTATACTTTGCATTTAGTGATACATGATTTAAGCAAATTTTTTGTTATGAATTTTGAAATATTGCTTAAGGAATACAATACTTAAGGTGAGATGTCATTATCAAAGTGATGTAAAACATCATAGTATATTGACATTGATTCTGTAGGCAGTAAAGAGATTAATCTAGTTGTGTTTCCTTAAGGAATTTCTTCCCGTAATTTTGTAAAGATACTTCTTCTATTTATGCTTTCATTCACATTCTTCCATGTGAAATGCATGTTTTAATTGATTGTATAGGCATAAGTAAGCTGCCTGCCTGTCTCTGGGATTGTTGAAGTAAAGCCTTTCAGAAGGTGGAAAGGGTCAGTGTGCCACAGCTGCTTTTGTAAAATATGTAGGTTTATTTACCTGCTTTGGAATCAGTTGTCTGATTCAGAGTTCTGTAATATTTCAGTCTTCTAGCCACTTAGTTGGCCAGTCTGTAAAGATTTATATTCTTTTAAAGTATTAAGTTCCTAAATATTTGATAGGTTTTATAGTTATATTGGATAAGTTGTATTTTTGTTTGTTTCTTCAAATAAATGCTTTTTTTCCCTGTGGTTTGTTTTTGATTTTTAGCTGCGGGACTTCACATGAGGCAAATTGCTGGTCTTGGCATCTCAACGCAGCGAGCAACTTTCATTACATGGCACAAGTATGTATATTGTGTGTTGTTTAAAATTAATTCGTATTCATAGACTGGGTGGAAGCAGACTGTAGAAATGCCAAGTCACAACCTGAAAGCCGCAAATGTCAGTCACTCATGTTCTCTTGTGTTTGCACAGCCACACCTTGCAGCAGTTCAGAATGGTTTATAAGTGTATGTCCTTTTTGTTTTGTTCTTAGTACTTTGGAAGAGATGAATACATACTTATTTTTTAAATCTGGTGAGAAGTCTCACACTCAAAATGTCTGCATGCCTATTACTAATTCATCAAATCCACCAGCAGGACATGCACTTATTTTAGGAATTGACCTAGTGTTAAGTGTCCTGATTGGAAATGGTGAATGATGTTGTAATTTTTTGGCAGTGTATGTTCTGTAGTTTTAAATGGTGGTGTTCAAATACTGTTTTTCAGGAGGACGGGGAAACCGTTTCATAATTTCATAAGTTGGCAAGACTTAAGAAGTTCTGAACTTGTGAATTCCTGGAATAAGTCCCTTCTGCTGAAGGTAAAACTGTGCTAAGCTAGATACTGCTTGGACGTATTAGAACTGTTTCATTTTTATGAAGAGTAAGAGCAATATATGAAATACTGCAAGTGTCCTGTTAACACGTTAATATGATGTGTTATTGCCTAAAAACGTTTAACTGAGCAAGATTAGCATAGAAGATAGTACCAAGAAAAAAAGTCAGTACTGATAGCCTGAAGGTAATTAATTATGGGAAAAGATATCTGTAGGTCTAGCACTCATTTTGTTACTTTTTAGTCTCTTTGTTGTATTAAATATTCCATGTTAACACTGCTAGAGCATAATTTTTGGATGTAGGTAGTTCCTGGTTGGCAGTGGTTTGAGGGTTTTGTTTGNTTTTTTTTTTTTTTTTTTTAATGTACTCGTTGCTCAGATTATCTGTAGAAGGTACATTTTATGCTGCTCGTGGCTTGTGTGTCATACCTTTAGAAGAGAAAGGTTTGCTCTAAGTGGAAAAACTGAACTTTTCCTGTAAGTGGAAACTAGCACACTCACAATAAGAAGTTAAATTCTTGGGTTTGCCACTGATTCCTTTAGTGAATGAAAACTTGATTAATGATTAAATTTAATTAATTAATTTAGTAGAATATGATTGAGTCTGTCTACTGTAGCAGAACTTTCACTGGAAGTATGTAACACTGTAACACTGTCAACCACATTGTGCATTGTGCTCATATAGGTGACCTGAGTTTGTAATGCAGAGCAGTCTCTGTCAGTGTGCCGGCAGAAGTCAGTAAAACAGACTTGCTTAGTGCAGCTGCTCCTTCCTGTGGTATTTGTTGTGGAAAGCCTATATGCTGAAATCCTATGTAAGGATTCTTTAACAGAATTTTAGCTTTCTAAATCTAACCTCATGTCAGCAGCTTTCATTTGTATTGCCATCCTTTAAAGATAATTGGTCAGAAACCAATTTAAATTATTAAAAATTAAGTAATTGTTTTCTTTTGAAACAGGTAGTGCATGTTATTTTTACAGTGCTTCATTTCTTGACTGGGAATGATCGATATTTGGCACCAAGTTTTCTTACTTTTTCTACACAACAAACTTCTATGAAGTTGTCATGGGTTTTTAAAAACATACATGAGGTAAGCTGGAAAGGGAAAAATAATAGCTTTCTTAAGTCATAATAATGGCTAGTGACTTAGGTTGGTTGTAACCTCTTCAGTTTTGTCTTGCTCGTTCTTTTCCTCAGAAGAACCGGAATGAAAGACTTTTATCTGTGTCAATGTTTAAAGCCTGTCTACCTAAATACCGACTCATGATAATACAACTTTTTCCTCTGATTCTGGAAATGTGTAGTAGTAAAAAGTTTTCTTTGTGCATAGGTAATATAATCAAATCACCTTATTTCACTTCATATAATTACACAGTTAGTAATTATACTTTGTTTTAAAGTTGTCTGCACTCTAGTTTCGCATGACAATTGTATTTATTTTCAACCAACACTCTTATCTTTCCACTCTGCATTATTCCAGTGTTACCAGTTTCACAAATAATATCACACTGAACAACCAAACACTGCAATTTATTTTGCATTTTATTGTAGTGTAAATTGGAAAATACATGTAAAATAAGTTGTGCTGGAATAATCTAATGCACTAATGAGCATTGAGCTATTTGTTGCTGTATCCTTTGCCCTAATCCTTATCATTTTCCTTGTTTCTTCCTATTGTATTTATAAATTTAGTCACCTTATTTTTCGTGTTAATTTTCAAAATATTTTTTAAGAAAATGGTTGTCATCGATTTTCTACCCTGTGTAAAGAAACCCCGAAATCGCTTGTGTTTTGTCTGGTATCTTCTGTCACAAAACTAGCTAGTGAGATGGTCAAGTATAATTTTTTACTGGCATGTTTTCGTTGGACCTGTTGAAAATGTGAGGTGTGAATTTGGAGGATTATAGAATTGAAGGTTATGCAGCTGCTGAGTTTTCAGTGTGAGATGAATGTTCTCCCACATTTTGTTAGCCACTGATTCTTAAAATATGTGACTATCAAACCAAGAAGTTCAAAAATTCATGGCTCTTAAATTATAGAGAATAATGTATTCAGTCATATTTTGAGTGAATTAGTTTGTAAGTTCTTTTTCTGAATTCTGTATTTGTACACAGATCAGTTAGTAGAAATTAGATGAAACCTGAATTTCCTATTTTAAATGGGAAAAAAATCCCAAGGAAAATAACATTATGAACTCTTTACAGATGGCATAGACCAGAAAACAATGGCTCTGTCTTTACTGTTCTCAAGCAAATATTGTGAAATACACTTATTTCTTCTGTTTCTGTTAACTTTTTATTTAAGGGCAGTACGCAGGACTTTGTTTTCTTTATTCACTACTGTTATAATTATGACTATAAAGTTTCCCTTCTTAAGGCTCTGATGCCACTGCCATAGATTAATTGCATTTTTTTCCTTAGCAGGAATTGTAAGAAACTGCTTATCCTCTGTTAGGAGCATGAACTGTAGGATAATGTTACTTATATAGCCGACTTGCCCTTTTTCAAAGAAATATTGGCAATCGGAGACTTATTTTCTGGGGACATTGTCGTTAACCATGAAGAAAATGAGAAAAGGAATCAGGAACTATGTTTCTCTTTATTTTACCCAGTTGTAAGTAATTTTTTTTTGTATGTACATTTGTTCCCAGGCTGAAGAAGCTGCCAAAAAAAATAACTGCTGCTTTGGAACAGTTGACACATGGTTGCTGTATAGATTGACTAAAGGTGAATGTTACAGTTCCTCTTAAATATTAATAAAACATACTGGAATGGAAGCAATGATGTTCATGACTGTCATTGATATATCCAAGAATTCAAATACTTTTTGAACAATTTGTGCTTTTGTTTATAGTCTATGAATATTGTAATATATTTACTGCTAAAAAAAAGACTTCTGAATTAATTATTCTTTAGGCCTACCTGGAAGGGTAGTCAGAAAGGGAAATAATTATTCAGTGTAATCAACCTTTTAAGCATTTAAAATTTCAAGAGGACTACTAATTGGCCTTGATTTGAGAAAAGTACCTGTGAAAGAAAAAGAACAAAGAATTTTTACAAATATGGAAGAATTACAAGTTTCTGTCCTGAGGGCTAATGCATGAGCAATTGGATAAATTATCATAGACAGTGATGCAGTCAGTGTGGTGCATGTTGTCAAAGGTACTGACTCTCTTCTAGCCAGTTTCATGAGGGTGAAATAAGGTAATTAATATATGCACGTTATAGTAGGTAAAGTTTGTGTGCTCATTGTGTTATTTATGACTTTGCTTATAGACACTCAGTTTATATTTCATGGGAATCACTAAGTTGTTTAAAGAAAAAGTATGTATCTAAAATCTTGCTTTGTTCTCTTTTTTTATGATAGGTTCTGTGTATGCTACAGATTACTCAAATGCCAGTGCTACAGGTGTTTTTGAACCCTTTACGGTATGTGCTCTTCCGAAAAAATGTTGTTGCTATTGTGCTTCTAAGAGAGTTGCTGACATTTTTACTTTTCCCATATTATTTCAGAAATCTTGGAACCCCACTTTGTGTAACTTACTTTCCATTCCAATGTCTATTTATCCTCCAGTGAAAGACACAAGGTAACTAGGAAGGCATATTTAAAAGAATATGATACCTGTTAAATTAATTGCCTTTAGAAAAATACTACATACTCTGCACAGGCAAAGTAGTATATAATTACACACCAAAAATTAAATTTGTTTTACATGCAGATATGCTTTTTTAACACTACATCCAAAACTTTATTTTTACTATCAGTATTTCTTAAAGTGATAGTTTTAACGCTTTCTTTAAAATAAATCAGTAGCATTACCTTTCATATGTGATACAGACCCAGGCGTTATATATCTAGATTTCATTTTAACAGAAAGGTCAATTTAGTGTTGTGATGTTTTTCCATAACATTTGTTTTAAGCTTCAACTTTGGATCAGCTGACTCTGAAATATTTGGAGTACCTATTCCAATAATGGCAGTGGTGAGTGAAAATGTTGTCTTACTTAAATCTGTATATTTGTACCTGTATTCTTTTTATCTAGAATACTTGCTTGTTTAGTAAGTATTCTCTATTCCTTCTCTATGACTTAACTACAGTAGAATTGCTTGTTAAATTTTTCTCAAAAAATTCAGTTTACAACCTTAGGTGGAAAGGAGGAGAGAGGAATGGGAAGGGATTTCTGGAGGTTGAGGTCCATTAAGGGTAGATGACAAAATGATTAAGCACTGAATATAGGACTTAACAGAGCTGGGTTCTGCTGGAGGCTCTGGTAACGTCTCTCTATCTGGCTTAAAATCAGTTGTGCTATATAAAGTTGTGCAGTGGGGTCCATCTTGGCTTGACTTCAGTAAGACTCTACACAAACATAAGAGTATTTGTTAACAGATCCAGTTGCGGTACATTTTATTTCTTTTTTTCAGTAAAAATAAATGGAGAATAACATGTTCTTGCCTCAGTGGTTAGAATTTGGATAAGAAAAACCCATTATTTTGTAAAGTCATGACTTGCAGAAAAAACCGCTTGAATTGAGCTAAATGGAAAAAATGTCATCTAGCTAATGTGAATTTCTCCTGCTATTTTTAAAGAATTGTAGACTAAATTTATCTGTAAATTTACTGCTTCAGCAAGGCACAAACATAAGTAAATGCATTTAAGAACCATCATCATTGTTGAAAAATTGAGCATGGAATAATTTGGTACACGGAGGGTAGCAGAGAAAAAGGAAGGTGAGACCTCAAAGCTCCAACTTTGTATTTGGGGGAAGAGGAATTCAAGCCAAGCTACTCTGTTCTGCTCCCTGGGATTGCAAATGCCCTGTTTATCCTTGTCAAATACTAAACCATAAAATATTTCTTTTGTTTCCATAACATATTTTTCAGTGTTGTAAGCAATACTAGAGAACTTCACATTGTGCCCAAACCTGGTGTAATTTGATTTTAGTGATAAATCTGAGTGTTGGAATGGCCTGCAAATACTTACGAAATTGTGTATGAGTCCTCTCTTAATGCTCAATTCCTTTCTAAATCGTTATTTGTATTCAGAACTCTGAAGTGTTCGCAATGGTATTTTGAAATCCAGCAGCATTGCAGGTTGGTAGTTGGTAGCTAACTTACCATATTGTTTTTGTTGGTACGAAGGTTGCTGACCAGCAGTCAGCTATGTTTGGAGAATGCTGCTTTCACCCAGGAGATGTTAAACTGACCATGGGAACAGGTGGTTTCTGGAATGTGAATACTGGAGAGCATCTCTTTGCATCACGGAGAGGTAAGATAGTGAAATTTTGGGTTTAGAGTATTTCACATTACTTGACAGCTGTTAATGATGAGGGTACAAAAAGGGATAAAACAGGGCTATGCTTTTCCTTCTGTCTTTAGCTTGAAAGTGTTTTCAGAACAGAAGACTGGAAATACTTAATTAGAAATGTAGATGTTGGTTATTCTGAAATATGCTTCTCAAGAAGAGAATTTAAGTAACGTCACTAGTAATTATGTCTGCTACCTGCATCCCTCTTGTTTTTTTCTTCCTGTTCTTCTTGTTAGCGGTATTATACAGTACAGGAATGGAGAAAAAGGGGATTGGTCCTCTGGCTTCTCACATCAAAATGTTCCAGTGGATCACTGTAAGTTCCTCCTTTTGAGCCCTTATGCTTTGAAGTACCTGCAGTAGAGATAATGCAGGATTAGCAATTATTAGTTTTCTTTTAAAATACCAGAAATGGGCTCCCCAATGCGTTTCTAGTGTTTAAAACTTTGTCGTTCTGAACATTTGTGGTCTGTCAGGCTTGTTTATTTGTCATAGATGGCTATTTGTCAAGAGAGCAACAGAAGTAAATTTGCCTGCACAGTCTCTCTCTGTCTGTCATATTTTTAAAGAGTTACTAATTTCAGGAAGCCGACAATTTAAAATGGGAGTGGTGGGGCTGAGAAGGAAGGACAGCAGTGTGCGAAGGAGACTTTTACCTGCTAAAGTCTGGAAGGGCCTTGGCAAATACACGAGATGTGTCAGAACTGAATAGCATGGACACTGAATTCCCTATGAATGCAAATGCTTTTTAGGATAATTAATGATGTCATTATGATGATACTTTTACTTAAGAAATCAGTTGTATGTAGTCTGTGGAAATGTAATAGCTAAAACATGCTGAAAGGTTTTTTCATTTTGTGTTTCATTGGGGTTTTTTTAAGAAAATATATGGCTATTGTGATCTGATAGGAGTTAATCTTTAAGGCAGTGCTGTGAAACTTTTACTGCTTTAGGCTGTTATTTATGTTAAAATTATTTTCCCTATGTTCTTTGGCTGTCATGTGGTTAGTAGGACAAGTTAGGTACCTAGCTTTCTCAGTGCCCTGGGCATGAAATGTAATGTGTTCAATCTTTAAAGTTGACATACGTGTTTAAGACAGCAAGATGAATCGCTACAGCATCCTTGTGCAAGCTGTTCATTAGCTGCCATTCTAGTTTCTGATCTACACTTAGTAGATATATGACAGTCAAAAAAAAAAAGTTCCTCCGAGAACAGCACTTATCACAATTCAATGATGGAAAGAAGTTGTATAGATTTTAAATCTACCTCTCTGTCAGTCTGATAGTTCTTAGGAACTGTAGTAATGCTAAATGTCATGTTGATCCATTCCCTAGAGATACGTTATTTTACACTACTAGAGTTTCTGGTGTGAGCATCTTTAGGAAGGCCACCTGATGGGCTTCTCTGTCCCTAATTAGCTGTCCTTCCCTAGGACTTTTGACTCAACAAATTGTTTGGTCTTGCTGCTTCGCAGCTTCACCTTTGGTAGAAAATAAGGCATGTAAGGGAGACCTGCATCAAGGATCTGGAGAAATGTATATCACCTTTCCCTTTCAAGAGACAAATACAAACTTTAATCTAAATAAGTACTGGTAATTGTTTTCCCCTGCAAACTGGAGATGTTTCCAAAGTGGATGTTGTTTTCCAAGCAAACTGGAGATGATTCTGTGAGAGACAGTTGTATATCAGCAAAGTCACCTTGAGACAGTAGAGAGAATCGCTAGATCCTTCTGATGCTATAGTTATTGGGACCCATTTACCTTTGTTGCATTACCTGTGACATCTGAGTCCTGAGCAGGGTCCCATAAAGCCTGAGTGCTTTCTTCACTCCAACAGTTATGGTACTTGGGTTGGGTGAAGTTTTTATTACAGTGGCCACTGAATGCTTAGGTTCTTATCAAGTGACCTGAAAAAAACCATTTGTCGAGCTGCAGTGCTGGAGAACATCTACTGTTCAGCTAGATAATGAAGACTTCTTGCTTCAGCATTAAAAGTAGTACTCTGCAGGAGTTCTGTGCTATGTCCTTACTAATACAGATATCAAACGAGAAGGTCTTTGTGTTCACACTGACAGTTTTTAGTATGTCTCTTTTCTTTGTTAAGGTTTCAACATATCCAAGGGGGGCAAAGAGGAGAGCAAATTGTCAGGTTTATCTGCGTTATTGGCTATTTACTTCTAATGTAATAGTATCCTCAAGCAGTAGTATCCTCAAGCAGACAGCTCTTTGAAAGATGCTGTACTGTGGTTTCAAATAAACTAACAGTGTTTGCCCTATGTATTTCTGCCTTTCTTCTGAGAGATAAGGAAAAAATTGTCAAAGTAATTGATTTTTTTTTTTTTGGACACACTGCAAAGCCAAAACTCTGGAAATCATAACTTCCTGCAAATCTCATCATGTAAACCATAGAAGTGTTAATCTTTTGTAGTTATAGACAAAATATGTCACCAAATATTTTGGTGAGTTTGGATGTTTCTTTTGTTTATATTAGACAAACATACAGGTAAAATGCTGTGGTTAACTGGCAGTAGCCTTTATTGGAGACAAGGATGGGCCAATTGTGAAACTTGGTTTCTTTTATTTGCTTTATATGTGAGGAAGCATTGTATATTGAAAAAGGAATAAAAAAGTATATCACTTTTGTCTTCGTCTGTGAATAAGATCTGCATTCTAAGTTTGTGTTGCTTTTTTTTTTTTGTGAATATGTCTGTTTTAGTAGTTGTGCTTCCCATCTGAAATCCCAGCCTTCGTGTTTTATGTTTTGGGGAAGTAAATTCTGACTTCCTAGAAACCATCGGGGAGAATTAGATAGATTGAAAACAAATAGGAAAACATTGATAAATTTTTAAGTACGTACAATCTCTTATCATTTAAAAAAGAAGTAAGTGCAGATAGGTCTTCTGTTTAGCTTAAAGAGGGGTTTGTTTTTGTGATTTGATAGTGAATTTTTTTTAGGTTAACTTTGGTTTAACAAACTGTTGTTCAAGTCTCCTGTAGGTCCATCGCTAAGTTTTTAATCAATATGTTTAACCTCTATCAGTGACGCTTTTTAGCTTGAATTCTGCAAAGGAATTGAATAAAAACTACTTTTTTTTTTTTTAGCTGGTTTTATT
Source organism: Himantopus leucocephalus (assembly GCA_003993805.1). Classification (NCBI taxonomy): domain Eukaryota; kingdom Metazoa; phylum Chordata; class Aves; order Charadriiformes; family Recurvirostridae; genus Himantopus; species Himantopus leucocephalus. The sequence continues at coordinate 7,868,789 of RSEF01000009.1, forward strand.
GTGGGGGTGCTTGTGTGTGTATTTCTGGAAACATTTAATTTAACTGTAGATTTTGTTTTGTTTCATGGAAAATAATAAAGGTCTGTATCCACTGATTGGTTGGAAGATTGGGGAAGAAGTTGTTTACTTAACTGAAGGCTGTATGTCAGACATTGGCACTGCCATAAGATGGGCTCAGGATATAAGTAAGTATTTTGTAGAGGATAAAATGTATTACTAAAGAAACTGCTTTATGAGGTTTTAGTTATGTTATTGGGCTTGGTTTTATTATCCATGATTGAAGAAAACAGCCTACATGTTTTGGTCAGCAGAAAATCCACAGTCTCATTAGTAGGTTCTCTGCTGAGTGTGTTTACTGCAGGGAGTTTGGTTTGCACAATCATCTCCTCATCAGACTCTGCCTCTCAGACCTTCCTGCCTATGTAGGCTTTTATTTTCCTGAAACATTTTACTCCTCACTTGCTTTCTCTAGGGCATGGCAAACTTCCTGATGCCTTCTTTTGTTTTTGTTTTTGTTTTTTTTAACCTGGTATCCAGACTTGAATAGAAATGGTGTAAAGGAGACCTGTCTGTAAAGTTAGATGTGCGCTGTTTTAGGGTGTTTGGACTTGAATTTTCAGTTGAGGAGAAGCACAGAAATTGACTACCCATTAAGTCTAGGTAGCATGATTGTAAATGTCATATTCCGCAAACAGCTGCTGTAATGCTTTTGAGATCTCTAGCTGTAGATCTCAGAATTAATAACAGGTTTGACTTATATGAAAATAATGTGAAGAACTTTATTTGTAAAAGTAACCCTGTTGTGTGTGTTGCTTCACATAGAAGTAATGTGCCTTTTGGCTGTGACTATTAGGTAAAAAAAAGGCTTGCATTCCAGGTTAATAAAAGACTAAGAAAAATACTGGCTCTATAGTAGCTGATGTTCAAAACCACTGATTGTTTATAGGACAACTTTTCTGAGCGTTCTAACAAACTGCTTACTTAGAAATTTAGTACACCTTTACTACGGTGCAAAAAAGGAATTAGTGTCTCAAACTTTGGGTTGTCTGGGAAAGGTTTTCCTGAAGCGTAGCTCACCACAAAATTCCACATTTCTTGAATTCGTCAACTTCTGGTGCATATGTGCATATACATGCTCATGCATGTGCCCATAAGGATTAAGTATGACCTGATTGGTTCTTAGGTCTTCATTCAACGTTTGACTGAGTCTAGAGGATAACAGCCACTAGTCTTTTTGAGGAAATTACTCAATTCAATACACAGTTCAGTGCTGCAGATACAAGTATCAGTGGTACATATATAAGCTTACTGCATCAAATTCCATACTTGAAATGGATACTTCTCATAGAATCACAGAGTGGTCAGAGTTGGACGGGACCTTAAAGATCATCTAGTTCCAACCCCCCTGCCATGGGCAGGGACACCTCCCACTAGCTCAGGTTGCTCAAAGCCCCATCCAGCCTGGCCTTGAACACCTCCAGGGATGGAGCTTCCACAACTTCTCTGGGCAATCTGTTCTAGTGCCTCACCACCCTCAAAGTGAAAAACTTCTTCCTAATATTTAATCTAAATCTACCCTCTTTCAATTTAAAACCGTTACCTCTCGTCCTATCACTACACTTCCTGATAAAGAGTCCCTCCCTGTCTTTCTTGTAGGCCCCCTTTTAGGGTACTGGAAGACTGCTATAAGGTCTCCCTGGAGCCTTCTCTTCTCCAGGCTGAACGACCCCAACTCTCTCAGCCTGTCTTCATAGGAGAGGTGCTCCAGCCCCTTGTTTATCTTTGTGGCCCTCCTCTGGACCTGCTCCAACAGGTCCATGTCCTTCTTACGTTGGGGGCCCCAGGGCTGGATGCAGTACTCCAGCTGGGGTCTCCCTATAGAATTTATTCATACTTAAAATTGATGTTATTGGTATATGCAGAGCAATAGTATAAAGGGTTTTTAGCTAGCCAGTAGTGAAATGAACATGACCTACACTTCTTACCACAGGCAAAAATTGGGGAAGTTTTAGAGGGAGATAAAAAAAATAGGCATGCTGCTATAAACTCTCTAATAAGCAAGACCTTTATTTTCTGGAAATATGATTGCAGAAAAGCAGAATTCAGAAACTTTTATCAGCTTTACAAATAAAAAGAAGGGTAAAACTTTTGCTCTACAGAAGGAATTGGGCCAAAACACCATGTAAGCTAATGGCCTCAGTAAGGATGGTGATGCTCAACATGCATGAAGATGAAACATATAATAGTGGCTAAGGTTTGGAAACAGATGTTTCTGCAGCAAGGCAAACTTAGTTTAATAGGCTTCACTTGTAAGAATTTTGAAAAAGTAGTATGTGGAAATTCAAGGTGAAGTCAATCCTACGTAATTTTTTTCATTTTCTGTCCTGACATAGAGGTACTATATGTAGTTCAGCAATAGCAAATACAACAAGAAGGAAAAGATGTAATTTAGGCTTATTAGTCTGGGCACAGTAGAATCCAAAGCTTTCAAACAAATTTATGAAGGTTACCAAGGTAAATTGAAACTCCTGGTAAGTTATCAAGGTGGCTGTTTGAAAGATAAATTGAGCTAGGTTAACCTAATTTATCTTAGGAAAATTTACTTTTTAGACAAGAAAAAGCAATAGCTCTCATTTACAGGAGACCTCTAGTCTTTTGTAAAAACACCTTATGTGGCCACGTAAGGACGTTATTAGTTAAAACTGCACAAGACGGATGTTAGTACGAGGATGTTGTACCACATGCGGTTGCATGTGGGTAAAGAACAAGCTAAAGAGGGATGTCTATAGAGTTATGAAAGGAGACATCTGGCTAGACGAAGAATAAAAGTAGTGTCTATCAAAGAGGTGATATTAGGGACCTACCTTATTTATATTTATGTGTCAGTCACTTGTAAAAATATTAAGGGTGCTGATAAAATATGATGGGTATTAAGGACTATCTCTGTAGTCATTTGGTGCTTGGGCTGACAATAACGACATCTTTGGGGGGAAAAAACCCTTTTTTTGTTTTGCAAATCTAGGTTTTTAGTATACTTAGGGTGCCATTGTTAGCATTCTTAATCGCCGTTTATGTCTGTGTGGAAAGCAAATGACCTGTTACAGGATGTGGAGATTAAAAAGCTATAGCGTAAAAGGATACTCTCGTATCTATTAAATTTAGTCTTCATATGAATAAGATTTTTTTTTAATGTGACTGATGGACATGAAATACAGGAGAAGTGGTGGCTTCCCTTGGAACATGTATTTTGAGAATATTACAAAAGGAAGTAGTCTAACTCTAGATTTTTGTCTTTTAGTAACGTATGAAGAAATTGAATTAAATAATAAAAGCATGTGACTTATGCATCTTTACAGATCTTTTCACCAATGTAGATGAAACAGAAAAAATGGCACGGAGTATTGTTGATTCTCAAGGCGTTTGTTTTGTTCCAGGTTTTCAGGTAAAATTATTATTATTAATATAACTGAGAACAGATTTTTAATAAACCAGTTAAAATTTTAACTTCTACATGTTTAAATTTAGTAATTTTCATCTTATCACAGTATTTATTCTGTCCTACTCAAGTTCTTATTCTCTGTCCCTCACCACAACGTATGAAGATCACTGTCATATGAGAATGCTTAAACACCACTCCCCCCCCGCATGAGAAAAACCCTACAAAATAGGAAAATTACTTCCGTTTTGCAGATGAAGCCCTGGGGGACAGATAAACTGAATGACTTGCCCGCAGTAGCTCAGGCACTGCCTGCAGAAACAGAAACCAATCCCATAGCTTTTCTGCCACATACAAAGCACTGTTCTAATATAATTAATTTTATTCTGCCTTTTTTCAAGATGTAGGTTGTAGTTCATCAGAATACTTAATCATACTTAAATATGAGCAAGATTGCAAGTCCTGGTGTTACAAAAAGCAAAGATAGTAATATTTAGACACTTCTTTGATATGCAGATTTTAATCTGAGTTAGATTTTTCCCTTTAAAATAGGGTTTGTGCCTTGTTGCTGAGCACAGTGTATAGTAAGGAGTTCCTGGCATTTTTTCTCCACTTTTAGTCAACTCCATTTCCCAGTAACTTGCTTTTACCTTCCTCTCTATTTGAGGAACTTCCTGTAATTACTTGATCCCCTCTGGGTCACAAGCTCTGGGTTTTTTCTACTTGCTTTCCATTTATGCTAGAGACTTATGTATCTTCATGTCTGTCCTTTCCGCCTCTGATTCATGATCCCTGTTGAGTTTCATTAAAGATGTGAGTTACTGTCCCTGTGCAGAGGCAACAACAAGGGTGATATTGATACTGCAGTTCAGTCTAGCATATTAGTCTGGATTGCAATTGATGGGAATTCCAGTTAATGCATTACATTAAATGACAAATTGGGATAGCTGGGGCACTGACATACTGCCTATTCAGCTACAAAGCAGTTGCTTCCAGTATGGGTTTGACAGTTGGTAGTAATAGTTTATAATTTGTCACTACAAAATATGACAGAGTTGCAAGTCAGAGCTCTTAGACAAACCTTCATACAGAATGAAAATAAACAGGCTTTGCTAATGTAGCCATCGCTAGCTTAGGGACTGTGCAGAGCCCCAAAACTTTTTTCATCTAGTTATGCCACTTTCCTAAGCAATATGAGATAATCTGACTAAAAGCACTTTCAGCAGCATAGCTGTTTGTACATTGGGGGTTTGTCAGTATGAAAATAACCATGTCTCCACAAAACTTTGCTTTTCTAATCAGTGTTGTTGTCTGGGAGAAACTCTGTGGTGTAGCCCTGGTGTGCAAGTTGTCATTTGGAATATTAGCATTATAAATGGTACTGGACAGACGGACCAGGCGAAATGAAGGGAAAACTCTTGCTGTGCTGTGGGTGTCGAATAATGTCTGCCATCAGCTGTTTCTTTGATGTATAGACATACGATGTTTGAACCTGTCAGGTGTTCAAAAGTTGCTGTGTTACCCAAACAAAGAAAAGCCATTAAGATGAAAACAGTGTTCTGGGGTTTTTTCCCTCAAAAATCACCACCTTCTCTATTCTCTTAGTCTTAGATAGTAATTTTTTAGTTTGAGTACATACGTTTTAGAGCTACGTGGAATGTTTTTGAGAGCTCATCTCTCTGTGTTGGTCAAAGTGCATTTTATTTTGATTTTCATTGGTCTACCCTGCTTGGTTTGATCATTCCCAGGACTAATGTTTTTTCTAAAGAAATCTAACATCTTTGTGTAAGTGCTGTATGTTAATGGAACAAGGCAAAGAAGAATTTTGTTTCTTCTGCAGCTACCTTCTGTCAAACAGCCCACCTAATAATTATATTTATTTTTAGGGGTATAAAGCTTGATTATGCTGAGATGCTTCCATTTAGCATTTACTGTGAGTAATTGTGCCATGAATAAGCAAATGTTAGCCACGCCAAACTTCAGTATTTGCAGACAGGAATCCTGAGGTATACAAATGTTAGTTTGAATCCTTTTTAAACCTTGAATTCTATTAGTATTCAAGTTCTAAAGATTTTGGTAAACCCTCTTTTTTGGTTGGTTGTTTTTTCTTTTGCTTTGTGGGTTTGTCTCCCCCTTGCTTTCTTGACACTGTCTCCAGAAGGAACCCCAGCAAGCTTCTTGGTAAACATTGATTCAGTCTCTTTTTCCCTAATTCTGGTATTCCCAGCCCAAATTTAGAAGTGCTACTTAGAAAACTGAATGAATTTCTCTGGCTACCACTAATAGTATCCACCGTTGTGAATTTCTCTGCCTTTAAAAAGCCTTGCTTATTTCAGTGGAAGGTGCTTAGCTAGTAGACTCATGGTAACAGAATCTGTATCAATTTAGAAACTGAATGGATTAAGTGGTATGAACAGTTGAACACTGCTGGGACCGTAACATGTCTGCTTAGCTTCACTGGCTAGATGCTAACACAAAGTGATTGTATAGTAATGTTTCTTAGACCTCAAAAAAACAGTGGTTGGGGAGGGTTCTTATGAAGCCCATACGTTCGTTTCCTACACAGAGTAAAATGGTTCTCTGCTCATCCATATTGAGGCAATAAGAACAAGTTTGTTTCTTACTGAATTGTATTGCTGTGATGCAGTGCACTGAGGGGAGCATCATTGTAAAAGCGTATTTGAAATTAAGTGAATATGTGCATTAATCATTTTTCTTCTTACTCCTTACTGCTAGAAACAGGGGTTTCCAGGCTTAATTTGCTGTGGTTAACAGCAAAAGTTTAGGACTCTTCATTGGGGTGTGTGCATAAATATGCTCTGCTACTTTTTTATTTTTAATGATTGTTTCTTTCAAGATACTCACCCTTATGTACAATATGAGTCTATGCTTTTTACTTTATTATCTTGTGTATAAAAATCTGTAAACTTAGAAGCCGTGGATCTTTATTATGCTACTGGGCTGGGCAAGTGGTTCCATTCTTAGAATGGGAAGGGTACCTGTATATGGGAAAAAAAAATAGTATTTTCTTTTACTGTAATGCAGAAGTTGCTTCTATTTAGGAACTTCTGCAAAATGCCCGTTTTCCTTTTGGCTGTATGTACCTATCCATATGTATTTTATTTTTTTTTAGCATGTTAGCATTTTCTTAATTTACTTTATAAGTATGTGTGTATATATTTTATAAGCATGAAATTCAAACTTCTGGTAAGTGTTGTCATAATTTATATTTAGCACAATACAACTGGAAAGGATTGTTTTAATTTAAAAATTACTGTCTACAGTGAAAATAAGATTTAACATTGTCACAAACCAGGTATGGATGACCAAACTAATATTTTGTGGTGAAGTTCATCAGAGCAGTGGAAGGGTGGAGAGATTCATCAGTCAATCCATTAGAATTTCAGTTGGACTCTGTTTCTGAGTGTCACTGAAAACAGGCTGTAGTATAAACTAATAAAAAATATTACCATCCTTTTCAGTGTTACTTTTAAAAAGTCTGTTCATCTTTCCTTCACCAGTTCACGAGTGCTTAAAAAAAAAAGTGTGTGTATGAAATCTTGCTAAAGAACAGCAATATCAGTGTGCCCTGTCCCAGACGCTTGGTGTTATTTAGTATTTCGGATTTGGAAGAAGTCACTTAAACCTTTTTCCTGTTGAAAGAAGCTGTTTAAACTGTTCACTGAGTTAGCTAAAATAACACTACGTACCTCTTACATACTGTTTTCAATTTTCTTCTTTCACTATGCTGCCTGTAATTGTCGTAAGTTACTTTTTTTTCTTACTGTTTGACTCCTTTCTCAAAAGCGAATACAAATACAATTCACTGAACTCACGGTGAAATCTTTTCTGCAGGTTTCTGTGAATGACCCATATTTATGTGCCTCTTTCATGGGGCTGAAACCTTCCACTACCAGAAATCATCTGGTACGAGCTATATTGGAATCTGTAGCTTTCAGGTACTGCTTCCTTAATTATCTTGCCTCTATTTTCTTATGTTTGCTTTTATTTTGGTCTGCGGTGTTAAATGGATACATGGACTTCTGCAGTTTGTAAAATATACTGTTAGTGTTACCATCACTGTTACATTGAAAAGGAGCTTTAGTCAAGTTCTTTTTTTTTTCTTTACCACTTTACAAAAAACCTGGTATATTAGTTCAGAGTTTTTGTTACTAAGTAACCATATATGGATTCTTAAATTACATTGTTTTCTGTGTGTTCTAAAAATGTTTTCTGTTTAAAGTTTGTCCTTACTCTCTTGACAGTGTTTTGTCAAAAACAGTAGCCCACTCCACCTGTGTTTAAAGTATTCCTGAAGCTGGAAGTTTTGTATTAGCTCTTTGGCTAAGCTTTGAATTTTTGGTGTGTTATAAAACACAGTAATAGGCATCTTAAACATCTTTAAAGATGTGAATGGACAACAACTTCCAGATCTAACTGTCAAGGTTAAAAATGTTACTGCTAGCCACTGGTGATATCGCATCAGTAGCTCACTGTGGAACAGATTGGTTCTGCCTTGCAAACCCAGACAACGTGCCTTGAACTGAAGTTGAATATGGTTTGAGCCTGGCTCATACTGCACTCTGGCCAGCTGGGGAACACTGGTATGATTCCTTCCATCTAGTCACCAGCTCTGCTTTGGGCACGGTAACCTCCAGCAAAGAGGCAAAAAGGATGTCTGGAGGACGGGAACATTCTGAATTGCCGCAACTGTTTCTAACCCATATTTTTCTGCACTGTAAGAGAAATGTGAGATGCAGTAATTCCTGAACTCTGAAGCATGGGTCTCTTGAAAACAGGGATGTTAGGAATGTCATCGTATTCAGATACCTAACTAGAAAAGGGTAGAGATCCTTTGTGTTTAGATTTCCTCCCATTGAATGAAATGGTTTCAGAACAAGTCAAATTTACAGCCTTCAGAGGTTCTCTTTAAAGAACAGCTGGATAAACTCTGTTTGACACTCTGTCGACCTGTTTTCCTCACTCTAAACCACTTGTTGCATCAACAATTGCATCTTGTCTGTAGACACCTATCACCAGTTTCAGGTGGGAATAAACGTACCTTCTACAGTGACTTGCTATAGAACGGGCCGTGATTTAGCCATACTTGTAATGATGTATAACAAAGACCAGTTGCCGTCTTTTTTTTATTATTATTTATTTATGTGTTTTGGAAACTCACTAGCTGTTGCAGCTGTTCTGACACAACTGAGGCTTTTTTGCCTTGTATTTTATTTTCTGACTATGTAGATACTGGAAACACTTTATGAAATATATAATGCTTAATTCAACTAAATATTTTTTTAAAGAAACAAACAGCTTTATGATATCATTGTGAAGAAGGTACGCATTCCTCTTCAAACTATTCGGTAAGTTCCATGTAGCTTAAATTTTGTATATGGGAGTTTGATTTAAACAGGTGTGAACTTTATTAGGCATTTTATCTTACTGTAAAAATTCTGCTGCTAAGAAATAGATGACTACCAAATCAAATGTTAATGTAACTTTAAAAGTGGCAGTAGAGGCTACCCACACAATGGTCAGTTATTAATTAAACCATTGACATTGGTGACTGTCGGTAGGTGAGTAATGAATTGCTCTAATTTTTTTTTTTAAAGCAAATTCATGTTTTCAGGTAGTACTAGAGTGTGTACAGCAATGCCTTCTACAAAGGTCATTCTACCCTTTATTATCATTCCTTCATATTGAAATTTTTTGTGCCGAGTCTGTCATGGACTGAGTATTTTTTGAAGACATCAGTTAAAACTGGATCTATTCGTGAAGGAAAGAGGAAGAATATTTTTACAATTCAATTGTTAAGACATCGGTTTTACTTCAGTCTTTGAAGAAGCAAATCAAATTTAGTGACGTAACTGTGATCCCTAGAATATGCTTTTTGCAATGTCTTGGAAAAATTTAGCTGAATTATGAGTTGCTGGAAAACTACGTTGTGCATTTCAGTAGATACTTTGTTTGGACACAGCAGTTGTCTTAGAGCCTCAAGCCCTCTCACGCTGAGAAAGCTCTCCAAAGTTTCTCCTTCTGGCAGCCAGGGGTCACCATGATACCATGGTCAAGAGGAGAGAGGCGAGGGTTCCTGTCCCTCCTGTGGCTTTTTTCCTGATACCCATGCAAAGGAAGAAGTAGACTGGCAGGCATGTAGACAGTTGAGAAATCAGACTTTTCAGTAGTGGAAGAAAAGCGAAAGTACAAAGTGAGGGAGGTAAAAGTTTCTGTCTTCCATCACATACTGGGACAGAGTAGGCAAAGATAATGAAACAGCCATGCTTGGGGTTTTAATGAAGAGGAAAAGAGGAAAGGTATTCAAATGTTTGATTCCTTAGGAAACTTTTTACATAGAAAATTGCATCCAAAATTTGAGAAAGTCAAAGTGAAAAATGGGAAGTGTGGAAGCACTGCCTAGAGAACATTAGAATTCTGATCCCATTTACATTGTAATGTAAACTTTAAATTGTGTGATCATGTTCTGTTTTATTCATTAATATAAAATTGCTGTTTCGTATAGTGAGTGTAATAATTAACTATGATCATTAGCAATTCAGCTTATGGATTAGCACTAGAAGATAACGAGATACACAGAATGTTTTTTCAGCAGGGTTGTAAGCTGGTCTCCCATCCTTTTGTCTGCACATCTTTAGTATCTATCCATTACCTTTGATTTTTTCGTAGTTGTTGTTTTTATCCCATAAATATGTTCATTCCCTTTTTAGCTATTGTCCTGCATCCCTCCTTTCTTCCGGGCTTCTGGCTCCTACAAGCTCCTACAAAGTTGTTGTTTTCATTAGTCCTCTACATTCTTGTTTACTTCTCTTTGCTTGTCTCAACACCATCAGGGAAAGCACAGAGAAGAAACCCCCGGTTTTAGTCATTGTGTCTTACGTTATAGCAGTCTGTGGCAGCCTTTACAAGGATGATCCTGGTGGTCCCCGGAGTCCTGAGATGTCACCTATTTACTTGTTCTGTGAAATAGCACATCCCCAGTCAAATGCAATGTAGGAACTTTGAGCTAGAAGACGTACCCTACAGATTGAATTTTCAAAGTATCTAGCAGCAAAATTTAGCTAAATGTAAAACTGAGTATTTGGAAATTTTCTTTCTTTTTACCCCTTGTAACTTGGATCAAATGGATGTCTTATTTTTACAGAAGAAGGAAAATGCATGTCACTGGCATTAAGAAAGTGACTTTGCCAGTTAAAAGTTTTTATGCCATAGTGTAGAGGTGGTAGCCCTGCTTAACTGTATGTACAAACAAGCAAAACCCTGTAACATCACCAATCGGGCAGTGTCTCCTGATTTGACTTTCAGAAACAGCCAAAACATTTATGCGGAAGTTTTCTGAGGCATCACGTAGTATAGAAGATTTCAGGTGGCATATTTGAATTGAAGACTTCTAAGCAACTGTTAAGTTTTATTACCCAACACTTTCTGTAGTAATAAATAGTAGATGTTTTTACTGCACCACATTTGATAGTATGATAGCTCCATACCTGGCTGGTATTGGAGTCCAACAGCATAACGAACCGATTTATGACAATTCAAAGATTGCTTTTTGTTATAGTTACTTTGTGTTTGCAAGAGTGATTCCTTTGCACCACTAGTAATCGCTCTCGGATAATTAAAGATCAACATTGGTAAGTTCTAGTTTGCTCCATTAAAAGGGTTTCCGATATGGTGCATTGAGGAAAATAGATAGATGGAAGCCTCGTTCTCGTCTTCCTCATAAAAAGAAGCAACTGTGAAGGCATTTTAGCTAACTAGTACAAAGATTTGGTAGTAATAAAAAAAAAAAGTACTTTTCCAGATCTGAGAACACTTGAAAGGGTTTGTTTAATGTAATGGGTTTGACTATTGTCATGTTGTGGTGATAACTATGTAAAGGGTCTGTTATAACCCCTAACATTTCAACCAGGGTGATGTATACTTTTGAAAGACAGAGCCTTCAAAGCTTTTGATAACATCTGTCTGTCATTCCTCCCCCAGTTTATAGGCATTCTTTTTATTATTTTTTTTCTAGGCACTTTGTGCTGGTCTCTAAATTTTGCCATAAAATGGAAATGCATTTGTGCATGAGTGACAGGAAGATTTATGCATAGGTGTGAAACCCCAGAAGTTGTTTTCTGAAATTCTGGCGATAAGCATTTGAACTAAACACAATTATTTTTTTTTACTTTTTCTCTCCCTCTCCCTATAGAGCTGATGGAGGTGTCAGTAATAATAGTTTTGTCATGCAGATGACTTCAGATTTAATTAATAAGAAAATAGAAAAACCTGCAAATGCAGACATGTCTAGTCTTGGTGCAGCTTTTCTAGCAGGCCTTGCTTCAGGTATGTATACATTTAAAGGGGTTTTGGTTTTCCCTTCATAATGCATGTCTCTAAGTAAGGAAAAAACCTCAGACAAAAAACAGTGCATAACTTCAAATAATTGTAAAAACTCCAAACTGTAGCCATTTTTGTGGGAATCCAAGGTAAGTAGTGTTTATGTTTCTCTGTATAGTGCTTTGTAGCCATGTGCTTGTATTTGATGGACCAAAGAAACAGATGATAACGTCATACATAAACCAAATCAAGGACCTTATTTGTAGTTCTAACACAATGTCCCAATTTGCTGAGCCGTTGCGTGCTTGTTTGGTTTTACATAAATGAATAGCGACAATAAGTTTAATGTGAAAAGTATCAGCATGTATGTTTGTAAGATTCATTTACATTTAGAAGGATATACTACTGGGGGAGAAAGAGGTGGACCCTGTCTTGCTGCCTCCTATCTTGACCCAGACGCTGCATCCCTTCCCATGTTCACACTGCCTGGAGCGCGGTGCTCGGTGGGGATGGGTCACGTGGCAAGGAAGCTGCCGCACTTACGTGCAGCCGTGTCATGCCTACTGAAGCTGTGCCCTGTCATCTGTGAACCAAGCCTTTATCCTTTAAGGTTTTCACAGAAGTAAACACAAGGGACGTACAAAATAAATAATTAATAGGAAAAAATAATCCAGCTCTACTCACACAAAATTGTTGTGTATAACTAACCAGACTTAAAGCTACAAACTGTCAATGGTTTTGCTTAATATCTACCTACAAAATATAGTTCAATTAACTTCATTAAATTGAGTTGATATGCAAATAACACAACTGGAAGATAAAAACTATATGGTCAGGTAAGACTTATTCAGCAATTAAAAATGTAAAAACGTTGCAGCTCTTGACAGACAAGAACAATTCCATAACATAAATTTATCTGAATACGTAACACCAGCTGTTTTCTGCCATTTATGCAATTTCTAAGACAGTAGGAAAGCAACTAGTGCAAAGTCTTTGTTTCTGCGGCCCTTCTTCTTTGAGAGGGACCTGCAGCCGAAAGCACAGTGTGGATGAAACCAAAGGGAACTTCAGTGTACCAGAGCTGTTCCTTGGAAACTGTCCCAGTTAAGCAGATGTGCTGTTGTCAGGATTCCAAACAAGTGGATGCTATTGGAAAGGAGTTTCACAATGTTAAAAATATGCTTCCCTCTGAGAAAGTTGTTGGTTGAGTAAAGAAAAGCTGTCATGATTTCTTACTGTGTTTCTGCTTTGGATCTCTTGGAAATAAATTAAAACAACTCAAAAATAACATATTTGCAGTTGAGCTTGAGAATGAACTTTCTGTTTATAGGATTTTGGACTGACAAAGAACAACTAAAGAAGCTAAGGCGAATAGAAGCAGTTTTTGAGCCCCAGAAGGACTCGGAGGAATACAAACCTGCTATGGATATCTGGCTACAAGCAATGAAACGCTCCCTGCACTGGTAGAAATTGGCATTTTAATTATAGAAGAATTAAAATGTTTTAATTCATATTTATAAAATCCTGACATTAACAGGACAGTAAAGACCATAACTGAAATTTGTTACCCTCCTGCTGCTAGATTACTTACCACACCATAATGAACCTTCGTATCATCCCTATGACAGCTGTAGTCCAGCTGCAGCATTTGTGTCCCTTCAGTGACCTCCTTTGGGTGGCCCAGCTGCTTGAATCCTACCATGTACTAGAGATGGGGAGTTTTTTCCTGTGATGGGTTTTCTACTGAGGAACTCACCTCCCTTCTGATCTTTAAAATCTTTGGGATGTTGTATCATCAAGGAAGGGTAAAAGGCACATATGCTTCCCTAGGCATTTCTAAGAAACGTAAAATGATTGTTGAGGGGTGGGTTGTGATGAACTTGATTGCGTACAAAGATATTTTCTTATTAGTAGACTGTTACCACCTGTTGATCCAGGTCTGTGATGACATTTTTGTGCACTAAATTAAGATGAAATACAAAAGCAAATAGGCTTTCAGTACTCCATTAAAAAAGAATAAATCCAGGATTTTTGTAGCTGATGGTTGCTATCTAGCTTGTAGCTCAAATTGTTTAAATTTTATGAAGACCAAAAGCTATATTATCTGGCATGGTTAATACAAATACATTAAAAATAGTTACAGGTATCCTATCTAACTTGTAAAAATCTGTAACACGAGTATTTTCAAGCCCATTGTTAAATCTTATTAGCTAAAAGGGGGTCAAAAGTCTATTTTTGAAGCTATGAATTACTTTTATATTTTTAAACAAATAAATTATAATTAAAGAAGTGTGTAGTTAATTATTATGTATTTGTTTATCACTAATCTTAAATTATTATAATTTTCTCAGGAGTATGTGTAAATCAGTTTCAAAAATGTAAAATTACTAAACATTTTCATTTCAGAATAATATCAAATTCAAGCTGTGGGTGATTGCGTTCCACAGACATTGGAGACAAGTAATGTTTATAGATTTAACGTTATTGAAGAGGGGCGAAGAACCATCATTCACTTTTTCTTGTATTGAAACATGGAAGGTCAAATCATACACCATTCCCTCAGTTTCTTTCACAGCCATCTGCCATGAGCCGGAGCATCTACTCTGGCTGTGCTCTTCTTCAAAGTAGACCTCGGTTACTTGTCACCCTTTGCTTAACATACCATTTTTCTTATTCTTCTGTTATTTTCCTGTCCTTCAACCTGTGCTACATCTTGGCATGTTATTTTTTTTCTCTGGGTATACTTCAAGTTGCAGAGACCATTCTCTCCTGAGCCTACTCTAATGGGAATCCTGAAGTCCAGAAACAGATCTGTTTGCTGTTTTCTAGTAATACGGTAAACTACACGATCTATATGATTGATAGCTCTATAGATACTTCATTTTTTCTCTTTTTGGACCATAAAATATGGCTATCCAGGTGCCAGGATTCTAATATAAAGTCCATTGATGGTGTTCCCTCCACTCCTCTTCTTGCTGTAAGGTAAGAACATGTAGTTACAGGATATGTGGAACACTTGCTTTGCTTCAACACCCGTGTTCAGCTTGTGATTTTCTCTGTCCTCTCAACCTCACTGCTAAAGAGAATGCTTATTGGCAAGAAGGTTCCAGTAGGCCAGACAAAAAGGCTTTCAGTCTGCCATTTTGAGCAGAAATTTGTGGCCTCACTTGCTGGTATTCTACACTTTGTTCTCACTGAAGGAGTTTAGTTTCATCAGTCTGCTTAGGAATATGTCTGCCTGTTACCCTCTTGATGAAGGCTCCTTGACTTATGTTCACTTAATAGTTTTGTGGGTTTGCTGGCTTGATTAGGGTTCCCACAGTGTTCCCAGGTGGAGCTCTAATGGGAGCTGAATCTTATTCTGTTCAAACCACTTCACTGAAAGTGGCTTAGCTGGCCATGTGCCCTGTACTGCGCCTTTGCATGGTGGTGGTTTTCACCCTGGCCATAGCACAGCTAGAAAGACAGGAGATACCCAAGGTACTCTTACTCCAGATAGTGTCCTATACAACCTATTCTAGGTAACTGTTTACCACTGTCATGATTTAATCTGAAGCAGGAAATTTAACCTGTTCCCCTTCCACTAGCCTCAAATCTCCAGGAGAGAAACTTCACTGCAACTTGAGAATGCAAAAAGGGCCTCACTGTATTCACCACCTGAGCCTTTCAAATGGTCTGCAAAGTCGTGTGTTCTGTTGTGGAGAGGTTCAAAGTAGTGAGTAAGTCTGAAACAAACAAGGGTTGTCTTTAAGTCTACTAAGATGGAGCAGCCTTTGGAGGTTAGAGCATCTGCCACAGCTTGTGACGCGTAGTTGCCCAAAGGCTGAACAGACTGATAGACATCTTGAAGAAATTTGGTTACTGATCACTAAGCCTCTTTTGCTTATCTGTTACAAGAAAAATTGATTTCACCTTCCCAGGAAACTTTTAATGTGCTGATATCTTAAAGTGGTACCTGTTCATTGATAATGAATTTGAAATGAGCTTTAAGCAATTAGATACACTTTTAGCGGTGCTTCACTGTCTCGGGTTTTTGCTACACAGAAGGGTGTTAAGACCATTGTAGAACCTCCCTCATGCTAACTTTTATTTTAAATATGACAGCTTTTAATGCTGCCATGTTTACTTATATTTTGATTTTTGCCTCAGGGCTGGTTTTCATCAGTTTGAAAAGTATATGCAATTTTACATTTGCTATCATTTGATACATTTATTTGATTACATTATTATTTGATTACATTTGCTATTGACATTTGATAGTAAAGGTAACAATACAAAAAATTATAAATATTAACTAGTTTGTAGTTTTATCATTTTAAGAGATATACCATGTTAAGACTGTGAATGTTTTACTTAGGACTGGGTAGTAATGCACCTCACCAGGCATGTGAAGATTGGAAATTCGGTTGAGAGATGTGTTAATGATCTCTGGGCATCCTGCCTTCGCAGATACACATGGTGCTGGTGGTAGATAATTTTGTCCTAGTTTGGCAGTTTTACCATTCATAACGACGTGTAGTCCTGTTATATATGCGGGGACAACATGGCATGAAAAACCCCTCTAATGTTGGAGGGATCTTACTACTATTGGATTAATTATTGCATGTCAAGAGAAAGGGCAGATAAAATAGTCTTCAGATTGTTGAAAATACTGAGCAGACATCATATGAGTTTTCTTACATAACTAAGAAAAGAATTGTCGACTATGTTTAAAATCTCACTGTAATGAACTTTGCCAAGATTTTTGAGTACTGTTTTAAGCAGTGTTTTCTTCTCTCCTGTAACAGCTAATTTTATCTAAAATTAATTCAGACGCTCTCATCTGTTTTTGACAAGAGCTTTTATACTTGCTTCCCTGTCAGAAGACAGTAAAAACCGAAAATACTGAGTTGCTGTTTCAGCCTGCTGGCTTCTTTTTGCTGTAATCTCTGTAGCAAGATCCTTCACCTAGTCCCACTATTTCCCTGATCAGGGCACAGCACAGAGGCGCACCAGTTGAACAGCAGCCTTGTGGAAAAAGGTAAGAATAATTTTGTGCCAGGCAGTGGGGCATGGAATAGAGGGGTTTTGTGCTCTTACTGGTCCAAGCAAAAAAGTACGCACAACATTGTGACCCCCTCTTCGAACAAACAGGTATGTCAGTACTGCAGGGTGAGTTGGGGAATATAGTAGTGCTCTGACCCAGAAGTTGGGCAGTTTTTTAGTTAAAGGTTTTGTAGGGAGTGGGGACAAGTTCAGCAGGAGAAAAGAGGGGGGCGGGCTGTTTTTGGGTTAGTGTTTGTATAGGTTATTGCAGCAAGGGTTGTGGGCTGGCAAGAAAGCAATGAAACTAGAAAATGTTGAAAAGTAATGTGTTGTGAAAGCAGAAGGTGGAGGATCTGAAAGGGATCTGACCGTCCAGAGGGAGCAAGATGTTGTTCTAAAGCTGGGAGACCACTGACCGTTTCTGGAAGGAGACACGAGAACTTCCCGCAGTGCAGGTTTTACTGTAAGAAGCCACTAAACCCATAACTTAGCATGTCTAAGAAAACAATTCCAAGATGTTTTTCAATGCAGCCCTCATTCTGGGATACAGTTTGGGATTTGTGCAAGTTCTGAAAGACTGTGTTGGTTTAGAATGGTACAGAAGTAGCATGCTTACCCTCATGCAAACTGATCACTGTTTCGGCAGCTTCAGACTCAATAGTGTGTGTGTATATATATAGATAGAAAGTCATCTCATTCCACAGTTTGCTGTTGAAATCAAATGCAAACTACAACAGTGACCTTTTCTGTTTTTTCTCCTTAATGGTTAAAATGCCTATCTTTCATGCTCCTAATCAGTTATAGTATCTGACCTCAGTTCATCGGTGTTTCTTGCAGAAAAGTAAATAAACCAATGAACTAAAAAGAGATATTTGAAGCATAAGTGTCTTTATTGAGGCTGGGTTTGAGTTCAAGTATTTATTTAGTTCGGGTAACTTACTGAATAGTGCAATAAACCGGCCAACCTGGTTTGCCTGTTTTGCTTCCTTCTTTAAAGGCAGCGCATGCCTCTGTGCCTGCCAGGGCATTCTTTATGTTAGCTTTTTTATGCCTTTATGTTAGCTATTGTGACTGTACCTGTTAGAGGGGTCTCCCAGAGAATACACAATAGTTTGCTATTTTTAATGCTTTCATGAAGGTATCTTGCATAACACTGCAAATATTGATAAAGGTCTTGTTGCATGTGATGGAAGTATTTTATAGAGGATGAAAAGAAACTAAAACCACAAAGTCAGCAAATTCCTGGGCACATGCTAGATTTTCAGTTGTGAGCTATCCCACTGAAGGAAACGTACAGTTCTTGCTTACTAATTTTTTCCTTAGCCCGCCCTTTAAGAACGCTATTTTACAGGCTGAACACCTGGTTTTTGATGTTTCTTCCCTTTTTAATAAAGGAGATAGGATCAAATATGTCTTTCCAGAGCATTTAATGTTGTCTATAAAGCAAGAAAAACACAAGTCTAACATGTTTGATCTACTCTGTGTACAGTCTAGAGGTTTCTAAAACATAGTGTTTCTACATCCACATAAACCTTGTTTTGCTCAGCTTGCTCAGTGGCATTAAGGTGACTGTGTTATAGAAAATTGAAAAATGGGTTACTGCCTGCCTTGGATGTGTGCCTGGCTGGACAAGAGAAAGACTTGCGTTGACAAACGTTGCATCGCTGCTTTGAATGGAACTAGCGCTGATTTGATTTTATTTTATTTATTTTATTTTATTTTTTACCCCCAGGAGCGTTTTCTATTCATATTCTCTCTATAAGAATGCTTAATCCTGCTTTGTTGAAGTCAATTTTTTAAAAAGATCAGGAAACGGTGAAAGCAAATACTCCTTAAAGCCGTAATAGCGGGCGCTGCAGCTCGGACTCCGTTTCTGGGGGCCGCCGGGCCCTCACCGGCGGCGGGCGCGGGAACCGCTCACCGCTCGCACCCCCTTTGTTTGCGGTGCCGTCCTTTGTCTCACAGGAACGAAGTTTCGGAGCTCTTGCGGGGCACGTTAAAAAAGGAAACGGTGTCTGAGGTTGGCCGGGCACCGTGGCGGCCGCTGCCCCTCAGCGGGCTCCTGCGGCGGGGCTCCGCGCCAGCGGCGGGGCGGGCGGGCACCTCAGGCGGCCAAACCCGCGGCGGGGCTGAACTTTGCATCCCCGGGACGCCGGCTCCTCTCAGATAAGCGGAACGGAGCCCGGCACGGCCTGCGTCCGCAGACACTGCGGCGCCGTTCACTGTATATAAATACCAATATATATACTTTATACCGACCTGCAGCGCCCCGCCTCAGGAGGGCAGCGCCTGCACCTCGGCGCCGGTGAGGGCAGGTACGGCCGGCTGGAGCTGTCAGCGGGCGCGGACCCGCACCCGGCCCCTCCTGCCAGCCCGCACCGGGGACCCGCCGCGGCCCTTCGCCCCCAGCTCCCTCCCCTCCCCTCCCCTCCTCTCCTCTCCCCGGCGCCCGCCGGCAGCCGCCCGGGGGCCCTGAGGGGAGGTGGCGGCCCGGGTCTCGGCCGGCCACGCCCTTCCGCCCCGCCCCCCTCGCCGTCTCCTCGTGGATTGGCGGGCGGTGTGTGTACACACACGGGATCGAGCCAATAGCGCGGGGAGGGCGCCTGACCTCACGCGGTGTGGCGGCCAATGGGCGCGTCCGGTTGCTAGACGCCGCCAAGCTTGTGCGGGGGAGAAGGACCCGGGTAGAGCACGGCGCGGCGGCGGAGCGAGGCGGCGAGTGGGGCCGGGGNGGGGGGGGGGGGGGGGGGGGGGGGGGGGGGGCGGCAGTCGCCGGGCTGGAGGCGCTGCCGGGGCTCGCGGACTGGCCCCGGTGGGCTCCCGTCTGCGGGGCCGCCTCGCCACCGGCGGGTGCGCGACGCCGGCCCGGCCGAGAGGCGTCGTCGGCGCGCGGGGCCGGGCGGAGCGGAGCGGCTGGCTGCCTGCCGCGGCGGCTGGTGAGGGACCGCCGCCGTCTCGTCGCCTCAGCGCCGCTGTCTAGGCCCGGCCCGCGCCACCGCCTTCCCTCCCCTTCTTCCTTCGCCGCTGCCGGGCCTGCGGGTGAGCGGGGAGCCGGGGGGAGGGAAGGGAGGGCCGTGAGGGAGGGGCAGCGCCTTTCTTCCCGGCGGGCCGGGGCGCCGCTTCCCCCGCGCCGCGCCCCGCGGCGTTTAACGGCCGCCGCCCCCTCACCCCTAACCCCCCCCCCTTTCCCCCCCCGCCGTCTGGCGGCGCGGTCCCGTCGCCGCCCCCCGCCCTCGCCGCGCCGCAGGCGGGGCGGGCGCCTCCCGCGCCCCCGGGAGGGAGGCGAGCCGGTGCCTGACACCTGCGGGCGGCCGCGGGGCGGCGGCGTGCCCGGCTGGCGGCTGACAGCCGCCCTGCGCGCCGCCGGGTCACCCGCTCCTCCATTGTGGGGAGCGCGGCGGGCCTGGGCCGGCGCCGCGGCGGGTGTGCGGGGCCGGGGGGCGACCGGCCCCCGCCGTGAGGAGTCACGGGTCGAAAAAGGAGGAGGGGAGGTGGTGGCCGTGCGAAGTATGGCTTGAACTTCCCAGCGCGGCCGTTGTGAGTCACGGGCTCTGCCGCGGGAGGGTTAGTCCGACAGCAACAACAACAACAAAACTTAATGGAATGGCTCTTCCTGCGCCCTGTGCGTTACAGGCCTCCCCGGAGCTCAGCCATAAAGGGTTTGGCGGCAGAGGTGAATCCAAATATAAATACCGTCTTTCGGAATTGAGAATACAAACAATAGGAGGAAAGTACGGAATAAGCAAACTTCCTTGAAACGTGGAAGAAAACCGCATCTGAGAGCGCGTTCCTTCCTTGGGTAAAGGGATGATGATGCTGAGCTATATGTATCAGAGATTACAATGTTTTTCTCTGTAGAAGGGACTTTGGTTTTTGTTTTCTCTGTAAATTTTTGAATTGACAGAGAAAGTGAACAGGTTAAACTAATACGGTTTAGCATACTGTGTAAAAATAAAAAAAATATTAGTTTTCATATTTTGGAAAGTTCAGTTATTTTCATGAGTCTTCATTAGTACTTTGAACAGCTGATAGATTTTTTTTTTCAACTGCTGTCACTGATGTAGCTTATCTATGCTGACAGAAAACAGCAAAACGCTGGAGGATGTGTGATGTAACTAATTGCAACTTGATACAATCTTTGATTAAAAAAATAATTCTATGCTAGTATAAATTGATACTATTAAAAGAGAAATTAATAAATTTTTTGGTATTTCTTTACCCTTCCCAAATTAACTTTAGTTCATTTGATTATATTATATCCTGTCTTACACAAAAAATGCATGATTTGTATATGTGGGACAAAGACTCATGCCAAATGACCGTTGTGTTAGAACAAATGCAGAACTGTATTTCACAGCCTATATTTGTGCCAATGCTAGGTGTACTCAAAGGTGTTTTGTACATAGTGAAGTACTGAATTTCAGGAACTTCTGTTGAAAATAGTGCATAGGGTGCTAACTACAGCACTTTGAAGAAACACGAAAGAGTAAGGAGAAGTCTGTGTTATAGAAAGGAAGACGATAGGAGAGGTGGTCATAAGAGGAAAGAAAAGACAAATTCTTGTTCTTTGAAAACTTTCTTGTGAAGTGAGTCTAGTGCCTCTAGAAGAGGAAAGAGTAATAGGTCAAACAATTTAGTTCTATACTAAGGAAAAAAATGAAAATTATTAAATATTAGCAAGATTGCCTCATGGGTGAATTTAAGAGTGATCTTATTTCACTGTCAAATTATTGGGCTTTCTTTTAACCACTTCCTGTTTGTACAGAAATCACTGTTGTAACACAACAAAATGAAACCATTTGACTTGTACTATACTGATGTAATTAAATTTACAGAAAACATGTACCACTGACAGGAATGTTCTTTATTGCTGCAGAGGGTTCTGACTGGCAACCTCACTTTACAAACTGATAAGGTACAGTTTTCAATACAGGATCTTGACAGCAGCTATCCGGTGTAAAGGGGATAGGCCAAACAATTCAGCTGGGCAAAAGGCACAGTGCTGTTCTGCAAGGTACGTCAGTACTGCAGGAGAATTCTTCATCTTCCTCTGCTCTTGTATATGTTGGACACTGCTGTAGGGGCCTCTTGTGTATCTGCACATAGTTCCTGGACAGTTGTGAGCATCCTCACAGTGAAGATTTTTCAGTGGGTTTGGCTAAAACTGTTGTTACAGGTTTAGCAAAAAAAATAGGAACCAAAATTCCAACTTTCCATCCCCTTCAAGAATTTGTAATGTTACTCAGTTTAAAGTTTAGTGCAAATCTCTAAGTGATAGAAGAATAGCGACCTGATACGGTCAGGGCAGGAAAGCTGCAGCCCATACTGTCTAGGTAGTAATATCTGAACTTCTGCATCCTAATGTGGATCAGAATGAGTTATTTAGTTATAGCTAGTCTAATTCAGTTCTTGGAATTGCATTTCTTCTGATGTGCTACCTTAAAATATTATTCTTAGGGTTGTTTTTAGTAAGTGACAATTTCTTAAATTGTTTGCTTTTTCTGCATACTTTTTTGGTGTAATGATTAAGAATTTCTCATCTACCTTTCCGATTACATTCACAGAACACCACTACTAATGAATCATGTGAATCTTAAAATAGAGAAAACAAACTGTCTAGTCAGGTGAAAGGAAATAAACTTGTGGATTTCTTGTGTGCAAAGCCAAGAAGCCACTGGAATCAGACAAGTTTATCATAAAATTTTAGGTATTCACTGGCAAAGAATCCAAACATCTTGGTGTGGTAATAGTACACATACTATGTCAAAGCTGATAGTATAAATGCCTGTTGCAGGATCTGAAAAACTAGGTATATGCTAGGAAATACTGTAAAAAGGTGCAGGTATGGTGGGGAGTGACAGATCTGTAACAACTTCCTGGTTTGATTCTTCATGGGGTTTTTGTAACATCCAGTATTAAAATGGAATTAGGGTTTTTTTTCCCCTGTTATTGATGTGTAGACTACAGCTCTTTTGCAAGAAGGTGGGGCAGTAGTAAGTGATCTTACACTTATAGTTTCATTAAAGGAACTTTTTTGCTACTTTTTTTTATTTCCTATGTGCAGTGATAGTTTCCAATAAAGGCCTTTACAGACTGTTCAAGTTTACTTTTGTACTTTCCAATATTAATAGCATAAAAATCAGTCTAAGTAAATCAAAATGCTTGCCTATGATAGGTCAGTTTGCAAGACTACTATATATTATAGTATCTACTAGTAATGTGTATACTAATATATCCTAATATATGCATTAGTAGAAGCACAACTTTCTAGAATATCATATTTTTAGTGAAATACAGAATAGTAATTAAATGAAAAGGGATGATATTTGGAAATATCTTCTCCTAGACCTAGCTATTCACTTAGTACTGTTGAAGAAACTCTTTGCCTTTCAGAACACGGTTTGCAAAATCTGCAGCCTACTGAAGCCACTTTTGAGAATATTTGTCATTACTGAAACCTATAGAAATTTTCAGATTGTTGCAGCATTAACTTGGTGAGAAAATAATGCTTTATCTAGCTCGCATTTAGTACAGGCTGTCACAACAGAGACTGAAACTAAGCTGGAAAAAGATTAGCATTTGTTTTTGTTAGTAGGCTTGGTTGTGAACTGCAGCAATTCAGGTGTTGGCACAATTTCATTCTTTCTGACTTAGTGATAACATTTAAAAGAGAGGTAGAAGACAACTTGATATTGTTAACTTCCCAAATCACTTAAGCATGAATTGCCAAGGGGGCTCCTTTAGAGGTATTTTTGAAGGCACTATCCCGAATAGTAATGGCACTGTGATCTTCCTGGTTTACAGTCCTTGGGATATTTGATAGACATGAATAGCCAAGTTTTTCACAAAACTTCTAAATATGTTGTTGGTTACCATGGCTTCTAGAAAGAATCCATTTTATAAAGGTTTTCTTGACTGGTTTTACATTATTTCCATCAGTGAGACATGCCCTGACCATCAGGTTTTACACAAACAGTGGTAAGAGGAAACAGTGATGGTAGTTGCGATTATGCTTTTCCTATTTCTAGATAGCTGATTCTTTCCTAACAGTGAATGAAGTGCCTGCGTCCTGAACATTAAATTTTTGGTTACTTCTATAGACTGAAGTCCATTGGTGAATGTAATTCTTGTCTTGCAGCTTAATTTATTTTTTTTCTGTGAAAGTTAGGGCATGCTCCTTGGTTTGGCAAGTCGGGTTTCTCCTGTTTCATCAGGTTCCTGTTGCTGCCAGGTTTGTTTCAGTTTGGGTGGGAACAGCAAATGATTCAGTTCTGTCTTACAATCTCTGTAGTTCTTTTGTTCAACAGAGTCCCTTACTAACCTCTGTTGAGTGCGTGAAAAGGTTGCTTTGAAAGGAACTCATAATCCTTTTCCCCATGGTAGGTATTAGCAGATGTGTTCTGCGTGAATTAGTGACCATTTTCATTCACTGTTTTGTTATTGGGAATTGCAGCCCAAGATGTAAGTGGAAAAAAAAAAACAACAAGAAAAATAAGGTCATGTGTTCAGAATGAAATTGGCAGGTTGCTACAGGTACATGCTGTCTTTAAGTCTGTGAACTTTTAGTGAAGTTGTATGGATGAATTCTTCAACACGGTAGCAGCTATTATAATGATATTTGTGGGAACTAAAGTCTTAAAGCAAATGTATCAATATTTGCTCATTAAGGCTTGTGAATGCCAATGCATTAATATATTAAAAGTCACTTGTAAACCGTAACGGTCATCCAAGTATTAAACCTTTCCCATATGAGCAATAGTTGTAATTACCAGAATAACTGTAATTGACCTGGAATAGAAATTATGGTGGTAACATGACCAATAATTATGAATGAGATTAGGAAATGCAAGTGAAAGTGAGCTTATGTCCCCAGAGCGAGATCAAAAACCTTCGTGTGCGTGGGCTCTCCGTTTATTGTAAGGGGAGTTAGGTAACTTTTCCCTTCGTTATAAACTTGACCTTAAGACTTGAGAAACTTGAAAAATATATTTCTGTTCTCTTAAATGTGCAATCCAATTGTTGTAAGCTTCAGTTTATTTAAAAATCAACTTACAATTGGAAATACATTTAAACAATTTTTTAAAATCAATAACTTGGTACATACAACTGATAAACTTTCAAGCTGTGTATTGATTCTGTATAACAGCAGGCTTCTGCTGTCTGTCAAAAGTAAATTATTCATCCTGCTTCTTGCTGTATAAGAAATTGGGAAAGCTATGATCTGAAGACAAAGCATCCCACTTCTTCCTAATGGATTTTTGAAGCATGCACGCACTCCAGTGAACTCTTCAAAAGCATGGAGTAGTCTTCATACAAACTAACCATATCCAACTTTTTGCCACATTTCAACCCATAAGTAAACTTTCAGGAGATCACAAATGCTTTTTTTCAGAAACGGAGTCATGATGTGGTTCTGCAAACTGGACTGAACTGATCAAAAAGCTAGCTAGATCTGAAGGGTTAGTCCTGTCCTGTGCACAGGCCTAGATGGTCATCTGAGCTGCCAGTGGGTTGCAGCATATGGAAAGCTTTCTTCGTCCCCCTTCAGCCCCATTGTTGCTATTCTGACACTATTAGAACTAAATTGGCTCACTGAGGGGGCCAGGTGGAAATGGGAGTTGTTGAGAGAATGTAGCGTGGGGAAGGAATGGAAAGTGGAAGAAGCAGGGAAAAGTGGAAGATCCCTTTTAGCAATGATAATGGTAGGATCTTACATCAGTGCAACTTGTTTCGTGGAACTGCACCCTTCAGGTAATTTTGTGTGCTGTTGTCAGTATTTGAGAGCTTGTGCATCACTAGAAAAATCCCTTTTTCCTGTTGTACTGAATTATAACTATGGAAGTATGAAATTTTTTTGTAACCTTTACCCTTCAGTGAATACTGTCATGATCTTCAATCCATGCAAGAGTAGAGTTAATTATGGCTTTAAACTAGAACAAAGCTTCTAGCAAATTATAAGGAAAATGTAGGAAATCATTATACTAAATCTCTCTCCATCATCAAGTTCTCTATCCCTATATAACTTGGTTGTCTTTAATCAAATCCAAATGTAAAGTTATCTACAGTTCATTGGATGTTAAGATCCTTCCAGCTGCGGGGTGTAGACAAAAGTGTATCTCAACAGGATAGTTAAACTGTTCCATGTATTTGTCAATGTACTGATAACTCTGGAAATTTTAAAATCTTAACATTAAAACTCATTACATAAGACCAGATTAATATCTAGAGCATTCTCTGATGTATCATACAGCATACGAGTAGCAAGAAGCTTGTTTGAAGTCTCAGTAGTCAAAAAGATGCTCTTTTCAGCTGAGCTTAATTGAAAGAGGAGCTGATGTATTACTGGCAATGCACAAAGACTGTCTTACAAGATATTTTACATTCATTCATATAGATCACTAAATTTTCTTCAAATGTCAATCTGTTGCTAAAATGAAATTTCTTAAGGCAAAAATATGTTTGTGAAAATACAGTGTGCTCTTTACTCTGAAAGGAAGTTGCACCTGCCTCTTTCCACTGAAGGAGTAGACTCCCAAATGTTGTGCCCTGCATAGCAGTCAGCTGTGGAAGAAACCCTGGGCTAGAAACCTAGTTAGAGAACAAAAGATGAGCTTATAGAATAGATTGTCTACTTCAAAGAACTGCAGCTAAATTTCTGTTAATTCCAAATGTATCTGTGCATATCTGTGCTGATAAAAGTAAGTTGTCTGTAAAACTCAAAAGGAAATTTTAGATGATCTTAGTTTAAGTGCTGCGTGAGTGTTATCCACTGTTCTGGTGTCAAGCCCTACGTACTTTATCTTGAATGACAGTAAGCTGGTTTGGGGAATTAAAAGAGCCTTCAAAGATTCAAGTGCTTGGGAATTATTTCACATGTTTAATGTAACGTCCTCCTTGTTTGAGCAGTAAGGGACATGCTTCATCTCATTGATGTTGAAATAAGCCATGAGTGCTGCTCTGGTTCTTAGACCTGTTCTTAGTTTACCGCTAGTACTTGCATGACATTGGGCATGCCCAAGAGCATGCCTAAGAAACTGAGTCCCTTGAGGGAAGGAATATCTAGTTCCAGGTTGATGGGATTTGGGTCTCAGCACTGCCAGGACTGGACAAGCAGCGTAACTTGGGGCTCAGCAGTACGGTTAAGCACATGGAGGCTTTGGGCACTTTCATCTAGGGGAGAGTTTGATGGCAGCTTTGGATTTTGTGTTGTGTGTTCTTGTCACGTGTTCGTCCACTCAAACCTGTTTTCATCCCTGGGATTCAAGATATTCAGTAGCCTCCATCAACAGTGCTTTTGCTAGTCATGTTATAATATGTGCAACAGTGAGAGTAAACATAGCGCGTAGTGGGAGTAATGGGGATGCTGCATTTGGGATCAAGTCCGACAGTATTGAAAGGGATCTGATTCATTTGTTGCCTCAGTGTATGCTGCATGAGGTTTATAAAGGGACATTTCCCATGACGTGTTTTTAACAAACCACACTAAATGTTGGTTGTTTGTTATAGCTTAAGTGCTACAGTTTATAGTAATTGAACTTGCATGTAGGCCTTGTCTGGTTTTCCAGGTTCTTTGTACTGTGTAAGCTTGAATCATAATCACTGTTGTTGTCGGGAGATGTTGGTTAATTTGTTCTGATGATACATTGGCATTTTGCTCAATCACTGTATCTTAGGAGAACCTGATCAATTGTAGGTACTTACTTGGTTTTGTTCCTTCCAATTTCTTTTGTGTCAGCTGGTTTCTACAAACTACAAGATCTTCACTTTCAAATTAGGTTCAGGTAGTTATATCTTCCGTTTGAAGCAGTCATCCTCATTTTGGTTTTGTGTCATGTAGTAGTGAAAACTTCTGTACTTTGGATTCATAGGTTGTAGTGTTTTAAGTAATGTAAAAACGATTAAACGATGAAGCCTTTAAACTCACTACTCTTCTTGAGAAATGTTATTTTATTTTGTTAAAAACTCCTCATATCATTTCACAGTCAAAGTAATTTAGATTTCCTTTGCTCAGTCTCTCTAATCACCTTGTCTATTATCTAGTAGGGCTTTTTTGAAGGCATACAGTCGCTCACAGTAAAAGCTGGAAAAATAAGTTGCAAGACCTTCATCACACAAATCACGGTGGGAGTTCCTTTCAAATGTTTCCTAAGAGCTGCTTTCTAATGTTATATTCAAAATACAAATTAGTGTGATAACTGAAGATGGTGACTTATTTGCCACTGTCTGTGTGCGACTCATTGAATACACCCCTTGGTTGGCTTTTTGAAGTTCTTTGTTAAGTGACAAGCTTGATGTTATATGGACACAGGTGTACCTGTCTTTTGCAGTTTGTAGGCCAAGTTTATTTCTTGTATACATAAATAAAGGATAAAATTGGGACTAAGTCATCTGAAGAGGATTCATGAAAAAAAAGTTGACAAATCAATGGAATCTTATTATAGAGATGCAAAATCTGTAATGTAAATTTCAGAAATTTGATAACAAAGTTGTATTTCTGTTTCTTGGGCTACCAAGAAATTAATCTGACTAGTACGTACAGATATTTTCACTAAAATTGGTCCTTTTTTATCTCAGTTGCTTCAAAAAGGAGTTGCATATTGAAATGGTTTTTTAGGAACGAGATGGGGAAACAGTTCCTGGGAGCAGGTGGATTTCTGATAAATACTTTGTAATTTTGAAATTTTACTGGTCTGAAAACTGAGACACAATGAAGCAACATATGTGTAACAGGTGGTCTAATCCATGTAGATGCTGTGCATAAATTAGTGGTTTAAAACTGAGCTTGTACTGATTAATAAGGAATCTTTTTGTTACTGTTGTCTTCTGAAATCAGCCTTGTAGTACTGTAGCTTGAAAGTTAGTACGATGGAAAGCAATGTGAAGAATATAAGCTAATTTCTAGTGGAAAGGCCGGCTTTACACAGGTTTCTTTTTCTTGAAACTGATGACGTTTTCTTTCCTCTTAGCTGGCCCAGTTACTTGGAATAATTTTCACTTTGCAATACTCTTGATCAAATAAATGAAAAAAAACCTCCTTGGTGATGATAAAAATCATTCCAGTATACTAAAATATCTCTACAGTTTTTTTGTGTTCCATGAAGACTTTTCATCATAATAAATTAGGTAACTGTCCAATAGTTGTCTTAATTTGTAGGTGTTTAATACTGATATAATACTTATATAAATGACACTTTCTGTTGTGAAGTGGAAGTGGCATCTGGGACTGGGGATAATCTTTGTGTGGTGCTGGTCTACATGAAGGTGTGATATGTGAAGTACTGATAAGAATTTGAGAAAGCCAAAGAAAACCACGATAAGTTTGGTAAAACTTAATTTTCAGGGGCAGAAAATAGACTTTTATGGCAAGGGATTTTATTCTTTTCTACTGTTAGGTTTTAGCCAGTATGCGTATCTTAAAGGGATAATTTAAAAACAAGACTTTGACCATAGAAAATAAACCTATGATGGAATATAATATTTTTCTTCAGATAACTGTTTTCTGTTTTGCATTGTTTCTTGTACTGGGATTCAGCTTCAGTATCACTGAAATTTCAGAATAGATCTGGCTTTTAACTTGTAACGAGAGTAGGTACAGATAAACACTCTTGTACTGTTTTGTTATAACTAGAGCTTGATTATCTGGGCTTTTGTAAATTTAATGCCCAAAGTGGCTTTTTAATGTAATTGGCATAAGTGATTAGGCAACATATGTTCTAGGAGAAACTACAGCTCAAAGTTTACAAAGTCAGACAGTTTGGTTGGCTCACTGTACTGTACAATATTTGACCAAAAGGCAAAATTATGGGAGTGGATTATAAACCAAGGCTTAGATTACGAAGGGACAACCTTAGTTCAAATAAAGCAATCTTTGTGTCTCATGTGCTTTGGGCTCTAAACCTGTCTTTATGCAGCTTCATTTCAGTAGAAACCAGCTAAAGAACAAAAAGGTTGAGTTTTATGTTTCTCTGTCTGTGTGGTGCAAGCTGTCAAACAGCAATTGGGAATGAAGAGAATCTCCATTTTGAGGCCATCTGTGTAGGTTCTTTTGTCTGAACCTGACAAGAGGTCATGGCAGATGGTGGGGTCACAAAGTCTGGCTTCTCGAGCTTGACAAAATGTGTTCATAAAGCTGGAAGAATACCAACTGTTCGTACTGGCTGAAGAGCGTTGTGGCAAAGGACTGTAATAGTTTATGGACAATACCTTCTGGATCACTAAGCTTGACAGCAAATAACTTGTCGAAGATGAAACCAGTTTGCTTATCTGTAAATGGGTTAAAGCTGCTTAGCAAACGTGTTCTTAACTATGTTTTATTTGAGTAAATTACTTGTAAAGCCTCTTAGAGCAAGAGAGGGAGGTCAAACTGTATCATGAATTTTGGCCAGAGCTCCAGATGATGTATTTGGAGAGTTTCTGTGGAAGGAGGAGAAAGGTGGAAAAAGAAAAGGTACATAGATCATAATTTTCAGACACAATGCAAGGATTCAGTATTTGCTCTTTGCTGTGACCGCTGTGGCTTCATGGTTTTTCTGTGGCTCTTCTTCGGGTTTCAGGATTGCTACAGAGATCCAGTAGCCTCTTTCCCCAGGGTGTGAATAGATACCTCTCTGTAGCGTCCTCTCTGAAGGCAGAGAAAAATGCTTCTTCTTTTCTTGGATGTTTTGTTGTGAAACTAAAACTTGAAAGTTTTCATGGGAGGATGTCTTAGTAGACAGAATTGTGTGGTGTTCACGTGCTGGAGTAGCTGCTTAATTATGGCTATGGTACATTGAGGCACTAAGGAAGATATCTACAACTCATTCAACAGGAAATAGAGAACACCTCTAAGTTGAATAAAATGTTTTC
Organism: Himantopus leucocephalus; assembly: GCA_003993805.1. NCBI lineage: Eukaryota > Metazoa > Chordata > Aves > Charadriiformes > Recurvirostridae > Himantopus > Himantopus leucocephalus. Next base: position 7,899,435 of record RSEF01000009.1, read on the forward strand.
CCAGTAACTCTAATAACAGTTTGATCAATACGATGCTTGAATAAACCAAGAAATCTATAGAAACATCCTAGAACTTAAAATTCTTCTGGATTGTCCAAAACCAATAATGCAGTGATGATAGAGTCCTCCATTAGCTATGCACACTACTGAAACAATTTTTGGCACTTTTCTAGAGTGGAGGTGAAGACACTGGCCATTCTCAAACTTTGCACAGGTTAAAAAGCAGAGGAAATACCTTGAATTGTGCCCTGCTTTTGTAGCTGGTGAGCTCTGCTGAAAATGGTCGTGATTCATATTTGGTAACTAGTTTAGGCATCTTCCAAAAGATTTTGCTGAATTTATTCCACACATCCAAGTGCAATTCAGATATCTTTTGTAGTCCATTTTTTAATAGCAAGTAGTACTTATAAAGTACTTTCAAAGTACTTAAAAGCTTTGTCAAATTAATTCTCTCTTTAAAATTACTTTTGCTGCCAGCATTGATTTGTAACTTGTTTTCTTCTGTTTTCTGTAAGACTTCTGGAAGCTTTGATTTAAAAAAGTCGTCACTAAGTATTTTTCATTATACCAAAATGTTCGTCTTTTCCTGGAGTTCTAATATTATAATTCTAATTACATAGAGTTAATAAAAGAGCCTGAAAATACTAAAAGATGAGTGTGAACTGGAATGTTTTTTCTTGGATGTTTCCTGAAAGTACTTAATGTTTGCTGTGTATATACGTTTCATAGTATTTCCTACTTTTTATCAAGATCTTTGGATGTCTGCAGTGATGGAATTAGAAGCTTTCTCTGTTGTTGGAGGCTAAAGATATGATGGAGCGAATTATTCACTTCCAGTTTTTAGAGTCAGTCTGCATTAGATGCAAATGATTGCATGGTTTTCATTACAAGACTTTAGTAATGGCATGACATGCTTTGCTAGCACATTAATATAGTTAGGCTCCTATGTAAGTCTGGCCTTTGTATATAAGATTACATCTCTGCCTATTCCAAGCAATGTGCATTTCTAGTATCCATGCAGGACCTACTATTGTGGTGATTGATTGATTTTATCAAAAAGTAAAAAATAATAATAAAATCTTTCCTCTGGAGATGCAGGGTTTCAGCTAGAGAGGTAACTGAAAATATATTTTAACTAAAGTATTTTATTAACTTTCTTACAGGATGTTCATTTTAAAGATTCTGTGAAGATGAAAAGGGATATCTTATGGTTTTACGGAATATAAAGCAATATTGTCTGACATGACGGCAAAAAATGTAAGTATAATTCTACTACATGTATTTTTATATTGGCATGCTGCCAGTCACTTCTGGCTTTCAGAATTTTAAGGTCTTTGTGTTTTATCTCTTGTACTTGTCCATACAAGAAATCAAACACAAAGGCCTTTAAATTCAAAAATCTTGATCAATTTTTGTATACCACAAATGTGTACCCCGTCATCTTCTGCAGTATATTGATAAATTTAAACTGGTTAGAAGCCCTTTAAGGATGTGGAGTTTACTCAGCTATAGGTCAGGTTGATAACTGGGGCAACGCTCTGTGCTGTTTCCTTATTGATCCTCATGGGTCCCTTCCAACATGAGATAGTTTATGATTCCTCTAACATTGTTTCAGACTTATCAGAGCGCTTCTCATTTTGTTGAAGCATCTCACCTTTGCACCAGAGTAAAATTCTTCTACTGAGTCTGGGTCTCAAAACTCAAGAAAGAACAGGAAGACGACATATTTCTTTACTAACGTCGGTACACTCTTAGTTTCTAGAAGACTGAGGGCCTTTCTGTTTCTTTGTCTGCCCCATTAACAAGCCTGTAGTGTGGTGTCTAGAGGCTCTATATTTGACTCCCCTATCCTGAGTTCTGAGGAAACTTATGAAATGTCTAACATCCTGACCTTAATTTTCTGTCTAATTAGCTGTGCTTCCCGAGGTACACGATTTGTATAGAGAACAGTTCTGATTAAGCTTGGTGGTCAGTGGTCAGTGAGTTGAGTATGACTTTGGGCCCTGGGGTCAAAGTTGACTGCCTTTGATAGGGCATCCTGCAGTCTAATTAAATCTGAACAGGTTAAGGAACCAACATGACTAAAGACGTACCCCACAATAAAAGTGCAGGTAGCCCTAGGATGGCTGTCTTTTCAGTAACTGCAAAAGCTTTTGTGCATATTTGGTTAGATTGGTGCCAAGGGCATAGTTTGGTTAAATTAATTCATTCTCAAGTCTTGGAAATTTCTTTTCTGTTGGTTTTGTTAATAATTTCATTTGATGTGTAGTGCCAGGTAAGGCTTTCAGATGTCTTATGTCTGACTGACTGATTCAAGCTTACTAAGCCAGAAAATAAATTGATGTGTACATGTACATGACTTATTTCATAGGCCATATTCAGCCATAGTATAAATAGGTAATTCTACTGATGTGTGTGGAACAGCTGCACAAATCCAAATTGTATGTGGTTTTGACCTTTTGTTCAGTGCAGTCAAAGGATAAATACCAATGCCAATAAAATCCATGGACTGTTGTGTGATAGATTCATAGAGTGATGTAGGTTGTAAGGGATCTCAGGAGGCCATCTACTCTGGTGCTTTGCATACAGCTCTTTGACACTTGAATTCAGAACGCAGTTGCTTGGTGCTTTGTTCAGGACCACTCAGGGCTTTGAGTTTTGAAAACCTCCAAAGACAGACATGACATTCATTCTGGGTAACCTACTCCTGTGCTGAGTATAGAAATATGTTTTTGTTGTTCACTTTAACACAAGACTATAGTTATTTTATAGAATAAATATTTTTATTAGTTTGAAATTTTGCAGATTAAACTATGCCAACCTAGTTATTTAGCTAACTTTTATGGGGTTATTTTAAATTAAAAAAAAAAAGCCAGCTAATGGATTCCCTACCCATTTACAACTTCTACATGATATAATCTGGATTAATTCTAGGGCAGAAAGAACAAAATCTTTTCAGGTTAATTGGAAAGTTAATTTCTGTAAGGAAAGGGAAGGATTGCAGGCAGAGACTTGCTACCTGAACAGTATGTCAAGCAGTGGAGAAGGCTGATAAGCTACAAGAACAGCTTGTGACAGTTTGCCCCTTCCAAGACTCTGGTTGTGATTCTTTTTTTCTTTCCCCTCGCCCCATTTGGAAACTTCTTACTCACCTACTGGGAGAGGGGGAAAAAAAATGATGAAAATATTTAATAGGATGCTAAGGCCTGCCAAGTGCTTGCTTCATCTTACTTCATGGCTGGATTCATCTAGCTGCAGATGGACAGAAGCAGGAGTCCAGTTCCTGCCGTACCTAGTAATCCAGACACTCTGGGGCAGTGTTCTAAAGCAGAAATAGCACATGATCCGTACAAGAAGTAATAAATTATACTTACGTAAGCATTGGATTGTTTGCTAGTTCCAGCTTAGGAGTGGTTAAACGACAAGATTCCCAAAAGCAGCGGGTGGTACAGTCTCCAGATAATAACATGGCCTGGGACCTCTTTGACATTGAAATGGAATACTATAAAGTTCTCGTTCTGCTGCAATATTGTAGTTTTGCATCACACTTTGCTTCTTGTGGGACTTAGTTATGATAATTCTGTAAAAGAAATTCCTTTAGATCTGCCACACTTCTCATTTAAGTTCTCATGAAATTCCATTTTGTTTTCAGGCTTTTCTAAATTTAGGTACAAAGATTATAAAATTGAGAGAAGTACTGCTGTTCATTAGATGCTCTTTATAAATGTTTTACTAGGACCATCATTGTAAAAATACATATTTCTATGCAAACTAAAATTCTGCTGTAATTTTGTATCATTTGGATCACTGAAGTACAGGATACACAAAAAAAAGGGACTCAAGTACTTTGTTACATTTCCTTAAATATTGAACCAGTTAAATAATCTAAATCTTTCAGAGAATGAAATGGAAATGTTTGAATTTTCATAATGGCTGGAGAGTCATCTTGGGCTGACAGTACATATGTATATCATCTTCAGTGTTTGATTGAAGCACTGATACGAATCAATAGGGAAATGTACAGTTGTAAATCTAGAGCTGAAAGTTCAGTTGTGAACAAATTGCAGTGCTGTCTTTGAAGATGTTCATGGGAATAGTAATTCTTATCCTTTCTCTTGGAACAAGTTAAGGCCCTTATGTCTAACACTTGATATTTATGCCTGTGGCTCCCCTGTTCGTTCTCTGAATTAAAATTTTATCCTATTTGTGGTGTTCTATTTCTTGCAGAGGCAGGGGTCCTAGGGAGAAGCTGATACTGTTATTTATTGCAAAGGCAGCAGTAGTATGATCCAAGAGTGCTGGCTCTTCCTCTTGGCTTTGCAGTCGTAATGCCCTCTCAATGCTATATGCTGTGCAATTTACTGACCTTTCCGGCCTCTATTTTAAAGATCTCCTCAAGAAAAGATTTTCAGTGTAAGGAACCCTAACATGAGCTTTCCTTGCTGCCCAAGCACCCAGGGGCAAGAACACTAGAATGCTGCTCTTTTCTGTACGGACCTGCTACCAAAACGCGATAGGAGACCTTTCGCATTTGGTTTCATGTCTTCCTCCTCTTTCGCCTGCTCAAATCCAGGCGGTCCTGTTCGGTCTCCCCAGCCCTGCTGCATTGCCTCTGCACCGCTGCCACCTGCGGGGGAAAAAGGGAAAACGGAGAGGAAAAAATGAGACAGACTTGCTCTGCTTCAAAAGCAGTTTCTGGGGATACCGTAGTCTGCAACAACCAAAGCACTTGATTGCCCGTTGGAAATAGCATATGACTAGTTGATTGTGACAGGGAAAAGCAAGTCTGATACAGGCAATGTTTGAGAGAAATTGATGAACTATATTGAGCATCTCTACGGGGTTGTTTACAAAAGCACGTAACTTAGCTCATTTAGGCAGTATTTAATGATCAGGGTAGTGCAGCAACAATTAATGTTTGTATGTTGCTCCTGATGGTGAAAAAATCTTAATAGAAGTAGTTTCAAAAGAGTCTGTCACAATGCTGTGTGCAGATTTTCCCCTTCAAAAAGTACTTGCTGAATATAAGTACTCTAGCAGAACCAAGCGATCGGATGCTTGTAATAGGTGGGTTTTGTTCTTGTGTAGTCTATTTTAGTGTTATGTTACTACCATTTAATTTGCCTGCAGTCAAATGAGTCTCTAATATGATATGATTAAAACCCTGCAAGCGGCCCTAGCTTATGTTCCATTATTACTCCAAACATCTGTAAAATAAAGCAAATATTTGATATTTGATTGAATGATTGGTTTTTCTTAACTTGATACCTGAACCCTTTGTCCAAATTATTTACAGAAGTACTCAAATTTTATAATATTTTAAGAAGAAATTTTGTAGTGTTTGGTTTAATTGCCCGTTGCTCCAACAGAGCTCAGTCCCTCAGTGCTTATCCCATCTTCTGTCTTTGAAGCGGAACAAAATGCTTTCTTGAACAGGGGTTACTGAGGTGGTGCAACATAACGCTCTGAAACTGCAGAATGCCTTATCATTGCTTGCTGTTGCTGGGCCCATCCCTTGTTAGCTGGGATCTGAGGGACTTTCCATCTCTGCTCTCCCTCATCCAGGAACAGTGACGTTGCGTATTTCTATACAAGCTCCACCTTTCTATGCTTTGTGTACATGCCAAAATCTGAGATGCACCATTCTGTTTATCATTTAAGTTCTCCATGTCTCTGGTAATCTACCCTCAGGGGAAATGAGTTTCTCTCTGAAAACTAGGGAATGTATTAAAATGCATCAAGAGTCACATCTCCTCAGACCTGTAGATCGTGTAGCTTAGTACTGACAATACTGGACATCAGGCAGATTTCTGCTGTGTTATTGGTGGCAGTTGCTCTGTTTGACTTGGAGGGGACAGTGACACCATAATAGCCAGAATGTGCTGCTTGGGTCATGTATAGTACAGTATCGAAATATTTAGGGGGTTTTTTTAGGTAAGAACTTAGTTAAAATTAGAGTTTGTCTTCATATATACACAGTAAACGTATTGGATCCTTTGCTTTGAATTTCATGTTCTTGTTAGACTCTACTATCCATAGGATTATGATGTTTCAAAAATGCGGAGCAGATTACTTTCATAATACTGTTAGTTGCATGCTAGAAAACATAGAAAGGTTTATCATATTTTAAGACTTCAAAAATGTTTTGTTCAGGTTGGTGTGACTTCCACAAATGGAGACTTGAAAGGATTTATAGATCAGAACCAGAGTCCAACAAAAGGTAAGAGAATTCTATTTGTATACATAGAAAAGAAGCTTACATTAAAACTTACTTCTCTCTTATGTTTACTAAAATAGTATTATTGCTGATTTCATTGCATATGGTTGGTTCAGTTTTGCGAGACTCAATTTAAATGTTCAAAATTTATTTCATACATCCACACGGATAGATGTTTTGTTACTGACATGCAAGTGTTGCTGATCGTCAGGATTTCAGAGGGGAAAAGAGAGTGTAGTAAAAATAATTAGAGGATAAAATAAGCTCTTTTTTTCTTTCCTTGATGGTGAATAATGTGCTGAATTTCCTGATTTTCACTCCACCCTTAAAGTTCACAGACTGTTGTCGTCCAAATGGAAGAGAAGGTTAAGTGTGACTTCATGGTCAGTGATATCTTGTGGTACTTTTATAAGCATCCTAGACAATCTACAATAATAATTATATTTTGTCCTATCCTGTTTCATCGTAGCATTTCTAGATTAATCACTTTTGACTCTAAACCAGTGTGTTCGCAGTCAGAACAGCTGCATGATTCCAATAAAATAAAAGTGCAACCCCTTATCAGTATTAGAAAACTTGAGGATTTACAATTCAGGAAATGCTTTGATCGACCTTTCCTAGGAAATACTGGGTTGGTGTGATCTACTGTAATAAATAAATGCATCTGCTAGATGGAAGAATGATTTTTAGCTCATCAAGACAGTTTAGTTGCATCAGACTTCAGAGTCTGAAAAAATGAAAGAGTCTAAACAATGTCTAGAGGTACAGTATCTTCCTAGTTTTCTAAAGTATGCAGAACATTACAGATTCATTTTAGGCCTTTGAGAAATAATTTATTGTGCACTAGTGAGATAATTGCCCTTTGTGTTTCATTATTTTGTGATTGTGTCAAGATACTAGGGAAAAAGATTAAAATAAGTGCAACATTTTCAAATAATTTCTGTGAGACAAGCAATTGATTCGTTTAGAGAACAACTGACTTGAAAAACATTATAAAGAAGTATAGGACATTACTGTTAGCAGTAATATCTCAGTCATCCTGATCCCAGTCTTTGTTACATTTTTGTATTATTTACCTCCATTCTTCTATATTTTCTAAAATGTTATGCTCTAATGATTTTTATTTTTTTTAAACTTGAGGTATAAGTAAAAATCACTGACATCTCTGTTGAGATATAACCTCTTGTTCACACTGGCTTGGAGAATCAAGCTGGGACAGTATCTGAGCTGTCTCTTCCTGGCACGTTCACTGTTGAACTCTGGAAATTGAGGGGTGACGAAACTCCAAACAGGCATTCAGATCCGCTATTTCTTAATGTGACTTGTGTCCTTGCCACAAGCCGTCCCTGGCATTAGGCGAGTACCCTGGCCTAATAAACAGACTTACTGCCTAATTCTGAAGGGAACTAGATTTTTCTTTCTAGGTTTGCTTAGAAGAAATATTACAGTGCTCAGCAGAGCATTAACTCAGAACATTGTTCACTTTGTTTAGTGAACAATTCCAGTTCAACAGGCAATTTACTTTCCTACATTTTTTGCCTGTAACTCATAGGCAAGAGGATCTTTTGGCTGAAGGATCTCCATTTGGAGGTTATTTCCTCTGCTTGAAATGAATAGTCATTGGATCTGAGAGGGAATGCCACATGCGGGTGGCTCTTGACTAATGGCTGGGGTACTCGCCTAATGCCAGGGACGGCTTGTGGCAAGGACGGTCATTGGGTAAAGTATTTTAAGTAGTCCACCCAGTACAGTCTGGATATCTCCTTTCTGAAAGTCATTTTCATTCATGTTTAACTCAGTCTTTGACATAGTAGGTTCTTACTGTTACAGTCAAAATTGTTCGGCTATGGCAAGCTGCGCTGACTATGCCCATGTCCTTATCTGAAAGTGCCTGGCAGACTTAGTGACTAAAATTATTCCTGTAGGACACCTGCATTCTAATTCTCCCAGACAGAAAAAAATGGCCCTGGTTCTTGTTCTTTAGTGAATGAATACTCTTGTGTTACTGAATGCAAAAGGGATGCTTCCTCTCAGGTTTTGGAGAACAGAGGTGATTGTTGCTGTGCTTGGCCTTGGGGTAGACGTGTGCGTATGTGTTCGGTATTCTTGTAGTGTTTTATCATGGATTGTGCCCCTTGGGAGAAACTCCTGGTATGCTCCATGCTAACAAGACTGACAAACTCCAGGGTGTAGGCAGAACTTTGGTGCCTAATAAAGTTAATTGACGACAACTAAGGTACTCCATTATTTAGGCAAAATGCTGGTTGAAGTGGCAAGATGCCTTTGTGGGGTTGGTCCATTCTGTTGAAACAATTAAGTGTCATAGTTCAAGTTAGTTCTCAAACAGGTACAATTAGGTTTGTGAATGAGTTGTATAGTGAGAGTTCAGTTATGGGCTTGGGGTGATTGTTTCAAGCTGTGTGTGAATTAAGTCAGACATACTGTAGAGTTCATGTTGAAAGTTGCATGTGTAACCAGGAGAATTTAAAATATAATCTGTTTGGGAAACACTTAAACACTTTCAGTTTTGTAATCCTGTTCATATATATTATAAAAATGGAAAAGCAAGTCTTTTCCTGCCGATTCCATGCAGAGGGCACGCCTGTATTACCACTCGGTCGCTTGTCCCATAAAGCCACCTGGGCTGCCCTCTGTGCGTCCCCACAGACGCCCATGGCTCCGAGGGCTCCGTGCTAGTTTAAGTAGTCCCAAGGCTACCTGACCCGCTGAGCGTTGGAGTTGCCCAGGTCTGAAGCCCTGTAATAAAATCAAGGTTTGCAGTCAGGTATGACTCGCAAAACCGTTTCAGTAGTCAAAGCAGCCGCTGCTTCTGAGCTGTGCGTTCAGTGAGGTGTGGTGCTGCCAGGTGAGAGCACTCAACACACCTGAGCAGCGTTACTTGTTACCGTCTGCGGCGACAGGTGAAGGGACAGCGTGTCCTGAAGATTCCTTGGAAGGAAACAAGACAGGCAGAGCACTCCACATTTGAAAGCACTGCAGATGTCGAAGGCCCGTGCAGCTGTGCCGGCGGGGCTGCGGCGTGCCGGGGCGAGGGGCCCTTGCCGGCCGAGCACGGCGGGGGCCGGACGGGCCCGGCGCGGCGGCTGCTGCCCCGGCGAGGCGGCCCTCCCGCAGCGCAGACGGCGGCTGCCGCGGGGTCGCGTCCCTGCTTCGCCCCCGCGGGGCACCGGCGTCTCTTCCCGCCGCACGCCGTACCCTGCGCCGCGACCTCGGCCGTGCCGCTGTGTGGGACTGCCCGAATTACAGTTCTCGCTTGAAATTTAGGAATATCCGCGCGAATGACAGTATGTACAGCGGCACGCGCGGGAAGGAGAGCCCTTGTAAAGGCAGGTTTGGTGCCGCCGGCACGGCTCCCCCCCCCCTAGCCCTGCGCCTGCGCCTGCGCCATTGCTGCCGCCCGGCCCCGCCGCGCCGTGCCCCCGGGTGACAAAGGGGGGGCCGCCATCGCCGCCCACAGGAGCCCCGCTCTCCGGCCTGCCTCGTTTAAACTTCACACGGTGCCACTCTGCCGGGGGGGGACCGCCCGGCGCCGCCGCCTGAGGCGGGGCGGGGGGAGCGCAGAGGCCGAGCTGCTGACTGAAGGCGGGCAGCGGCAGCAGAGCGCTGGTGCGGTGTGACAGGGACGGGCACTTGAAACGCCCGGGCTGTGCGACGGCAGAGCGGTGTGCTGCCCTCCAGGGGGGACCTCGGCGGGCTGGAGAGATCCATGGCGGGGAGGGAACGGCCCCTGCAGCGGAACAGGCTGGGGCGAGCCGGCAGCTCTGCAGAAAGGGGTCTGGGGCTGCCGGCGGGGAGTGAGGTGACCGTGAGTCAGCAACGGGCCCGGCCATGAGGAGGGCTGAGGGTGTCCCGGGCGGCGTGGGGAGGGGTGGTGACAGCAGGTCCCCTCCACTCAGCCCTGGTGAGGCCACTCCTGCAGTGCTGGGTCCAGTTATGGGGCTTCCAGTGCGAGAGACACACACATAGCGGAGAGGGTCCAGCCAAGGGCCATTAGGATCATGAAGGGACTGCAGCATCTCTCATGAGGAAAGGCTGAGAGAGCTGGGACTGCAGTCTGGAGAAGAGAAGTCTCGGGGGGAACTTACCCATCTATATAAATACCTGAAGGGAGGGTGCGTAGAGGATGGAGCCAGCGTCTTTTCAGTGGTGCCCAGTGACAGGACCAGAGGCTGTGGGCACAGACTGAAATAGAGGAGGTTCCCTCTGAACATCAGGAAACACTTTTTTTACTGTGAGGGTGACCAACCACAGGCACAGGTTGTGGAGTCACCATCCCTGGAGATACTCGGAAGCTGCCTGGACGTGGTCCTGGGCAGCCTGGTGTGGCTGACCCTGCTTGAGCAGGTGGGTTGGACAAGATGACCCCCGGAGGTCCCTCCCAACCATTCTGTGATTCTGTCTGCAGATTCTTTTAACTTTGCTTGTTAAGTACATATTTTACCAAGAATAGTTGGGGGGGGGGNGGGGGGGGGGGGGGGCAGTGTGTTTAGATACAAGTTAATATTTTTCATAAACATGAGAAGTTGGGGGTTGATCAGAATTATTACAGCTACAACAAAAACAGCAAAATCAGTAGAAATTATCAGGAAGGCTTGTTTTGGGGGGAAAAAAATTCATACCAGACTTTGAGCTGAAAAACTCCCAATGAGAATTTATTTCCAAAAACCCCCAATATATCTCCTGTAACAAGGTTGGTTTGTTCAAAACTCGCAGATTCTGGTAGGAATGAAGAGGTAATACCTCTGATATAAATGGAAAAAAGTCAGTCTAGTAAGGATTAACTTGTATTTGATAGGTTGCATTTTTAATTATATTGTTTCCAAGGTCTTGTTTTGGCATGCTTTTAGCTTATTTTAAAAGTACTTGACGTACATGACCTGCAAGTAAGGGTTATTCCCCAAAGTAAATCATAGCAATTAAATACACAGAGAAGTCACCTGGAGCCCAAACTTAATTTTCAATAGATAATGTCCTGAAAACGTAAAGAACTCTAAATTTCTAAGTGCCTGTAAAAGAAATTATAGAAGTTACTGAAACCATATTTTGTTATCTTTCATGGGGAGTACTCTTGCATGTAAAAAATGAGTCTAATTCACAGGTTAACCATTCTGTTTGCCTCCTAACCAAAATCTATTGGTGGACCCAGTGTGTCTGTGTCCAAGTGAAGACACTGGGTACTGATCCACTTTTGTCTATGAACAGTGAATTGACAGTTACTACTTAATAGGGTGTGGACGAAAGAAGCAACAGTTTTCAACTGGTTGACTATGAGTGACATATTTGATTCTCATCTTAAAATGTCTAATGTAGATCGTACTGTCTTTAGTTAATACTTTTTTCTTACTATATTTTTAAATTCTATGAATTTACATGGTGTTCTCTGTTTATTGCTGTGGAAGCAAAAGGGAGTCCAGCGCTAGATCACCAGTCTTGAAACAAGATCCGTGAGGGAGGATCCCTTGGTCAAATCAAATTGCAATCCAGATTGCTTTGGGTGGGAATTTTAACTTTTAATACAACTTCACAATGAACTTTGTTTCAATATGTCTTTTTTTATGCAGTACCTAATTTATACTAAACTCTGATAGGGTTGGTGTTTTAGAAACTTCTCAATGTGCAGGACTGCCATGCTACTGTAATGGAAGGGGTAAGGCAGGTGTCTCTCTCTTTTTCTTTCTTTCTTTTTTTTAATTAACATATTTACCATTTTCTGCCTTTCCTTGTGATGTAATCTTTTGCTTGCTTTGATAGACATCATCTCTGACAACAGTGCCAGTTAAGTTGGCCATTGTCACTTCATAGCTGCTTTTAAACATTGCCCTTTGCTTACCTACACAGCTATGCTGGCACTATAAGAGCAGGTCACTGGACCTGGGAACAGATTCAGGTGAAAAATACCCATTGTTCCCCCTTGCCAAAGGAAAAGAAGGCAAGTGCACTGTGCAGCCATAGCTGTGGCTGTGCTGGCTTGCGGGCAGGAGTAAGAATTGGTGATGAGGTCTGCATAAATGAATTTTAGTGGCAGCGTGCTGAATATCTGACCAGGGCCTTAGGGGGTTCCAGCTCGAGGTCTGAAGAATGCTGGGAGTTCATTGTGTGTTTGAAGAGATCTACTAAAATGACCAAGACAACAGAATCAGTTATCAGTGGGCCTACTCTTGGTATTTTGAGATTCATGCAACTGTTGACTCCTATGAATTTGTCTCAAATTGAACAGTAAAAGACTGAAAATGTACTGATCAGTGTAAGCCTGAAGTACACTGAAATATCATCTGCCCCTCAGCAGAGGGCTACAAAGATGATCAAGGGACTGGAGCACCTCTGTTATGAGGAAAGGCTGAGAGACCTGGATCTGTTTAGCCTGGAGAAGACTGAGAGGGGATCTCATCAATGCTTGTAAATATCTAAAGGGCAGGTGTCAAGAGGATGGGGCCAGACTCTTTTCAGTGGTGCCCAGTGATAGAACAAGAGGCACCGGGCATAAACTGCAGCACAGGAAATTCCATGTGAACATAAGGAACAACTTCTTTACTTTGAGGGTGACAGAGCACTGGAACAGGCTGCCCAGAGAGGCTGTGGAGTCTCCTTCTCTGGAGATATTCAAAACCCACCTGGAAGTGTTCCTGGTGAAGCTGCTTTGGCAGGGGGGTTGCGCTAGATGATCTCTGAAGGTCCCTTCCAGCCCCTACCATTCTGTGATTTTGTTTTTTCTTTTCTAAAGATCTCTTTGATTTCATGTATTTCTAGTTATGTATGTGCTTCTACAGACTATGCAATTTTTAAAGTTAGGTTTATAGCCTAGTAAGTTTGTGCAATAAACAAATGAAGAAATGTACCAAGAAAATATATGCATATTAATAGCATGTTAATAATTCAGTTTTTCTATATGCTTTTATAATACTGTCCCCTGATCTTGGAGATCAATTTAGTGTAACAGAGGAGCCTGAGGAAACATCACGTTATTGCAAAATATCCTAATGGACTTCCTGATATTTTACAACTCCGAGCTGGTTTTGTTACCGTCTATTCAAGCCATAGGCTGTATTATTTAAAATGGCTGTTCATTGATATGCTTTAAAAACTATGGAGGTTTGTTTCAGAGCTCAGAATATGAAATCCAAATTGCCAACACTTCTCCCGTGTTTTGTCTAAAAATTCAAAGACTTTTTTTTGTTGATGTACTTATTGTGTGCGACCCCAGCTGGTTGGTCTGTGCTTCCCATCAGCTATGGTTTCCTTCAAACTGGCTGTGACAGATTCTATAGATTCTCAGATTGACATTGTTTCTGATTATCTTTGCAACTAAGCTGCAGACCTAACAGATTTAGTTATACAGGAAAAAAATCACTAAAACCTCTTTAGCTTCATATCTGTATAGGAGTCCATGTTGTTTGTGTGAAGTTAAACTATTCAGGATACCACATAACGATTTAAAGTTAGTCTTGTGGGATGGTTAGTTAGTGTGTGCATGTGAGTATACCTGTACATAAACGCAAATAACTTTGTTCTGTGACTGCTTGAAGCTGAAGATCACTTAAATTGAGTTTTTCTTTATATGTGCTAGTAAAAATATTTCACAAATACCGGGAAGAATAATAGTTATGTAGTGATCATGTTTTTCTAAGTATGAAAGAATAGCAACACTGGGTTTTCTCCATGAGAAACAGCAGTAGTGGTGACTGAGGGATGGAAAACTTAATTTATATAGAAGCAAAATGTTTTTGTTCTAAGAGAAACATACATATGTTCACTGACAGATTTTTATTTTGAATTTGCATCAGTGACGAGCACGCTGTTTGTGGTGGTTATCTATATATTGCAGTTAAAGCCTCTCTGAGAGTTTTAAGCGTGTTTCTTTCCCATGTGCTTTGTTGTCCGTAGGTAAAATGGGAATAATGACGCTGACCTCCTTTGTGCTTCCAAAGTACTGCTGAGAAACATTATATAAGAATTGAGTATTATTATACAAATCATTCTAGTTTGATCCATCTCTGCTGACCTTTTCCATCCATGCAGTAAGATTACCGTGACTAGGAGGCTGATGGGTCTCATTGTGTTCAGCTTACCACTGTATGCACTGCTGTTTTTCAGTGGGGCATAAATCAGTGTAATCTTTTTTCCTCCAAATGATGGGCGTTATTAAGACTTGGCATTTATTTGGAATTTGATCATGTTTTGTGATATTTCTGCTTTAAGTTGAATATAGAAATCTGCAGAATATTTTTTAGAAGTCTGTTGAATATTTTTTAGATGATCTACAAACAGCGTGACATCTTCCTCTTTCTACTTTTTCTATGCTGTTTTATAAATAAGACTTGAAGAGATTGTTCCTGTTGGTGCTTGCTGTTTTGTAATACTACCCTGCCTTCAAAACTTTAGAAATTACCAGCTCTTCAGCAGAGGTGCACTAGCTTCAAAAATTCCATGTAAAATGCAGCTAGTCATCTTAGCAAAGGAGTGCCTGCTCTCAGAGCTGGTTGTACTTGTGTCGGCAGTTTCCAGTTTGTGGTGATGTTTTTATTGCTCTGGGACTGGTCCTGGGCAGCTCCAGGTCTCTCAGTGGCAGCTGTGTCCCACGGACCCGGGTTGCTGCTGCACAAGGGCCGTGGGCAGGATGGGATGCCCTTGGAAGCTGGATTTCTCATTGTTTAGAGGAGAGCAGTGACGCTGGTGATACTGACTGCAAAATCTGTCTCTTCAGGTTGGGGTGCTCATGTCATCTATTTGGAAACACATTAACTTTTTGCAGCAACTAACTGAACCAATTACCATGTTTGCTGTGAAGAGAAATGGGAAGGTGGTGTTTCCACCATTAAATATTTGGAGCAGTTGAGGTCACATGAGTATCTGGACTATGATACTATTTTTGAAAAAAAGAAAACAGGAGGGAGGGAATATTTTTTTCATAAGTGATGAAACATTTTTTCAAATGCTGACAAACACACATAATGAACTCTTATTGTGAAAAATTTGGTTGCTCTTTCCTTCTGTCCATGGTGGATGAGAGAGACCTCACTCATAAAAAGAAGCTCGTCCCTTTCCATCCCATCTGTGTTTTAAAGTCTACATATTCATGGATTTATATTTACCCTCAAATTTTAAAAGAAGGACAAGGGCAGGGAAGCATTTCTTTGAAAACTTGATCAACTCTTAGGATTATTTTGATGATGATGCTGCCAAGTGGGGGATTTGTGTAGGGATTAGAAGATGAAAACCTTTCTTACTGACAGTAATTCTAGCAAAAAAGACTTTTAAACGTATGTCACATGTAAGCGACTGTCTTTTTAAAATCAAGATCAAGTAATTTGAATGACCCTTGTATTTACTAGAGTTGCCCTAGTGGTCACCATATACATTTATCTAGGTAGACTTGTAAATGAAGGCATGGTGCAGTGGTAGCTCTTAATTAGTGTTTTTTCCAGGGCTGGTACAGTTAATCTGGTGATTGTGTGTGGCTTTGGCCAGGGGTATTGTATTTATAAGGTACAGTTTTCAGAGAGTCTGCGTGTGTGTGTGAGGGGAGGTACATATGTTAAAAACTATTACCAGTGCAAACAGATTACAATCTACATGCCACATATTGAGTAAGAAACAAACAGTGTGTGCAGTGATTGATGTGGGACAGTGGGTAGACACATACATTTGACTGTACACCAGCACTGCTAATTGTACGGTACAGTGAGTCTGACAGGTCCCAGTCTTACGTTGTGAAATGTGACGTTACCCTGCCTCTTGCAGGCCAGGAAGCGTCGCTGGAGACAACGCTGTGATGTAGCCCGGTAAGAGAACTGTAAGCCAAATGCTGACATTTCAGAATTTTACTGCACTTTGCTGTGGGACCTTATGTTGTCAGCACCAGAGAAAGTAATTTATTTCTTTTCCCTGGTAAGAAAAGAGACAAGGAGAAATAGCGTGAGGGCTGATCTTGGAGAAAAAGGAGTCAAAAGTTTCAGCTGCAGCAGAAAAGAGGAAATTTTCTACAGCAATACTGGGAAGTGACAGGCACGTCACTGACAACAACAGCCTGCAAGGAGAGGGGAGACTAGGTTTTGATGAGAATATGCTAGCACAGCTGAGCAAATCCTGGGCAAAATCCTGTAGCAAAAGTAAAATTGACAAGTAACTGGCCAGTTTAGAGAACTATTTTGAGCTCAAAATGTGAACACAATGTATATAAATCAGGAATTACTGTTGTCTTGTGCACTCTGGCACTACCTCACAAAAAGTGTTTCATAATAGAGCAAGGATCTGCTGTCAGGGTGAGTTTGCGAGTGTGGGGGTTTTATAAGGTTTTTTTCCTAGGTGAGTTAGGTGACTGAATAAGTTATTCACTTTATTGAATAAAGAAGCAGTAAGCTTCTCAGATACAGATCTGCCTTTTGAAAATTAATATTAAGTAGTACTGTTACTCCAGATGTCAAAGGAATTTACACAGATTAGAACATCCTTGTCTCAAATTGTAAATATTTCTCATATCTCTGTTCATTTTTTATAAAGGTGAGACTTTATGTCTACATCTTTTCTACTTCTGTGTTGTAGCTACAGAAGATCCTTTTTAAAGTATTCTTTTCTCTCAATTGTGTTGCTTCTGCTTCATATTACAGAGAAGTTACACTGTTGAATTTATGATTTTCCAGTTACCTCATGGCAGAACATAGGTGTACTAAAATAAAAAAATAAAAAATATCATGGTTCAGGTCCCAGTGAGAAGAGAAAAGTGGGCAGTGGAGGGGAGCAGGTGTTATGAGAACAGACCAGGGAACAGAGAAGTCAAACACCTCTGAGTCAGCTTGGGACTGTCCGGGCTAAACTGGATGTTGGCCGGCTCCTGCGGAAGGAGGGCAGGGCAGGGCAGTGGTGAGAGCTGGTGTCTGCACTGGTCTGAAGAAACTTGTCACCTTAGATGCCTTCAGTTTCTGTCTGCTAGTGCCAGAGAGCATAAGTGGCTCTTCAGGAGCCAATCCTTGTCCTTACAGCTCCCGACCCCAGCTAGACCCAAGCTGACTCTGGATTATGAGGCAGTGGCAGCTCTTCCTTATATTTGATTCTGCCTCCAGACCCAGACCCACCACTGTCATTCCCCAGTTTGAATAAGGCTGTGCATAAGAGTGGGGGGAGGTATTTGACCGATCGATTCCCAGCTCTCTTGCTTTGAAACGCCATAGAGCCAGGAGCTGCTGCTGCCACAGTGTCCATAGATAAATGTGTTCACTGCTTTGAGTGGCTTGTGTACAACAGTTTGAACACTCTAATGGTAGTGCTGTGTGACAGTTTTGATTAAGACCTTAATAATCAAGATTATAAGATCAGATTTGGAATAGAGGAGGAGAAGCAGCATTTGTGAGGCTCTCGGTATAGAGCTGTGCTTTTCTGTGTGAAGGCAGGATGAGTTACATCCGTAAGCAGTCTGGGATCACAAAGTTGATAAACATCTTGGGGTGAGAACATGCTGGGTTAGAGATGGCATGGTTGGCTTTATCTTGACGTCTAGCTGCCTGCTCTGTTACTTTAGGTAAGTTGCAAAGGCATCATTTACTCCATCTGTACAATGAGTGGCTGTTACAGGCTTACTGCACTGATGTTTATGGAATGCTTCAGTACAGTCAGATGAGAAATGGTTAAGGCTATGAAAGTGGATGGACACATATTTTGTACACGTGCTTATGATTATAATAAATAGGATTTGTATGCTGATTTCTCTCTAGAAGTATACTCATTAATTTTAATGCTGAGGTATGGCCAGCTGTGTGCTCTTTGTCTTAGGCAAGAAGAAATTGTTTCTGGAAATAAAATACTAACACATAATTTTAAAGGTAAAATAGTGAAGGTGTAGTTTTGTGAGGTGTCCTTGTGATGTCTGCTAAAAGGTTTGGAGCCTGTTGTGTTCGCAGAGTACGAGACAAAAAAAGCTAACCTGATTCCAAAACGTTAAAATGATGTGAGAATTTGCCAAAGTGTTATTCATAGGTTACTAAGGAAGTAATTTAAAACTCTCTTTTTACTGCTCTCTTTAGGTAATATTTCAATAATCACATTACCAGTTTCCAGCACCAACTCCCCAACTAAGATTTTGCCAAAAACCTTAGGACCAATCAATGTGAATGTTGGACCGCAAATGGTAAGTTTTGCAACTCCGGTAACACTAACTTGTGTAACTAGCTGCCTGACTTCCTGTTGAGGTAATGTGGAAAAATGAAAAACGAAGATGTGAACGGTGCTGGGAACCTGCCACTTCCCACTTCAACTGCAAAGGGTGCTGATGTGCCCCACTGGGGTGGAGAGGTGGTGACGTGTGGGTACAGCAACCTTGGCATGCCAGAATTGCCACTCCCAACAGCCATCTTGTGTGTGACCTCAGGGGACACCTGTCTTCCTGGCTTGGAATGGAAATTCAAACAACTTCACCAGTTGACACTAACTATTACTCAAAAGTGTATTAAGAAAAAAAAAAATCTCGTTAAGAATGTTATTGATACTCTTTGAATGTTTTGAGTCATGTTCTCACCAGTAAATCTCCAGCATTGCCAACGACTAAATGTCTCGCATGTGTTGCTAGAGATTTAACTTATTGAAACTACTCTTCTTAAAACTGAATTTTCCTGTTAATGATAACTGTGTATGAGAGCATATTGCTGTTTCAGGGATTTTGGATCTGTTTTTGAGAAAAATTTTCAGTTTTCTAGTGGTCAGAGTACTAAATAGGCAATACAGTGAACAGATTCTAGTTAGCCAGCACTTAGCCTGAGTACAACAACCATTTCATGTGTTTTATAAATAATTGTGGTGGGTCTTTTTCACATCAGCAGTGATGACAATTCTTCAATGGCTTTTATCCCAGTTGGACAGGTAGAATCATAGAACGGTTTAGGTTGGAAGGGACCTTAAAGATCATCTAGTTCTAGATGGGCACAAGCATTGCAGCTGCCCCCCCGCTCTGAACTGCATCTCCTCCGTGTAGAGCTCTCCATCTGCAGCACATCCACAGGCTGTCTGCCAGAGACTGCTGTTCCTCAGTGCATCCGTGCTGATGCAAATATTGCTAGAGCACGTGCCCTGTAGCATTTCAGTGGAACAGTTCCACTACAAAAGACATATTTCGTTAGTGCAATAAATAATAGCCAAGAGCGGGGGAGAGCAGTCAGTTAATGCAGTTCCTACTCGTACAAGTGACTTCTCAAGGCCCTGCTTTTGGTTTAAATGAACCCTAGTTACACTGTAGGTTCTATAGCAGGTAGAAGTTGCAAAAGCTACTGCATGGTGTGAGACATACTTTTTATTTTATTTATTTTGTATTCCTTATTTAATTTCTTTATTATTTTATTTTATTCTGCTGCTTTGCAAGAATAGAACTGTATTCAGAAAACATTTTGTTATTAAACAGCCACTAAAACAAGCCTCCTAAGACATCCAGTGTACAGCTGTGTTGTGTGTCAGACCATTTAAAAGAGAATGTTGACAAGTTCTTATTAGTGGGAATGTTAGCGCTCCTTTGGCGTCTCAGCTGTGTTAGCAGCATCCTGCTGCTGCCAGGGGTTTTTGGCTTTATTTAATCGCTGTAGGTTACAGCCCCAGCGGCTGCTCCAGGTCCTTCACAGCGACACACAGCCCTGGGCTCTGCAGAGTGACCATCGGTCTGAATCCCTTGGGGTACGGCTGTGCAAACAGTGACACCAGCACAGTTTGTGGGCTGGATTCTTGTGTACAGGTGTTTGTTACAGTTCCTTTAGATTCAGTCTGTAGGTGTAAATTTAACAGCATAAATACTATGCTATAAATATAAATAAAATGTTAGTGCTTAATTACAGGGGTTTAACACATCATACAGATGCTCTATTTGCTAAATTAGGGTGAAGTTTTCTTTTTCTGTTTTTTTGTTGTGTAGTGATTACTTCAGGCACGCTGGAAAAATGTTTGGTGTTAAGAGAAGATGGAATTAGTCCTCTGAAAATACTCAGTGTAGCATTTTTTGTGAAAGCAAACATTCAGTAGTAAATTTAAAAGTGACACTGAAATAACACTGATTTGTATACCCGTGGCATCCGTGTCCCCGCATGCGGGAGCTCCCAGCTTTGACAACAAGCCGCGGACCGGTGGCGTTCCGTGCTGGAGGGCCCCGGGTGTGCTGCCGGTGTCCACCGCCACCAGATGGCACCGCGGGACAGAAAGAGACCGGACAGGTCGGAGTTGGGAGAGCCCGAACGTGGTTGTGCCAGCTCGGTTTATTGTAGTGGGTGTCACAAGAAAATTACGAGGAGATTGGACATAAAATACTCTTTTATGACGCATCTGATGTGTGATGTACAAGACAGCAGCAGAGCAGTGCGAAACCTCAGAGAGGGTGGAATGTGCTGAAACGCATTTCAGTACGCAAAATATTTAAAATCTTCTCTCCCTGGCATGTGTCTGCCATATGCTGGCAGAACCATATGCTTACTGCAAATAAACATTATTTATAGTGTTTCAAGAAATTGATATAAAAAGTTACTGGATTGGCCTGATGTTTAATTGAAATATTGCATTACTGGTTCTCACTTACATACTGGTGTTACACCAGTGCTGAACTTCAGCAAGCTTTTAAAAATTCATCATTCTATCACAAAATGTTTCTGACTGTAAGCCAATGTAGCAGTAAGCTGATAAAAGCTGATACCTTTCCTGTGCCTGCATGCAGTGTCTAAAGCAGCCAGACAGGGATCTTTTGTTCTCCAGTATCAACCAGTAATCTAACTTGTACCTGTTTTGGTTTTCCTAAATTTCTGTTTTCGCTTGTTTCTGTCAAGCTATCCACTTGCAAAAATAAGTAAGATAAATTTACGTCTTTAAGATAAAAAATACATACACACAATCACAGTGTGGTTTCAGGAGGGATGTGAAGTAATGCTCAGTGAGCTCATGGGAAATTCTTCAGATGCCATTTTTTTCTACTTGTTTAAACAATATTGATGGATACCAAAGAAAGTACCTGCCCTACACTTACATGGGTGTTGAGTAAGTTAAGTAGTAAAGGAAACTACAAAGTTTAATACAGTAGGTACTCAACATGTCACAAACAAATGGAGTAAAGTAAAATAAAGTTTAAAAAGGCAAAATAAGGTACACGAGTAAAAAGCATTGCCCAAGAAGCTTTGATATGGATCTTACCATACTGGAATCAAACTAATTTAACATGTTTTATTTTAAAGATTAATTAATTAATACTGTTTTATTTGTAAGTACTATCAAAATTCTTCTCATGACCTACTTTAAAGAATGAACTTAGATGTGATTTAAAAGTTGAGACCAAGTGTCTTAGTGTTAACGACCATTGTAGATACAATTTCACCAGGTTTGAATAAATGTAAATTCTATCTATTCTGTACAGGCTCTACATTTGATTCCATAGGTACAATGTTGTAGTATTAGCTTGCTGGAATGCCTTCAGATCTTGTGAATGCTAGAAACTGCAGGGAATACTTTGCCTGCACCTCAGATTGTCTTTGGTACCAAAGACAGACAACTGAAAGAGACAAATCCATTGGAAAGGAGCCTTTATTGGTTACAGTGATCAAGAAATTGCCTAGACGTACGCTGGAAGAAACAATTAGATGTACATAGGTACAGATACTATCTGCCATGCCTAGTAATTATTTCTATTTGTCTCGATCTTGTCCATATGAATAATACAGTAATATGGTACAATTAGTAGAAAACTTAACAGCATCGTAAGCACTGTAATTACTTTCATGTATGAAGATGATTGGGTGATACCTGCCCTGTATATTTTGACTGCAGCTTGCGTCTGGTACAGAATCATTATTATTTTCTTTGTACCAATCTTAGTATGAATTTTGGGCTGTGGTAACCTCTGTTTTCTTAAGAGAGCTGTGTTTTTTTATTTCTAAATTTCATAGATCATAAGCACATCGCAAAGACTGACCAATTCAGGGAGCGTTCTGATTGGGAGTCCATATAACCCAGCTCCAACAATGGTCACACAGACACACATAACTGAAGCTTCTGGCTGGGTCCCAGGGTAAGATTTTTGTTTTATTTGAGGATGTTGGAGGATTTGTTCTGACTTTTTCCTTTATTTATACTGTTGTATCTGTATGTTGGCTTATGGCTCCTAGTCCTTGCACAACTAAAAGGAGGCTCTTTAGCCTGTTAAGCGCTTTTGTCTGGAGCATGTGAGCAAGAAAGTTCAAGCACCATTCACTTCACTGTCTGTTTTAATTTTGTTTTATGGCAGTGTCTGTTTCTTTGTGAAAAGAGAGTCACAAATTCATGAGTCCTGTTAAAAGAGGCCTTTATTTTTTTCGGAAGTTCATGGTATATCCAAGTAGCTTTGCTGTTGAGCATATCAGCGGGTGCCAACAGGGGGAGAGACTCAAAAACACTTCAAGAGGCATTTAAGAATAAAGCTCTAATGGAAAATTTTGAATGTAAGCAATGTTGTATTTTTATTAATATTTTACAGTAGCAACAAGTTTTCATGGGGTTCTGAGGCACTCCAGAGTAACAAGACTATCTTCATCTCTTCTAAGGAAATCTGGTCTTTACAATATTTCATTTTTTTTTTTTTTAATACCAGTAGTTCTGAGCTCACCTGTCTCAAGACAGATGTAGTTCTTTGCCTCTGAAAATTAAAAATAATTTATTTCTGCATCTGGACTAATTTTTGTAAACAGGTGATGAATGTCAGTAGTACCTTTTGAGCTTTACAGGTGGGAAAATGGAGCTTCTAGGACCTGACAGAAATGAGCGTATAATGTTTGTGCCCTGACTTTCTTCATTCTGTGCTGTAAGCAAGGATTGTCACAGGCTTGTACTTCCCAGTTGCTGTATTCCCACCATAGAGTCAACAAACTGCATGCCCGGATGAGCAGTTTTTAAGCTTGATTTTTTTGCTGAGTATGTGTTTATCTCCTCCAATACTTTTTGAATCCACTTAGTTCTGATTTTATTTGAAAAAGGAGTTGTCAAAGATTAGTTTGTTTCTGCAAATTCTGTGAAATGTGGAGGCCGGGCAGAAGTTCTTGCAGTGCCCGGAGGAGGGAAAAGCTATAGTGTCTGTTCACAGCCTGCTAAACCAGAGAATCAACACCTATTAGCCTTCTTAAGCTTCATCAAAACCTGGGTGATGGAGATTCCCCAGAGAGAAGCCTAGTTGCAGTGTATCAACAACCACCAAGGAGAAGCACCATCCTTCTGTTTGTATACTGTGAAAATCCAGACACAGCATTTCCAATGAGCTGAACTATTGTTTCACCAATAAAAAGGAGCAAGATGTTCTCCAGACTGGCCGATCAGTACTGATCCCTGCAGTAGTCCATACGATGGGTCATATTTCCATCGGAAGAACAGAGGTGAGGAAGGTTGTGATATTGCTGAACCTAAGTGGCAAACCCTTGCTGAAGACAGTTCCAGAGGACTGCAAGTCCAGACTCCTTGCTTTACCCGTTTTTTTACTCCTGTACACAGATTCCAAATTGTTTCCAAAATCAAATGAGCCAAGAGCATATTCATTCTCAGGGCTGCATACAACCTCTGTCAGCCTGGCTTACAGACCAGGGCACGGCTCTCCCTTCACTGCCGTCCCGGCCCCCGCCCCAGCTGTGCTGCATGCCCACCCGCGGGCCGGTGCGCAGCGTGGGCGGTTAAGCACCATGGACAGGGATTGCCCCAGACAGAAACCCGCTGTGGCTGCTGGGGAACACGACTGCCGATGGGTTCTGGATCGCCCAACCAAATACACGCAGGCTTTCATGGCACAGATCTCCAAATCCATCGGTTTTGTTCAGCTCTCTTCATAACATTGCCAGGTTTTTAGCTGCGTAAGTATCTGCTGTGAGCACTGGTTTTGAAACTGCAGGGTAACAACATGAAGAAGTAATTTACTGATAGTTCTCAAGTGCTGTGCATTGTATCAGCTGCAAGAATAAAAGACAAGTTTGGGATACAACTTCTGAAGTCTGCCTGCTGTAGCTAATAAACAGAATGATAAGGAAACCGGCAACAATTGGTGACTGCTACTCCTATGCAAAGTTAATGTCAACTACTTCTTCAGAGTATCTCTCTTCAGCTCTGTGTGCATCAGCTCTAATATGAACGTGTTTAGTGTTTTACCTTGTTTTTTGTTTAAAGATACCAAAACATTAAATGTCCTGAATATATAGAATATATCTTATGCGCTGTTTAAAGGCATTTTCCTGCCACACGGAGGAATTTTCAAAGGAGCCCAGCTTCTTCTTTTGGATGGGATTTGGTTATCTATATCACATCAGCACTTCCTATAGTTCCAGTTGAAGTGAATTCCCTAAAATTGTACAGGCAAAGCAAGGTAAAATTGGGAACAGAACTTGTCTGGGAGTGAGCTCAGACAACGTCCAAGGCCCTAACCACTTTCTCTCAAATTTTGTGAAGTTGTGTGTGTGCTGTTTTCCCCTTTCTAGTAAGCATGTAACAGCAAACATTAGTACCCAGCTAGTTCCCAAATGTGTTGATTTTGTTGGTCTTAATATATAATATTATTTTCATCTAAGTCTGAATTGTCTTTTCTTAGGGACAGAAAGCGTACTCGAGAATTTATAGAATCAGATTTTTCAGAAAGGTGAGTATTATTGAACATATATGTTTTATGTATATGGTCATACCTGGTTTACTTCTTCAGATCTGCCCTTCAGAGAGATGCGTGTGCAGTTCCCGCTTTCAGCAGTTTTCACGCCTCCACGTAAAAGCTATGTTGTATGTTATAATTCATTACTCTTTGCTTTATCACTTCCTGATAAATACATTTGCTGTTACAGATGATACTGGGAGTTGTGAAAAACAAACACAACACATCTTCAGAAACAGGATTGTTCTAGTTTTCAATGTGAGAAATACTTGTAAACAGATGATCTTTTTCTTTGCTTCCGAAACTTCTTTGAATGCATTCAAAGTGGTTTTATTTGTTTACCTATCAGGGGTTACTCAAATTGAATAAATGCATAGGGATTAGTAGTGGTGGGGTGTTTTTTTAAATCTTCTGGTGTTCCTTTCCACTCTTCCTTTTCTTCTGTCCTTCTTTCCAGTGTTCTGTTTTCTTAAATACCTTCAAAATTTTGAAAAGCATTTTTGTACTTTTATGTTCTCCTTAGCTTCTTACTGTCAACAGAACTAGGCTTTTTTCTGAAAAATAATAGATCTCCCTGAAACATATTATCAAACCAACTTGTAAAACTGTAATTAACAAAAAAAAACCCCAAACCAAAACCAACACAGCTGAGCTTTTTAAAGGCTTCTGTTGAAGTATGCATCCAAATCTAGCTTGTATGGTCAAACCAATTGCTTCTGTCTTTTCCATTACCATTATCTAAGCTCTTGGGTTTCTGGAGGAAGAAAGTGAATGGAAAATAATCCTGAGTTGCCAGTTAGTAATTTGGCACCATAAAAGCCAATGAATATGTACTTACTCTCCACAAAACAGATTCTTGTATCTCAGTCTTAACTATGCTGGCACAGGTATTAAACTTGATTGTTAGGAGAATTAAGGTATCTTCTGCTGTATTGTAAATAGGGATGTCTGAGCATTTCTCTTTTAAGCATAACCATGAGAGTTCCCTGCAAATCTGGTTTCCAGGCACATAAACACCCTGTGAAGTTTTCCCCCTTTTTTTGGTTGCTCTTTTGTGAAACTAACTGGAGATGAATTACAAATCCAGTTTTTTAAGCATCTGCGCAGTAGCATGTGTTCAAATCCTGTCAATGGAGAAGTCGCCAAGAAAAGGGAAAGGGTTCCAGTGTGCTTTTTTGGCAGCTTGTAAGAAACAAGAAACTGATTCAAAAAAGCAGAACAGTTTTGTTTTGTGTTTTTTTTTTCATTTAGGTAGTACATAAGGACATGAGTCCTGATGCCTGTTGCAAAAGGCAGACCTTTTGCTGTGTAACAGAGTAGCTTATTAACATTCAGTGTAATAAAATAATTACTTTTCTCCTTCCAGTAAGAGAAGCAAAAAAGGAGATAAAAATGGGAAGGGTCTGAGGCATTTTTCAATGAAAGTATGTGAAAAAGTTCAACGTAAAGGAACAACTTCATACAATGAAGTCGCTGATGAGCTGGTATCAGAATTCACAAATTCTAACAGCCACCTAGCTACAGATTCGGTAAGCAAATACGTGTTGAAATTTGTTGTACCATTACAAAATTGTCTGGTTTATCACGGAATTCTGTCCCTTCTGTTTCTGCACTGTCCTGCCACACTCCATCTTTCCGTCACTTACTTAACTACTTTCCAAACATAAAGACTTACCCTCTGAAATTTAAAATATAGAATTAAAATTAAGAATTGAACTCCCATCTAAATTATAAAAATACAGAAGTCTGCCAGAAGATATCTTTAAAAAAAGGCTATTCTTGTACCTACTGTGTGGTCTTGTCAGACTTTTCAACTGTAACAGACTTGCCATCATGGGAATTTGCTGCACAGAGGCTTCAAGCAGGTCTGAAGCTTCCATTTGCAACCAAAAGTGCTCATGTGGCATCCAGGTGCCCACAGCCTGTTTTAATACCACTCTGACTTGAACTGCCATTTTGGCTTTTTATCTTCTACATATCTATGAAGGATGTGTGCAGTCTTTTCTGCTTTTCAAATTCTTTTGTTGTAATTAATGCTCCATTGTTTTCTTAGCAGGCTTATGATCAGAAAAATATTAGACGGAGAGTTTACGATGCCCTTAATGTCCTGATGGCCATGAACATAATTTCAAAGGAGAAGAAGGAAATCAGATGGATCGGCCTTCCTACAAACTCAGCTCAGGAATGTCAGAATCTAGAGGTAAAGTGAGTTAGATGGGAAATTCTGTATCTTTCACAGGTTGTGATACTGCTCAACTTTAGAAGAGGTTTTTTTTCTCAATTTGAACCTGATTGGGTTTTATTCTTGCATACTATAAAAATACAACTTTTGATATTTGAATAAACTGAAAGGATATGTTTGTCTATGCTTAGTTCAGTTTTATTTAGTATACGTTACGTGAAGTTTAAAAAAACATATTTTACCTTACAAAAAGGGACATTGATTAAATCAGGGATTACTTTTAAGAATAAAGTCTGTAGCAGCCTGAATTAACGAGACAAGAGTCAGAAGAATTTATGGTGCAGTCTTGCTTACAAAATGGTATACATTTGAAAGGAGACCAATTTTCTACTAATGTCTGTACTGGATATGCCATTCAAAGGAAATTAATTGAAAAATAATTCCTGCTAGGATGTTAAATACTAGTTATGAACTGGCAGGGAAAAAAAAAATGAGGTTTTATGTATTGGCTATTTCCATTATTTTTCCAGCAGGCTAAGAGTTACCATGTTTTTGCAGGGATGCCAGAATTTATATGCACAAATGTTGCTTGTCCTTCAGGCCAAATGCTCTAAAAATAAAGAGCATGAGTTACCGTATTTACTGCAGCGTGCTGTAACAACTGTCTGTAAATACATCTTAATATGTATGATATTTGAGATACTTGGGACATTAATTGTCTTAAAAGGTGTGTTCTCTGGTAGAGAACACTTTTTTTTGGTGCAGGTTCATTTACATCAATTGTCTTTCTAGGTGTGGTAAGAAAAAAATCTTTTACTATGTCCATTACAGCACTTACTTGTCGACTACAGCAACTTGGAAAATACATCCACCCAAGTAGTATGCATATGCTCAATCATTATAGTCCAGGATTCTTTTTTTAAAAAAATATGGATAAATCTACATTTTACGTGCATTCATATGAATAGTATATTCATATGCATTCAGTATAGGTCATTGTTACAAATATGGAACTTGAATTTCATTGTGTTATCTACAATGATCATATGCTGTTCACTGTTTCAGGCTCTAATTACATATGCACAAAATGGAAGCCAAGCAGATTTTCTTAACATGTTGCTTCCTATGACACAGAGAAAAGAATAGAAAATAAAGCTGCATTTTCATAGCGTGAAAATCAGAATTAATTTTGCTTTTACAGCTCTATAAAATGCCAACACTTCTTACAGTGTAATTCCATAATAAGATTACTAGTACAAAAATGAGAAATCAGTACAAAAAAGCTTGTTCTATAGAAACCATGTCTAAATCATATCTGTATAAGATATAATATAGAAACCATGTCTAAATTATACCTATTTAAAGAGTTATATATTTGTCTCAGCAAAGAAAGTCATCTCTGAAGGAAGCATTTTAAACATTAAAGTTTAAACTACAAACCACAAAGCAACACTGTAAATAAAATAGGGGGGTTTAGGCCAGCTAAGTTTTAAAAGACTGCATCATTTAGTTTCAGTGTTTGAATGAAAAGGTAATTTCAGAGTTTAATATTTTTGGGAGCAGTGATACAGTGCTGGCGCCAACAGGATGATGAGGAAAAGCACTGAAAGAAATTACAGTTTGTCAGACCTGTTTTATGGAGAAACTCATGTGACTATGTGATTAGTCTGTTTGAAAAAGAAGAACATACATGGCAAATGGGTAGGGCCAAAAAGCCTTGTGCAATTTACTTGCCGCGCCATGGAATTCACTACCCTTTACAAAGAAAGTATGGATTTTTGTAATAGTGCTAGCACACTGACGTAGCTCTAAAGCCTGTTCAGTTTGGTGCAATGGAACAGACAAGGTAACTAAGTAATTATCTTGATGCATTTACATTTATATTTTAAGATAGAAAAACAGAAGCGGATTGAAAGGATAAAACAGAAGCGAGCCCAACTACAAGAACTGCTGCTGCAGGTATATTTAATCATTTTTTTTATAAATTAAATTATCAAGTGTAAATCCAACATGTTAGAACTTCTGAAGTTCCTTCTAGATTTATTTAGCAGCTATGATATATACTAGAGAGAAAAGTTCCATGCTCATGACCTTTCTGGATTCTAGTAGGAGGATCTCTTACCCTCACTTTCTGCTTCATTTCTACCTACTGTGAAACACTGATGTCTTCTCTTTTCTTTTCAATGATCATTTTTTCTTTCTTTCTTTCTACAGCAAATAGCATTCAAAAACTTGGTACAAAGAAATCAGCAAAATGAACAACGAAATCAAGGCCCTCCAGCTTTGAACTCAACAATACAGCTGCCTTTCTTAATAGTCAACACAAGCAAAAGAACAGTTATAGACTGCAGCATATCAAGTGATAAGTGAGTGTTTATGGAATTGATTTTTAGAATTTTATTTTCTTTGTGGACTGAAATTTTTCTTTGAAGAAATGCGATATTTTTTTCTAGGTTACTAAAAGAAATTACGTATTTAAATTTGCTACTGTCACTTCAGGGGGGTGTTTTGTTTTGGTTTTTTTAAATATTTAATGCAACCACAGTAGTAATAGGAATAAGTAAGTTTGTCAACATTGCTTTACAACCACTAGATAAAACAGGCTGACTTTCACTGTTGTAAAAGGCACTTCAGACTGACGTTTCAAAGAGCACTCACTGCACAGGAGAAATAACTGAATGAAATTACATACTAGGCCAGCACTAGCTTTTAATGAAGCCATGTGGTAGTGCTTCTGAATTCTTATTCCTAACATGCCATAAATATATTTAGTCAGGAACACATGGTGATCCATGTAACACAAAAGTAACATCCTAGAGGTGATAATAACTTTGAAAGTGTCTTTTAATAGCAAAAAGGTTGCATCTAGCTCTTTGAAGGGAAAAAAGGAAGGAAATTATACAGAAATTAGAAATATTGTCTTTGTAAGCAAACTGCTATAGTTGCACTCATATTCATGTGAAAATCTTCCACTTACGTACTTCTGGGTGCTTATTCTCTTCATCCTGTGAAAATATGGCTGAAAGTATGAGGTACTGTTATGTTAACTGTTAACCAGATCACAACTAGTTTATTAGCTGAAAATAGCTGGCTTTGCTTTAATACTGTAGACTACAGCTTTCAAATCTCTGTGGTATACAAATCCCAGATTGAACTTTAAGTCAATTAACATACATACAACAAAAATAGGCAGTCTCTAGTAACCTAAGCACCAACATGCAAAAAACCAGTACTATTAAAAGTTGAATTATGTAGAAAATTGGACTGAAGTCCAATACATTCTGTGACAAAACTTTTGGAATACTCCCATCAGCACCTGCGGTTCAGCAAGTTGGGAATTTTAGGATCAATATTGATTTAGCTTAACTAAACTGTTATTTTGTAGGCATATGTACAGTTCTTACAGCACTTCTAAACAGTGCTCAAGTCATTAAAAAGTTAACAATTTCATACTGAGACTTCAGAACTGCTGCTTTGAAGTTGTCAGAGATTAAACTGGCGTTTGGGATCTAGAGAAGTGTACCACCCTTCTACAATCTCAAAGTGTAAGAAAACAGTACTACTAAAAATAAGCACACCAAAATTATTTAAATTGTTGATATTTCAGTTTATATAATCCAGCTTCAATATTACTGTCATCTGGAGATCATTAAGCATAGCTGCCAAATTAAACAAGCTTTCCACTGTGGTTATTATTTGTGCAACGGATTAGTGGCAAGAGCAGTATGTAGATAAACAGTGCCAGAAACTGCCAGCGTTTAAACCACTGTTACATTGATCTGCTAAATAAGGCAGTTGGCAAAAGTGGTCACTCAGTTTGGAGAATTCAAATTCTGTCATTTATTGGAGAGTATTTGCACTGCTGAACCCCATTACTGGTCGACTTGAGTGCTTGCCCTCTGCTTGGTTTCAACCTCAGTTGTATTGGGCTTCCATTTTCCTTTCTTCTCCCAAATAACATTTATATAAAGCATTGGTTGGTCAGTATTTATGATGCAACAGCAGATGACATTAGAAAGTCCAATGAACAGATAAGCTCACAGCATTAGCTACTCAAAATTATATTTCCAAAGGATCATCTCCCAAAAGAATTGCTTGGAAAAATGGTACATCTAAGGGGGATTTAGCATCGTTAGGAACATAGGTTTCTGTGTTTTTTCCTTTGCAAGAACAGGCTTTATCTAGCCAAAATAGAATGAAATTTCTCACATGTAAAACAAAGAGGTTATTAGGCAAGGTTTATTTAGAGTTTGAGAATGCAGACAGGTGCCAACCAGCATACTGGGAATGACATTTCTGGAGTTGGAGTAAAGAAAAGCAGGATCTTCAGATAAAAAAGAAGTTGTTAAAAATTATGTTGAGAAGATGAGGCACTTGAACAGAAAAAAAATTATTTAGCGTATATGGTGCTTCTATATAAATGCTGTAGATCTTAGGAAAAAGAAAGAAAAAGGAACCATAATACCTAGTTTCAAACAAGCATTCAGACACAACAGATGTATCAGAAACTTGGAAAATTAGAACACCACTATTCTAATAGGAAATGCAGATGATTTTGCCGTTGGAGATACAATGCTATACATTAGGGAAAATATGTAGGAAGTAGGCTCGTGTACCCTTAGAGAAAGAATTGCCTGCAAGAGCAGAAAATCCAGATTAAATTCATTGTTGATCACATTTGCACTTACCATGGGCAAGGGACAGGAACCATACCCAAACTTTGCATACACAGTATTGCCCTCTGGACCTAGCTTTTGGCACTGAGTAAGATGGCAGCCCAGTAGATCACTCTATGAGAATAAAAGTTGATTTCTCAGTAATGGCCAAAATAATGCTGGGAATTATTAGGAAAAATAGTAAGAAATACAATGTAAAATGAGGTATGTATAGTGCTTTTATATCTGGAATACTATATGCTGTCTTGTTCTTGGAAAGTGTATAACATAACCAAGAGAGAGACACAGGAGGGCATCGAGAATGCCTGAAGCTATGAAAAGGCTTGCACAGAAGGAACAAATGGATTCTTTCACCTAAAAAATAGAGGACAGTGGATTCACAGGTGTCTGTAAAATCAGGGATGACGTGGGGAATGTGCATAGAGAACATCCGTACACAGTTGCTTTGTTAAAATTAAGAGACGTTAAGAGAAGATACCAGGTGACAGGTTTTAGACAAAAAGAATAGAAGTGGTTTTGTAACAGTTAGTCTATGCAAATCATAGCATTTGATGTTGTTCATGCCAAAAATTTACTTAAGTACAAAAATGGGTCATGTCAAGTCCCTGAAAGGAAATCCTCAAATAGCTATTAAGGGCAAAGGAAGAAGTGTAGGAGCTTCCTGTGTCAGAGGCTGCAGGTTGCTAGACACCACACTGCGGAAACAGTACTGTAAGTTTGTTTGGAAACTTGCAGGGGGGAGGAGTTACACTCCTTTCTAGCATTCAGTATTCGACCACAACACATGGGAGGAGAAATGCATAGCTATCAATAAATACAGACTTTAATCCTGTACTGTAAAAGCTGAATTCAATTATTACTTAGTTAACTACACAGCTTGCTAGTAGTAACTTGTTATGACACTGATTTTCCCATCCCCTGTTTGTGTAAACATAGTTACCTGACTTTAGCTGCACCAGTCTAGGTAGCAGGAATGTAATTGTACCAATTAAAGGTATAGTGACACATCTTATTTTCCCTTTTAATGTGGTTACGCTTAAATAAATATAGCTGCATAAACAATAGGTTTCACAAGTAGTATTGTATGCGTCACAAAATGCCTGTAACTGACAATTACACCTAGTACAAAGCATGTAGATTTCCAGATGAAAATTTTATGTGTAGGCACAAAAGATGTAACTTTTGCAAACTTATTGGATCAGGTATAAGAAAATGAGTATTAAAAAAAAAAACCTATCAAGAAGATCCATATGTGACATGAGCTTGGAGAGCTCATGGAAGACCCACCAGTGAGTTATCTTTTAAAAATCATATCTCACGGATGGGTTGCTTTTCCAGGGATAAAGCTTGTGTCAGCAGAAAATAAGGTACTGGGAACTAGCCTTATACTGTCATCCCTGGACCGGTGCTGTCCAGGCTTTTAATAGCCTGTGATCATAGCGTAAGGCCAGTCTAGATGCTCCTGCTTTTCTTAAAGCTCTATTAGGTATATATCACTATTTCCACTTTTATATTCATTGAAAAACGTTTTGAGAGTCCTGCAGCAGGAATGGTGGTAGGTTGTGAACATACAGGACTTCGAGCAGACTGCTTTGCTAGCTGCATCCAAAAAAGCAAAATTATACCAAGGTAAATAGGTCAGTTCACAGGAGGAGCGTTGCACATTAGAACAGAAAGTGAACTGTAAAAGCAGCAAACGCAAAATAGTTATTTTGGTGACAGGGCTGCAGGTGACCTTTAAAAGTATTGGATTTAGTACAAGTGAAGGTTTGTGTTTAGTATGGGCTCCCTCCTCCCCTTTGAATCTGTTCAATGAGGTAGAAAATTTTAGACTTTCTTCCTGCAATGGTGAAGTTACTTTAATTGAGAAAGTGCCATTTTAAACCCTGTAGACATGCCAGTCACAGAAGCAAAAGAGAAAAAGCATTTGCTGCACTTTTTTTTTTCCTTAAGGATGCTCTACAGATAATGGAGAATCTAGACACTTACCTTAGCACGTACCCAAAAAAAGGAAAAAATATGCAAAAAAAGCATAGCTGTGCTCTTCTCAAAACCATCTCACTTTGCCTTTTTACATGCAGATTTGAATACCTCTTTAATTTCGATAACACTTTTGAAATTCATGACGACAATGAGGTGCTGAAGAGAATGGGAATGTCCTTCGGGCTTGAGGCAGGCAAATGCTCAGCTGAGGACCTAAGAACTGCAAAATCACTGGTGCCAAAAGCTTTAGAAGGCTACATCA
This sequence comes from Himantopus leucocephalus, assembly GCA_003993805.1. Lineage (NCBI taxonomy): Eukaryota > Metazoa > Chordata > Aves > Charadriiformes > Recurvirostridae > Himantopus > Himantopus leucocephalus. The sequence continues at coordinate 7,933,371 of RSEF01000009.1, forward strand.
CAGGTAAGTTAGATGAGACTTTTAAATATTGTTGCTGACCAAATTCGTAACATTAGTTAACTGAAGCAAATGTAATGGTACTAACCTACATAGGTATGTCACATTTGAAGTTATATGGGAGCTAAAAGGATTGGTACATAAATGAGTTGCTTTACAGTTAATTTTGGAAGGTTTATCATAGTTGTCCTGTAAACATAACTCACACTGATTTATAACAACAAACTTCTGAGTGAGCTGCATTATGAAGAAATTATTTCTTACATAAATAAATTGACACCAAGAACAGATTTTCATGGGTTAGTATTAATTTTGAATAACTGTGGATGTGTGGAGGAGCAAACTGGAAGAAGGCAGCTCTTCCCAAGTTGAGGAGGAAAAGGAAAGAAAAAGAGCATCTGGAACTGGTTGAGTGTAATCCCTATGTGACTCAGCTGCATTTGCACTTTACTTTGCCTGAGGTAGGTGAGCTCTGCTAAGAATTCTCCGTATCTCTGTCCGTGTAGACATGCTCAGTGTACTCTCAGTACATGGATGGTAGGCTCTCCTGTGCCCAGTCATTTCCACACTTACTTAACATGTAAAACAGCGATACTTAGATAAAACACGTGGTCAGCAGGTACCATCTGAGAACAGAGCTTCTCTAAATAAACCAAGAGGCTCTAAAGAGTTCAAGGACAGGCTTTTACCTCCCCTAGTCACACTGTTTGAACAGGTCACACTTAAATAGACTAAAACCTAGATCTCCTTCACTGTTGCATTATTGGACTATAGCTGCTAAAATTTATTATCAACTCGTTTAGTTATTGTCAGACTGCATTCTTCTTGCTCTGCCCAAAGCTTAGACTTAGCCCAACATTTTCTCAAGTTTCTGGGGGGACTTCATCTGTAAAGGAAGTGTTACTCGCTTTTGAGGAAAGGGGAAACAAAGCTACTGCCCGACTTCTCTACTAACTAGGCTTTGGTCTTGTTTATATCACAGTAGTTTAAAACTGTGTCTTTCACACAGGGAGGGTGGAAACTTCAAACATTTGACTTAATGTTTTTAAAATTAAAAGTTGATTCCGTTCTGTCAGCAACATGTAATCTTCATGTCAGAATCTTTTAAATGCAGGCTTTATATTAAAAATGCTATTTTGTTTTGCTAAGAAAAATACATCTAAGTAGTCAGGAAGCTGAACATGTGGTGTTGTATTCTTGATTTTACTGTGTGAGAGAATTAAGAATGAAACCGTTTCTTAAAATTTGTGACATCAAAACATTGCTGGATATAAATTAGAATTGTTACATTCACTAAAATTAGGACATTTTAAATGGCTTAACAGTTCAAACTACATCAAATGTGCTTATGTTTATCAACACTTGTTTGTGTTTTCCTGGTCCCCGTGTCCTGTGGGTTTTAAAACTTTTTTTCATATTTTAATTTTGGTATAATTGTGAAATTATACACCAAGTCTTCACAACGCTGTGCTGGTGCCAAAAAGAGAAGTGGAAAGACATCTTGATTTGTTCCTTGCAGGTTCATTCAACTAAAAATTATTTACCACATGACTTAGCACCAATGTAAAAAGGGGGAAAGGAGCAGAACCCACATCTTTTAATAGTCTTGTAGTCTTCAATTTACTTAATTGCTCCCTTGTATCAAGGAGCAAACTAAGACTTCTGTTTAATTTTAAACCTCCATTAATTTATCTTCAGAGAATAACGTTTCTTTACATTCGCAAAAAACCCTGTGTCATTATACTATTTACTGAGTAAAACCAGCTTTTAAAGATTAAGCAGTAAGACTACATGTCTGAACTAGTGATTAGTAGTTCATTTTAGTTTCTTTTGAAAAAAATTCAGTCACACCAATGTACTGCTGGTGGGGTTTTTTATTGAAAGCATTAAAGGCAAAACAACCGTGATGTTCCTGTGCAAGTGAGAAACAAGTAGCACTCTGTTTCACAGAAACTAAACAGAAAAAACAGATTCTAGGATTGCATATTCTTAAAGAATGTTGTGATTAGGGTTATTTCCGTAGTAGCAGACCAGCAGCCAGAAGCCTGTCTAGAATTTTAATAATAAGAAATGTATTGATTTTAATTTTTTACTCAAAATGCTTTGAGGCAAGTAATGTATTCTTCAGACATGGGCTACGTTCAGTTGTTTCAGCGTCTGAAAAAATTAGTCCAGAAGTGTTGTTACTAGAGTATGTATGTTTATTTTAAAGGTTTCTTCTGTCCCTTGCTTGCTACTTAATTACACAAAACAAATCTACAGTTAAGAGTATGAATTGCATAGTAGAGATTTCTAATGGCAGTAACTGACAAATAAGGGAAACAGATTTAAATGTTTTGCACACAGCCAGCATTTGCCTGATTACGTATTTTTGGTGAAGTATAACTTCCCATTTTAACCTGGCAGTCTTAGACACTGCTTCTTACACTGCAAGAGCAGTGAAATAGAAGGCTCATCACTGGTTCTTAGAATGCGTGGTTAGTTCCATATAGTTACTTTCCTCTGCTTTCTTCTTGAGCTGGTTCAGGGTACTAAACCGCAGCCTTTTTATCTGGCAGAGGAGTTTCTGACAATTTAGCATGTAGAACTATCTAGCTAAGGGCTCAAACAAGAACAGTTCAAGTGTAAAGGAGGGAGTGAGATTCCTGGATGAACAGAAAGAAGCTACTGATGGAGGCAAGCTTAAACTCTCGTAGAACCATATCCAAGGTATCCTGTGCCTTTTATGTCATGCCTGTACTACAAGCAGTTAATGCAAAACCAAGTCCTGCCTTTGTCAGCTGCGTCCTCACTCCTAGAAAGGAGAGTACAGATAAAAGAAAGCAGGAAATAAAAATTCTGAGGCACTAATAGTTGTGGTAACACTGTCCCACTTGTATGTATCCCGCTAAGGCAGTGGGCAGAGAAAGTGGTGCAGTTTAGGACCTCTAGATTACAACCCTGCTTTATTCTTCCCTGCATGAAGTGCTCTGCGATCTACCTGCATAAGAAGTCTTGACTGGAAAACAGGCTGGAGTTGGAACTGAAGAGATAAGAGTACCCATTGAATGAATGAGCTTGTTCAGCTATCAACAATCATCCTATGCAGCACTTTTACTTTTACATTAACTACTAAAGGCTATTGAGGGTATTCCTTTAGATCCTTCCCATGTACAGTACAAATTTCTATCAAGTCTATGTCCTGCAAGCTATGCCTAGTTTATAAGGATGCTACTCTTAGATTGGACTGTACCACCTTGGGAATTTTTTCCAAGCTGCTTTCCCTGGTTCATACGTGTAACTAGTGACAGTCCTTTCCAGACAGGAAATGGCTTCTTAAACTCCCCATCTTTCACAAACTTCCTCTGTTCCCTGGCTCCTTAGAGCCCACTGGAAAATAGAATTTACAAATATAAGGCAATGAAGGTAGAAGGCAGGGATATGCACCTATGAACCTTCCTTCTGCCTTATGTGTAAAATCCATACTTGCCTTCACCTTGCTCTTCAAAAGGCTAACTAGCTATTATCCCAAAACGTGAGTAAAACACAAGATTACTAGCAGGGACTTGTTATTCTTCTGGAATATTAAGCATGTACACACAGGTACACCCCTTCAAAAGACCAGGAAACTAACACTGCAATACATCTCTAATCCACTTTATTAATTTAAATATAATGCAGTCATTCCAAATGGTTCAGCCTCTTCCTGCAAAGACAGGAGGAGGCTGTCGGAACACGTTCTCTGTAAAAACAAACCTGCATTTAGGGCAGTTTTAATGAAAGCCATCCAGCAATGATGTCTATATTCAACTATTCTCATCCATTCCATCCTCACAGATCACCCTAAAGCTGCCACTTATTAATGTTTTCTGTCATGTTCCAAAGACTCCACTGGCAGGAACACCAACCTTGCTAGCGCCTTACTTTATAACACATAATTTAAATACCTTGCCGCTAACAAGTCTCCACAGCACAAAACAAGGTAACTTGTGAATCCCAATGGATGGTGAGCCAATTTACATGGCTGTGACAGCCTGTGTAAACCAGTCCGTGTGCCACTCAAATCTCAGCAAGAACACAGGACAAATGAGAAAGCGTATGTAACAAACCCATTTGGTTATTCCTCTTATCTGCTATTATAGAACAATTCTAGATAAAATATGAATCGTATAATCCCATTTTACTGCCATGGTGCTGTACAGAACAGAGGTTTGGTTAGGCATAGAAAATAATAGTAAGAACTGTAACTCCTGGTTTAATGTACCCAGCTGGAACCCCATGCAAGCACCACAAAAAAGAACTAGACAGTCCTGATAACTTTATTTTGATTTTAACTTTGTGTTGAGATGGAATTTGGGTCAGTCAATAGAAACACCCGATCTAAGAAACAAAAACAACCCCTCCAAAAAAAAAAAAATCCTGTAAGTGTAATTGGGTCAATGGACACATTTTGCTGATTCTCTTGGCAGAAATGTATGTAACTGGAAACAACTGACAGGCACTACTTGTTAGAGAATTTGAAAACAGGTACTGTGAGGGTTGTAAGTAACCCATTTGCATCCCTCAGAGGGCTTTTAACAAATGACCTCAAGGAATTCTGTGTTATTGCAAGACCATTTTAATCCTAAAATTTCCTATCCCTAGGGAGGAGACTGACTTACACATCACACATGCAGCGTACAACAGGCTCTGTCTTTCATACTCCTGGCACAACACCTTTGACATGGTCTGTTCATGTCCACAGCTGATTGCTGTCTCTAGTCAGTGTCAGAATGGATTAGGAGGCTGCGCTACAGTCAGCTGTGAGACCACCAACATGAAACTGCCTTTGGCCATTGGAACACACACGACAAACACGTACTGCCTTGATGGCTTCATTGCAGTATCTCCAATCCTGACAAGTACAGTTACATTTATACCTTCGCCAACCGCAACAGCAAAGGCACTTCAATCCTATCAAATGCCCCAACAGCTCTATCTGTAGCAGTAAGTTTCCACAAAGGACTCCAAAACTCTATTTCAGGTACCTGTGATTGCATACGGCCACTAGCCGGGGTCATCCGCAGTGTGAATTCTCTTCAGAGACAGGAAAAAGCTTCACAGAAATAACCACAGTTCTAAGTGTGAGGGAGCGCAAGGCTTGCGTGCATCTACAAACACGGGGGGATATAGATATATATAATTTCATCTTGATTAAACAGGACACATCTACAGTCTAAAATCAGCTCAAGCTACTGGTACCTTCTCTTCTAAGAAATCCTAACTGCAAAGAGAATGCAAAGTTTAAATGTTTTCTTCCTTTTGCCATCTTAAGTAACTATCATCAATACAATTATGCTTTCTTATAGATATGTCTGCAGGATTTTCATGGATAAACCAAGGGTTACTTTCAAGTTCAGCACGAGCAGTTTCACATTTAGAGGTAGCAGGAGGCACTTCTGGTACTAAATCCAGGTAAATAAAATCATTTTTTATTCAAGGGTAGTGATATAAGCTTGTGGTACTTTCAGTAAGCTCACTATTTCATACCATTTGCATGCAGGAAATGAGATGTTTTCTATTATGGTTGATTTTTGATTGTGAAAAAGTCTCTTATTCTGCCTTATTATATTTGAAAGGTCAAATCAACATGCTTTGAATTTTGAACTTACTAGCTATTTTGTATCTATGTTTCAAACGAACAGAATCATTTCCAAGCCCTTATAAGGACAGAATTTTCCTGATTAACCTTAAATTCCTGCTTGGGCATGGACTACAAATAGGTAGTTACATGTGGAAAAAAGCCTAATAATACTTCTGAGTAATACAAAAGTATGCTTGGTGTCCAAATGCACTACTGCTTAAACTCTTACGAAAGAAGTTTAGAGCACACAGTCTAATCATAAGTTTAAATTAAAAAACAACCAACCAAGCCGAAAACAACCATCACCAACAAAAACCCAATCCAAAAACCACCTCAACCACCTTACTTTGCTTGGAGGTTACCTGTCCCTTAAAAAATGGAAGGAGGGATTATTCTGGAACAGGTTCTTCCTCATGGCATTTTATAGCTTAATTTCATATTGCAAACATTTCTGTGTATTGACAAAACTGTGATGGATTTATTCTTCTTTAAGCTTTCTTTGGCTTGAGCAATTCTATTAGTTGGTTACCGAAAAGGAGCCACCCAATAATCTCTTTTGTGCAACTTTCCAATATTTTAGCAAATTTCATAACTAGTAGCCTTGTTAAATGTAAGCTTTTGGGTTTTTCCTTGTTAGTAGTGTCACCGAAATCGGGAATAAGCTCCTTAATTCCTTAGTTAAGCTCCAATGTAGTATTAAGAAGCAGACATTCTCTTTATTGCAGTGTGGGATGCACGGGGGATCACTCTGCCCAGCGTGCATACCACAGCTTCTAGCTAGACCCTATCTATTACAATGTAGACTTTACATATTCATGACAATTATACATATGAAAATTATTTCATTAACCCCTCCCAGCTGCACGTGCACTTTCCTCCTTAGTGGTGGTCCTGGGAGCCCTTGGTGATTTATTTTCTCTTTTTGAAGAGGCTGCCTTGTTGCTCTTTGGGCAAGCTTTGTGCTTTGTCCCTCAGATCCCTTTCATATTGTCCTGGTTTGGCCTCAGCTGGCAACAAAGAACCACGCGGCCGCTTGCTCAACCCCCCACAACCATGGGGAAAATAGGAAGAAAAAGGCAAAACTCGTGGGTTGAGGTAAAGGCAGTTTAACAGAACAGCAAAGGAAACAGAAAAACAATAACAATAACACTGATAAAGTAATACGCAGACACGATTACAGTACCACCGCTTACCGACTGGAGCAGTGACTTCCTGCCCCGTCCCGGCCAGCTCCCCTTATAGCCCAGGCATGGCTCACATGGTATGGGATACCCATGTAGCCTGCCACATCCTGGGGGAAATTAACCCCATCCCTTCCAGAACCAGGACACATATCAGTCTCGTAATTGTGCGCTTAACCTCCTAGACCGACTTGTACTAGCCTCCCGCTCCGGCCTTGAGCTACAGTCCATGCTGTCTGAGTTCTTTGCAGTTACCTCTTTTTACATTATTTCCATCCTGTCTGCAAGTTAACCATTTTGGCACCTGCCTGAAAACCCAATTTTGTATCAGTGGCATTTCTTTAACTAAAGGAAAAGCTGAGGCCAAAAAGAAAGTTTAAAACTTTATGAGAAATCCTCTAAACTTCGACATTTCTGTTGTTTTGATAGTGAGAATCCAGGGTTGTGTTTGGATGCTGAAGTGGCCTTAGCAACTGGGCAGTTTCTTGCCCCTAGCAGTCAGCAGTCCAGCAGCGCAACATCACGCTACTCTGAATCACGAGGAGAAACTCCATGCTCATTCAATGACGAGGATGAAGAGGATGAAGATGAGGATTCTTCCTCCCCAGAATAAGGACAGTCGAAAACAGAATATACAAAATGCTGCTCATAAATATTCTTAATGGGAGTCCGGTTTGGATTTTACTTGTTTCTTGCCTTGATTTGCACTGTGTTCAGTGAAGCAAAATGGAAGCTTCCAAACAAATTCATCCACAGCTGAAATTCAAAACTTTTTGTAACTGAACACAGAGTGACATGCAGACACAGCAAGGAGTGTTTTTTATCAACCATAACCAAGGAGAAGAACAAAGTCCCTGGAGATTTGGCAAAGTAAACATCAAGTTCACATTTTCCATTTGGGGACATTCTGTCTCAAGTCTCTGTCTTCCCCTTATCTTTACCAGATGGAGAAGAAAACAGAGTCAGTCAACAAATGCCAATTTTTGCATTGTCCTTTGGCTGTGCTACCTTTAGAGAAAGGGGGAGAGAGAGCACGCACAAATGCCCTAAAATAGCTATTTAAAACTATCTTATAAGAAAATTGTTCTAGGGAAAAGGGGCTGTTAGAATGTTTGCTTTTTTCTGTTCTACTTGCTGTATAGACGATTCTTAAAGTAATATAAATTGCAAGTGATTAAATGAATCTTGAAATAGTTTAAATCCATTTTAGATACTCTAAAAGTAACAAGCGTGTCTCTTTTGAAAGGTTCGTATGTTCATTTATACTGCAGACCTAATTTATTATAAATAAGTGATTATTCTTAGCCATTATTAAACAGTCCGGATAAAAACAGCAGTATTCTCTGCACCAGCTTTTTTCAAGGAAAAATAGTTTTAAAATTGTATTTCTAGACTATAGTGTATCCAGTATATCTTCTCCTTTAGTGATCTAACTTTATAATCCCTTTGATTTTATAGCATGTGTTGGTTTGGGTTTTTTTAAAAAAAGGTCTCTATGTTAAGGATTTCAGGCAACACATTTTCAAGGCAGTATTTTCAAATTCAGGGTGGGCAAGTCACATAACTTTAAAAGTCATAGGTTGAGGTTCTTGGGAAAAAAAATAAATTTCAACAAAACATTTCATGTTTTGCATTCGAGTCAACTTGGATTATGAGTGACTCTCTTAAAATGAGCTTCTGTTGCACTCACCTTGATGCGCCTTTGAAAAATAGTAGTATCGAACCACTTCTTAAAATAATTTGTGGCTAAAATTACACAACATGAACTGTTAAATTAGAATTGCAACAGGAGGCTCCGTGTTCTATAGTTAACATCACATCCAATCATAAAGACCTTTTTTAAAAAAAAAAAAAAAAACTTGCATAACAGAGCAAATACACTGTAGATGTACTCTTCCCATGATGTTCTAACATCCAGTATTTTAACTAGTTTTGAAGTTAACTATTTTAATTAGGTAAATCCAGTTTAAAATGGTGTTACTTCTTTTTAGTTTTTATACTGTATGTAAATAGTCGACCTGTTTCTAAATACCAGTGTATTAGCTGTCAGAGCTCAAGGAGGTTGGCTCTGTTATTTAGTTAGGAGATTAGGCAGCTTGTAATACTGTTACTTGCTTGAACAATGGCAGCAAACGGTACCGCCTGGCTGCTGTGACCATCACTCTAGCTCTAGTGGGGGATGTCCACATCACCTTTTACAGGCAAACCTGCTCTCCAGCCAACGAGATCCAAAAGCACCAAGCCTGAGCTAGTGAGATAAACTGAGGCTCCAGCTAAAAAGCTACCTGGCTGCTGTACAGGCGTTAGCACACAACTAGCTACGTACAGGACAAGTAAAGCTGCGAGGAGCGTTCAAGCACACCTGCATGTTCGCATTAAAAATTTAGAAACTTTTCAGAGGTTGTTGGAACTCCTACATTTGAGGTACAGTTAAGGCGGCACCATTATTTAGGTATAGCTCTTGACTGAGCAATAGAGCTTTCTAGCTTACATAAATGAGTTGCAAATGCACAAATTAAAAGAATTCTTAAATGCCTACCATGTTAGGCAGTCACCCTCTGGGCAAGACTGTTAAGACTGTCCTGTGCTCACGGCTCACAGGCAGCAGCAGACTGAGGGATTTACACCACCTCACTTCAACCAAATCCATAACAGTACCTCTCTATGAAGAAAAGCTTTACAAATACAAAATATTATTCTTGCTGAGAGAGTCACTGCACTTGACTAAAGTGGCTCACTTTTGAGATAAGAGAGGAGAAGGTAACAGATACTCCAGGCAGATTGCTATGGAATTGTCAGCTTCATGAATGACATTTCATTTAAACAGATAATTACTTTTATTCATAAAAGCCTATTGTTTTTTCAAAAACGGTCATTTCAGCTTGCATTGCAGAGGGCAGATAAAAGATACCTGATATATGCAGAATCCAAAGGAACTCTTAAAGAGGGGAACATTTTCTAAAGTTATTATCCCCCCGCCCCCAATACATTAGGGCCACATTTGCCTTTACACTTTCTTCACATTTCCCACTCAAGATCCATGTAAAAAGAAAAACCAGCAAAACACTAAACAATTGCTAAAATGGAGCACTTTGAATTATAAGAACCTGGCAAGAAAAGGCTTTCTGCTCAGAAATGGAATGTATTTTATTAGCAGTCAATGTGCTTTCTACTTTACAGGAGGAAGATCTTCAGTGATACCTTCCTTCTATTGATGTCCATGTCCTTCAAAGCAGCAGACCGCACAACTACTTACTTGCTTGCTTTCTGGCAAACTTCAAGCTATCAACTTTAAAAAAAAAAAAATAGTAACAATCTAGGCACACTTAACATTTATTTAAATCAGTTGAACCAAGACTCCAAAAGTTATTTTTCCTGAACTAGTTGAATACAAAGGACAAAACAAGTTAGAACATTTAGAAGAGACTTCAAAAGGAAATTCTTTTCTTGGGATTCTTGGTGCCAAGTTCCAGTTGAGGATGAAGTTCAACTAAAGTACTACAGTCTTGTGGTTACACTAAAGTCTGGGAACTAGGAGAATTTTGGGCCATATCCAGCCATGCTCACTCCTGTATGATCTCAGACAAGTCTTTCAGTCATTCTTGTTGATCTTAGCTGACATATTGGAAAAAAACACAAACTAAAAACCCCAAAACAAAACAGGTAAATGCAGGACCTCACAAAATGCAGCTGTTGCATCTGAACTGAGCTCTGAGCAATTATGAGTAACAGGGGGATTGAGAATATTAAGCAACCACACAGCTGCCACTGAGCTAATTAGCAGTAGTTGGGCTCAGTTGCTTCAACATGCAGACCTTCCCTCCCTCTGAAAGCCAGCAGCAGATACTTTCCAGACTAAAACGGTCATTAGCAATACTGGTTTTCCCATTTTCTGTTCAGTTACCATCATCCTCTCCTGTCTCTTGCAATACCCTTGACATTCATTGAGACGAAACAAGTAGCAACTGGTAGCTCTTATAAGACAAAAGTTAACATTTACATTTTCATGTGTGGTATGTTTCTGTGTCTTGGAACTCTGTCTCTTGGTTATACGTTCAGAAGGCGCTTGGCTGCAAGCAATACAATGCTGTGTGTAAATGCTTTTATATATATTGCAGTAAACAGCTTGCTTTCTGGACTTCCTTTATGGTGCTCAAAAAAATCTAAATTTGACTTAGAAAAACTTGTCGGCACCACAAACTAGATGAACAAATACGAGTGGGAGACAGCATTTTTCTATAATGTTTGTGCATTTTGGTTTTTAAAATTGTATTAAGGTGTGCCAGTCTTCTGATTTCAACACTGGAATTAATAGCAACAATCCACCTAATCTAAGAAAGTGTGTATATTTCAGTAAAGACTAAAGCGAATGATACCAGTTTAACTGAAGGTATGATTTTAGCTAACTTCATTAAACCTAGTACCAGCCACACTGTAGATATTTCATTTTGGTTAAGGCTTTCGTTTAGTTTTTTTTACACATTACTTCCAAATACTCCTAATCCTTTTGAGCCGCTGGAAATTGCTGCGTACACAGAATACCCGCAGTCAAGCCTGCCTGTCAGCCTGAAGTAACATTATGTAAAAAGGCCTAATAACCAAATTTTAATCCTTTTTTATTTTTTTTTTTAAGAAAACCAATTTCCTCAAGTTCATACATAAAATGATGCCTGAATTTGGAATTCCACAGTTAAGGTTTTAAATGTCAAGTGCTCTTTCTTCTGATGATATCCACCATTGGAATTCAAGAGCATGGCTGAAACTGAATCACATTTGAATGCTGGGCAATACTCATTTTAATTAATAACTCGCTCTTTTCAGCTGAAAATAATCCAGGCATTTTATTGAGAAGACTTTCCTTTCAGTGAGTTAGAGACGTTTGGGTTTTGGATTCACTTAAAAACAAAGCTAGTAACCACAGGGTGTAGTATATAGTAAACAAACTGAAGTTATCTTCTGACTGACCCACCTAATTTATATCTTTTCACTACAAGAGTCTCTCAGGAACACAAGTATTTTAAATAACCAGATCTAATGAAGCTGGGAAAAGACTAGGACCATTGCTCTGCTTATTGAGTTTTTGTTTTTTAAAATATGCCACTTCTTGAATTCTGACCTACGTCTAGAAGTAATATGCCAATAAATCATTTGCAATTTCTGATTATCGCACACCTGCCCTTGCAAGCATTTTAACAACTCTAAATACTTAATTTTCTGCTGGCAGGTGTTCACATAACCAAATCCTGATACCGTGAAACTTCCTGAAACTCTTCTTCCTTAGACTTACCCAAGTTCCCAAATCATATTATCTCTTTCCTATTTAGCTGTTAGAATTTATTCTGGTGAGCGTTTTTAAAAGGCTGTGAGCAACTGTTCTCCCCTGGATGCAGGTATATTGCCAAAAAATCCACACAACCAACGCTACTCCCAGTTGTTCATTCCCTCTGCTAAGTATTACCATCCTTTCAAGTCACCATAGAAGCTGTTCATACAAGTACTTCCTAGCTCGTTCAACCTAATTACCTGAGTTGGCACCCACAGATACCTAACCCAGCTGGCACTGTCTGCCGAGGGAATGCTCATAAAAGCAGTCCGACAGTAACAACTGAAGGGGCTGTTTATTGCAGCTGTTCAGAGAGTGCATATTCATTCTACATCTCTAATACTCCCACCTTGTCTGGCATACCCCAAAGATCAGCCAAAACCAAAATGTTTTCTTCCTGCTTACGTCTTTTTGACAGTACCCAAGAATCCAACATTTAGGCTACTCACCTAAGCTGCAGGACACCAAAAATCCTTGCTCAAAACCGGGCAGAAGAAACACCTGAGATCTAACCATCCAAATCCCAGGAGAAAGCCTCCCGCTTGGGAACACTATAGAGCAAATTAATAACTTATTTTTTCCTTTCTCCAATAAGAAAAGCAGGCTGACCTGGATCAGATCGGTATCTGTAGGAGGCCATGATAATTCCAAGCAGATACAAGAACCTCCCAGTAGTACAGACTTGCATCTCTTCTTAGCATTGGCTAGAATCAGTAGCAACCACTTAATCTTCTGACTTCTCTAAATAAATGCTTAAAGCTCTCCAGGTGTAGGCAGTTAGATACATTAACACCATGAGATGGCAGGATACAGCTATGTAAAATTTAAATCCACTTGTAGATGTAAATCAAGCTCATCTACGCAGTATATAGGAAACTTTTTCCAAGACACAAGAAGTCTTTAACAGTGACTTTTTTCTAGCCTAGTACTCGTTATCCAGATTGAGTGACTCAGAGACATTAATCCCTAGCACTATCTTGTTCTTGAGCCTTCCACCACACAGCAATGGCACACCCGTAAAACCAAGGCCGTCAAAGAAGACATAACCACCACATACCCATAGCACTTCCCATTGAAATTTTTGGGTCACATACCATTCTGAATGGCCACAAAAGTTAAAACATTGACCAGAAAAGCTTAAGTCCACAAAATCAGTCTCCATTTTTTTTTGGTGGGTTTGTTAAATCTCTAGTGTAACTTTAACAATTAGTAGATTTGGTTGCGCTAATGCAGGGATTAAGCAGATCTCCCAGAACTTCCTTAGGGAAACACCAGCTGAATCACAACCCATCATACAAGAAGCTTCTGGCACATTCCCTTGTCTCTAAAGCCAGGCTGTACATAGGAAAAATACTTCAGAGAAGTATATGCAAATGTTATGACACTGTATCTCACAAGCACCTACTGTGAAAAAATTAATCCTACTTTGAACAAACCTTTAAGAAGTAGGATACGAGTTCATCCTCGTTCCTCGGGGCTTGACTGCAAGTAATGCCCTGGGACCAAGGCACCAACCGTTGTATTTGCATATCCTGCATCGCGTCAGGAGTAACTACCCAGCAAGTACAGGCACAGTTTTTACAACAGCACACGTCTGTTGGCGGTTCTTAGATGATCTGGCAATAGATCAGTCCTTTGGCAATGAGTTAATGCTGACGCACACAGCAACCAATGTGACGGAGCTGCCGCAACATGCAGCGGGGGACAAAAAAGGCAGGTCCCTCCGTCCCCCCATCACAGTAGCACTTTTTAACATCTACATGGAAGGAAGTTGTAGAGGCACTTCCTTGTTATGTTTAAAATGCAGAAACCACTTGAAAGTCCATTAACTTTTAAATGAAACAAGGTTTTGTTTTGGTTTTTTTAAGACCAAGGCCAGTCAGGGACAAAGCTATTTTATGACCTCCCTCAATGCTGAATTCAAAGGAGGGTTTGTAAACATGGTGGGTGGGAAGAAAAGACGCCCTGACAAATCCAATTTATGAGGATGCCAACTATATGGGATTTGAAGTTTTAAATAATTTTTTAATCCACTCGTCTTACTCTCCCCCTCCCCCAATATATGTATTGGCATAAAGTGTCACGCAAACACCTTGGCAGAAATTTTTCTCCCTTTTCATGTGCTAAACTGCTGTGTCTTTGGGGAAGTCCAAGTTGCCCATTCGTCTTTTAAACAATTTGCTGCATATTTTTGAACTCTCCATAGATTTCTTTCTTTCCAAATACCTTTAAATTATAAAGTTTTATTTTTGCAGAAAGACTGCTATTAAGCTATGCTGATTTTTTGTTCTGATCAAATAGTGTTGATTTCTACTACCACATTGTACGTGGCTAGGAGTAGTGTAAAAAAGAATGTGGTAGTATTATATGTGCTTTAAACACTGACAAAGATATAAAGAAAAATGCATATACAAAGTTTTACTTTCCTAATAGGAACACTAGCATTAGCAAATAGTATATTTGAACCAATAGGAAATATTACTTTGTAGTAGCAAACACTTTGTAAATAAAAACTTGTTATTTTTTTAATGGAAATTTTATAGAAGAAGCTATTTCTGTATACTCAGTTGATCCCGTGTTTACTGAAAATGCTGCAAGTGGGAATTGTATATTGCAAAATGAGGGTGGGGAGCAGACAAGTCTGACTGAACTGAAAACTACGTACACTTTGGAGAAAAACATCCAGTTGTCTGTACACAGGAACGTAAAGCTTAACTGTAGAAGAACCGAATAAAAGAATTTCAAGGCAATGGGATTGGGCTTGTTTTTGAGAAAAACATTGTGGAAAGAAGTTGCTCAAGGTTAATGTTGACAGTACAGCTACATCATTTAAAAAAAGGGGCGGGGGGGGGGGAAGGAAACCCCCTACTTTATGATTTCATGTCCAGGAAATATTGCATCCTTTGGTGTTTTGAAAATGAATATAAAAATCTAGCAATTGCGGCCTCATTGGTTAGTTTACCACTCAGAAGTTTAATATGTCATTATCCAGAGAAAGACACCAGACTGCTGAAATTGTTACACTTTGACAAAGTAACTCACCAAACATTTATTGTCCCTGTCTCCTCAAGACACACGCCCAATCGACACCTAAGAAAAGGCCTCAGAAACAGCTAACCAATTTTCACGTCAAACTGAATGCACGTTTCACACAGACTGTTTCATTCTATTTTCTTAGAAGTGTTAGGTCTTTCTATTTAACAGTCATGTTTTGAGGAAGGAATTCACAGCGTTCCCCCCAGCATGCTGTATTCCAGTACTCTGTGTGCTACCCTTGTGTCTCATGCTAAATCCCTTCAAACATCTATAGACTCTGAACATAAATCCATCCAACCCCCTTCCCTGTATTTTGTTAGCAAAAATCCAAATGACAAGAATTTAGGGAGCATTAAGTACAGGCCCTCTTCATCACAAAAACACCAAGTAATTTCACAGTGCTTGTTTTGCCCCACACGCGCAGAAGACCCATGACTCAGTATTTTTAATCTCAAACCAGCTGAAAGTAAAGGTTAAAAGACAATAGGAAACTACTTGCAAAACTGTAAATTCATTCTTGTGTAATAAATAGAAACTCTAGAATAGACCCCTTTCATTTAAAATGCGTTGGTGTATTTGGGATGACATTTTTACAAATGAATTTGGCAGACTCCAGTTAGCCCCAAATAACTAGCTAAAACTCTTGTTATGTGGTTTTTATGGGCAAGAAACACAACTGAAGAAATTAGAGGGTACAGTCTATCTCAGTAATAAAGATATGGCTAATTTGAAAGAAAAAAAAAGTCTAAAAATCTGTACCTCCTTGTGTGTCAGTGCTACGTAAGTGGCTGCCAGAAGGATTCTGGAACATTGAACTACTGGTGAAGCTGGTTGGAATAAATACTCTCCTCTAAAGAATCTAAAAGGACAGGGTTTTGTTGTAAGCTACTTTATTTCCTTGTGCCACGTTTTCACCTGGGGATCTCTCCCCAAGAACGCAACATAGAGACTGAGAAAATGTTAAAGCATAAAAGCCCTTTTTTTCTTCTAAGGAAGAAGTTCGGCATGGTTCTCTAAGAATGGAGAAGGCTGCAAATAGCTCTCTGAAATCACAAATGCTTTTAGTTAGAATTTCTTTGTCTGTCCAATAAGATAGCATCATACAAACCGTTTTAAATTTTTCTTCACATAAATCTGTCTGTTTTCTAAAAGAAAGGAATTGAGTAATGGTAACTGCTGCAGCATTAAGGTGCTCTGTAGTAACAGAAACATCCACACAAGAAGAAATCTTTTCCTTGGTTAAAAAAAAAAGTCTTCAAAATTGTATTTTGCTGAATTACCCACATTCTGTTAGAAAGCAAAAATATCTCAAAACATTCAGGGAAACCAGAGAAAGAAAACCACCAAATTTGTGTAGGTTTATTATTCATTACATTTTGTCTCAACCCCAAGTGTAGGATAGGAGATAAATTTGAACAATACTTCATTGTGGAAGTCCACTGTCACGAGTCATGTCCCTGACCGCGTGTGATTCGTGTAGGTTGCTCCTGAACACGGTTCAGCTTTATGGCAGCGTGCCCGTCCTTCGTCTGAACAACGTATCTTTGCTCTTGGGGTCCTACTATTCTGTTGCTCCTACCGTAGATTGTTTAACAGACTCAAAAACCTAACGTCGCTAGGATTGTCTCCTTGCGGAAACCACTGTTCAAGGTAACAAAACACAGGAAACTGTTCTTATATATTTCACAGGATAAACAGTACTCCTCTGTCACAAGTCTGTCCTACTGAAACAACCACAAGTTTTGGAAGGATTTGCATTCCTGCCTAATGGTTCTTAGGGCTGCCATCTGGATTTTGTTACATTTCAACAATCCCTCACCAGTCAGTCAGAGAACTCAGATCCACAAACCATAACTGAAAACCGTTTGTCCCAGGCATAGCTCAGCAGAAGTGATGTAAAAGCTTGCAACAATGAGATGACATCAAAAGGAAGAAGTACTGGCAAACAGAAGGGTTCGTGTTTTTCCAGCATAAGGTGGCAAACAGAGTTACAAAACGGCGAAGTTGTCTAAGCACCGTTGTTCTAGAATACATGAAACCATGAAACCAATACTGCTTTGGTTCAAGTGACCTGTCCTAACCCAAGTTTTCACCATCTTGACATTAAAGTCCAGGTTATGCAGCAACAATACACAAATATTACATTTAATTAATCTATCACCGTTAATTGAACATTATTTTTCAAATATTAAAAAAAAATCCTGTTTAATACCATATTATGTAAAAAGCAGCAGACTACATTTTTACAGCAGCTGCTGGCATAAACAAGATAGTTATTTTCAATAAATAAGCATCACAAAGTCTTAAATCTCTTGGCACATTTAGGACTTAAAAACCATTTCAAATGAGTAAACCACACAGATGATGGGAAAATGTCCTAGCATTTACCTGTGTACAATTTAAGCCTCCGGCTTTCCAGAATGAAATTAAACAGCGTTCAGAGTTCTCAGTAACGGGTTGAGGGCACGGACAAGTACAAGTTACTGCAAGGTAAGGAAGGGTGTGAACTCACCGCAGATAGCTCCCACACCGTAATTGCCCACACTGCACCCCACAGAAAGCTTCTCTGTGGTAAAGTTTTTTTTTTTTTTTTTTTTTTTTGTTTGTTTAAAAAAAAAAAAGTGGAGTTTCCACAGTTGCTAGCAAGATTTAAGTTTACACCTTAGTTAAGTATCAGAAGAAGAGATATTTGCACGTTCATATATTTCATTCAGAGACAGTTCTCGTGCTTTAAATCTGTTGCAGAATGGCAACTTATGACCAGACCAGCCATATTATTCTCCTTGCCCAAAACCTATATCCCTCCCTTTAGGATATATCCTGTATTTGCCAGGTTCCCCTGTTTGCTTCTACCTGCTTTGCTCCTGTTCGAGCAGCGCAGGAATGAATTCACGCTCACCAGCTCAGTCGGCCCTTCAGGCGCAGGAGGACGGCGGAGCTGCGCTCCCCGAGGGCGGCCGCCTGCCGGGCACCTCCGCCCTCCCCGCAGCGAGGCCCCGCACCGCGAGCGGAGGACCCCGGGAACACTCACTGTGGCGGTGAAGAAACAAAAAGACACAACGGGCTGTCGGCCTAAGGAAGGCAGTAACAGCCGCATCGGGCTCCAACCGCGCCGTGCGGTGTAATGCCCCCTGCCGCTGCCTTATGGCTTCCCAGTTGGTTGCAAAGGCGTTTCGAGTGTTCACACCTGTGCTATCACCTGGCTGTACTTATTTTGCACATCTTCCCCACACCTGCGGCGAATAAGGTCGAAACGCGCCGCACACCGGGACCTTCCAGCTCTGCCCGGCACCCCCTGGCCTTGGCCTGCTCGGCCCCTCCCTGTGACGGCGGCCGCGGCCCCACCGGCGGGCAGCTCCCATACCGCCGGCCGCCCCGCCGCAAACGCAGCTCTTCGGCCGCCCCGCCGCCACCCCCCCGCCCGGCCAGCCCTCCCTTTCCCCCGCCGCCCCCGTTACCTGCGCCGCCCGCGGCGGTCCGGCGGGGAGAGCCGCTCGCGCCTCCCCTCAGCGGCTAACGGTCGCCGCGCGCGCCGGCGCTGCCCGCCACCGCCGGGGCCGCGCAGGTGCGGGGCCGGGCGGCGGGGGTTGTCACGTACATTTTTTTAAAGTCCGGCTTAATTTCTGTTGATAATCGACAGAAACGAGTAGCGGAGGAGGCTACAGCGCGGTGTGCCGTCCCCGCGGGGAGGGGGAGGAGGCCGCGCGGTGGCGGGCACCAGCGGCGGAGCGGCCCGCCGGGAGGCGAAGGGACAGGCGCGACTCGGGCCGGGTGGCTCGGGCCGGCACCGGGCCTTCCCCTGCCTGCTGCCATCGTCCGCGCTGCGAACCAGCCCCATCGCAAGCCTCCATTGGAATTACCTTAGGAATTTATTGGAAATTCCAGAGTTTGAAGCATGCTGTAGGTCAGCAGTGTTCGGCAGCTAGAATTGGAGAGTCTGTCTGTATTAAAAAAGAATTAAAAATAAGTGGGAAAACCCCAACAGTTTCTGATAGATGCTTTAACCTATTCTCCTTGCAAAGCCTTCCCCAGCAGTGCCTGGGGCTTCCCCCTGTACGGGCTCCCAGACTGGATTCACCCACGGAGAAAGTGGCCTCTCACCATGAGGAAGAAAGTTCGTTACTTCAGAATTCTGGACATACAATCAGAGTAATGCAGACTAATCCCGACAAGGAGAATACATTAATATGAAGTGTGTGAAATTTTTATGGTGTTAACTGGGGGGGGAAGGGAGTGATTCAGCTGAACAGATGTAATGGGTGGTGAACCTCTAAAGGTGAAAAAACTTTTTTAAATGCATGGGAAAGTTAAAAAATACAAACAGCTCTGGAGAATCTGCAGACAAAAACTTCAAGATGGGAAAAGATCCAGTGGCTGCAAAACACCCTTTGCTGGAGGCCTTCTTTTTAAAATTTTCATTTTTTCATTTTTCGTTTCAATTATCACACTAAGATAACATTCACATTACCATAACAAAGTAATTAAGTATTATTAATAGTAAATTAACCAAATTGTGGGAGAAGCAGCTATACCTGTTGCTAATAAGGTAACTTTGTACGCGATGTACATGAATGGAGCCGTTGGCAGTCTGCAGCCAGGCTCGCCGTTCTGATGTACGCCCGGGGAAAGCCCAGGATTTTTATTATTACTTTCGAACCTTCTCACCTTTGATATTTTCTCATCATCTCATTAGCATGACTAAGGCCAAGCTGGAATCATTCTAGGCTTACAAACTTTCTTCATGTTCTGCCAAGCTCCTACCCGCAGTTTTCTGACACAGGCAATATATTAAGACTATTAAATCAAGATCGGATGATAGGTCTATTCTGTCTGGGGTCCATCGCCAAATGACTGAGTCAACTGTATCAGACCATTTATCAGATCAGTATTTGTTGGCCCTTGAGCAGCAAACGAGGGGCAGAAGCTTTTGCCCTGGCAGAGACCTGATCAGGTTCGTACATTAACTGAGGACCCTTCCAGCCCATGTAACTGCACGATTGTGTGTGTTCCTGAGGTGACTGGTATTGAGCCATCTGTTTATCTATTTAAATATAGGAAATGTGTGATCACAAATAGATATATCCGGAGAGATGCAACAATGCTGGGAAATAAAGCAGTACTGGATGCCAAAGATTTTCATAAATAACTGCAGAGTCCAAAGAATTCTTGCTGGACTCGGACATAGGTGTCATTGATTCATTTCATAGAGGAGTATCCCTATTTCAAACCTTTGGAAAAATGCATCCACCAAATGGTGTATTTTATGACTAATAAACTGTCCACAGTTAAAACAAATATACTGCACTTAAAAGGTAGTTACAGCCAAATATACCCCGCTCTGCTAATGAATATAATCCCTCAAACTGGGAGGTTTTTTCTTGTTTCTATTCAACTAGTTAAACTTGTGTTAGAAAAAATGGTATGAAAATATCAGTAGCAAGAAGAAAAAAAAATACAGAAGACTGCCCTCACCAGCGGTCAGACTCTTAAAAGATACAAAACATGAAGGTAAGTGGCCATGCTCTGTTCTCAGTGCTGCCCAATGTAGTGAAGAGGCACAAGGGCATGGAAATAGAGTGGGCCAACAGACGTTGCCAACCGAGTGAGGCTGGTTTCATGGGCACAGGATGCACACACACCCAAAAGAGAATGCACACTGATGAGCTTTTGAAGGTAACACTACATCTTTCCAGAATTATTTTTTTCCCTTCTCCATTGACACGTTTTTGTAACTTTATAAAGAAGGTAAAATACTACATAAATTGGATGCCCAGGCATGTATTCCCCTCTGTGCTGAAGCTATGAAACAGTGCTTCAAAAGAGGGAAAACACAAGCACCGTACTCTGCTCAGTGCTCCACAGGGCACGTTAGTGTTAAACTGAAAAGCAACAGCTGCTCCTGCGTGCAGAAACTGCAAAGACTTTTGCACTTATCTCCATAAACTCCCATTGGTCATTACTAATCACCAGCAACAGTTCAATCAGTGCAAGAGCTATTATAGATTCTTAACTTTACATGATTTTCACTGGGCTATGTACGTTTGTTCTTAAGAGGAGCTTGGAAGGCAGGAAAACACAGAATACATCTTTAGCGATCCAGAACGAGTTAAGGGGACTTGTGCCTGGGCTCCCTGCAGACAAGAACAATGTGAAACCTCCGAGAAGCGCAGGCAGGCAGCTCTGGCTCAGCAGATAGCAGGAACATGAACTCAAGCGGCAAAGACATCTCCCGATTCCAACAGCCACTAATGTCCTAGGGAGATTTCAGAAAGCTCTCTTGTCATATTTTAAGTCATGGCTGCATTTCTGTTTGTCACAGCACATTTGCTAGCTGCACTGCTGAGTTTTTATATGCAAGTCAGCCTACAGCAGTTTCCAGTAATGGCATCTTATGCAATTTTTGACCTACTTTAACACGTTGGGGCACTTGGAAACATGAGATCCGCTGCGGCAGCTTTCTGCTTGACTCTGTTACACTGCAGCAGAAAGCAAGTCTTTAGACAAATACATTCATCCACTAAAATACAGGTGACAAAGAAAAACAGACTTTAATTTTCAAGGTATTTGTCGAACCATTAGGAGCATCCAGATCAATCATCATACCTATTATTTTCAGCTAAAGACTGTACACATTATTTCAAAAAGATCAAACGGTCAAAAATCAGTAAGCAAGCTGTTACATATACACTGACCCGTGTGCTCTTTCTCAACCTCTCTAGGGTGCAGTTTCCCGAAGACCATCACTTAACACCTCAAATCAGGGCTTGTGCGTGTTATGATAAAACACTACAGGGTTAGCAATATGTAGATCTTTTCTTTTGCCCCACCAGACAGCTATGTTGGAGAAGAAAGCTGTCTTCTAGACATCTTCCCAAACTCTAGCAATAAACCAAAGGTCTTTGAGAAACTAAAGGTCTTCTCAAAGAGGATCTTTGCACTCTTTCCTGTTCCACTACCAAACGTGAACAGCTAAACACCGTTACTCAAGGAAAGTTAGCAAATAGAAGTATTCCCACTATTAATCAGAATTAATATTTGAACAGTAGCAAGAAAAAATTGGGATGACTACCCCTTAGTCTTCCTTCTCCCACATGAGAAACTGGACTCTGATATAGTGATTTTGAAAGTTACAAGACACATTCCACAGTGTGTACATTTCAGATTTCTAATCCAATTAAGGCGTCTGACCACAGCTATTTGAGTGGGCCTGCAGACACTTGTCACTGCAAACTATGTTGAAGTTCAAGATCTACAGAGCACTTCCTCAGAACAATCCAGGAAAGGTTTGGGGTTTTTCTTGCCCTCCCCCACTTCTGTTATTAAGACATCAGTAAAGTTTTAAGCGTGGCTGAAGCAAACACAACAGACGCCATCATCTGACTTGTATACCAGTACACGTGTATTCTGTGTCAGTGGTCAGAACAACTCCCTATTCTGATCTAGTGGTTTTATCGCCTCCTGTGTCTTCTTTGATCATTCTATATCCTGCATTGATGGAATAACACTCTCTCACCTTAAAAATCTATAAAGACTTAGATATGATTTTGACATTAAAATCTCACGTACTTGATACCATACAATATTGATAAAGGATTACTAGTTTAACCCTATAGCATTTTCCCATGCAGACAAAATAATGAAGTCCAAACAACATCCAGTATTATTCACTGACAGCTATTTCACCTTGTTTAATAATAGTTACCCCTCCTGCCCTGTCATTCCAGTATAACTTGTACCTTACCACTACAGTGTGCCTGATGATCTTTCTTTTACTGTTCTTCTGAAATGCCTTGGCTTTAGGTGAGAATATTGCTACTACAGGTAAACTCTTAAAACGACAAGCATTTTGGTATACACATGATTTGGGGTTGATTACTTCTGTGTCATATTAAAGGGGTTTTATGTGATGAAGGTGGTTCTTCACTGTGTTCTGTTTCTATATTCTTTAAGATAATTAATAAAATTAAGAGGTGTTTCATACTTCACCTGTAGGTTAATGCATCATGTTGAACCTCAGTGCAAACCTTTCTAAACCTATCAGCTTCATTCTCATCTTTCATTTGAAAATTGTTTCGCTGATATGAGTCCAGATCTGTTCTGTTCTAGCTGGAATTTACACTGGGAAAATATATTCCTTTTGTCCTGTAAGTTGTCCCCAGTTTTCCTAAATTTAACCTTTTTTCTATACAATTTTCTAACCTGTGTGGTACGTTTCACAAAAATGCTACTAAAGGAGCTAATATTTGATCATATAGCTTGCTCACTCTGAAAAAAAACCCTCTTTAGCTTTTCTCCTATCCATAGTGCTGTTGGTTTGCATATAATTCACTTCAGACCTTCCCAACAATCTCTTAACAGCTTCAAGAAGCTTCCTTACACCCAACAAGGAAGTTCCTATACAACCCATAGAAGCATTACAAACATTCCCTGTCCCGTGCCCGACACCCACCCAGTTCCCAACCAGTCCACATTACAGACGTGGACAAACAGCTATCGTGTTATCTTTGAGGAAAAAGCCTCCTCAATCCACAAGCACACAGAACTATCGACCTAGACTGAGGGAACTACCCATAGGAACACTTCCCCTCTTCCAAAACTGACATCCTCCTGCCACACTACTTCCTTTCTCTTCCACAGCACAAGGCTTCTAAGCCTGAAGATGAGACTGCACTACAATGAACCCACAAGTCTTGTCAACATGACCACAAGTTCCTCCAGTTCAAGCTGTGTGGCTGGCCTCAGAAGAGAATACTTGCTCTCGGCACGTAACGTGTACATCCATGCACTGTACACTGAAAGGACAAATATATAAAACATCAAGTGAAGTAACCGAGACACTCCCAACCACCTGGAGAAATGTACCTGAATTCAGCTTTACTTTTTCAGAAGTGGATTTGTTTTCTCTTGTTTTCTTTCAAAGTCAAGAAAACCAGATTCAGATCAAGAATCTCATTTCACTTTCTTTAGCAGCTAAAACTTCTCTACACTTCCTTGGCTCACTATGCTGGGCTTTAGCCACTTGAAACACTGAGGGTGAGGGACAAGGGAAAAAGTCTCAGAAAGCTCCTACCTTTACACCTGTGGCTATAGTTGGCCTTAAGTGAATAGCTCAATGAATTATTGAGCAGTTTGCTTAGGGATTTGTAGGGAAGCAGAGGCCAAAACGATGAGCTGCTAATGCTACTATACCTGCCACCTCAAAAGAAGGCAGAGCCACTCCTGCATCTTTTCTTGTGAGTAGATTAAGACTTGTAACCTTATCTGCAGATTTGTTTTAAACTAACATTTAAACCAATCAGGCTGAAACTTACTACCACTTGTAAGTAGTGTTTAAATTAAGCTATGTCTAAACCCAAACAAATTTAGAGAGAAACTTACAGAATTACAGATGCTGTACTAATTCTATGCTAACTTCTCCCTAAACTTAAAAGGCGAAAGGAACAAAAAGAAGTTAACTAAAAACCATTCCTTACACTAAAACTCACCCAAGCTTGAGATGGATTATGCTTTTTCTCATTCACAAGAAAACTTAAAATGTTCAGACCACTTGGTACTAAATAACAGCTATTTAAATATTTAAAGTGTTAAGTAAGTGCATCTGTCCCATTTGTAATTAAGAGTGAAGTGGCAGTTTCTGAAGTTAGAATCTACAGCCACAGGAGGTTTAAGAAAGACCTTGTTAGGAATAATAAACCCTGGAGGAGTTATCACTGTAGGGGCTCTCTTGTGTCAGGAAAATAGAAATAGCATGCTCACAAGTCACAAAATATTTGGGTACTGGAAGGCACATTTTTACTCCATACGACTGTAAAGCAAATTCAAAATATAATCCTCTCTAACACATAAGATACACGGCTAAGTATACTTTCTAAAATAAGATATGGGATTACATTTTTTGTTTCAAATGCATTGATACCTATCAGCCCTTCTATCTAAGGAATTGTTGCCAAATCCAGATTAAATTCTTAGCAATTCCCTTCAGTTAATGCAAAATCAAAATGAGGCACTGCTTCCACAGCTACATGCAATACTCACTGTTCAGAGTTGCATCACATAAAAAGATTTAAGTACACGTTAGTGAACATAACTTTGAAATTTCCTCTACTGGCTTCTTTACGTGCTTGCCTGAAATCTAAAGAGACAAAAAAAGTCTTACTTTGAGTCATGAAATTAGAGCTATTTGATCCAAACAAACTACACAATGACATGCAAGCTTCTGATAACCCTCATGTTGCACTGATTTTACGTTAAGAATCACAGTCACCAAATTAACAGACTTCATTCAAACTGCAATAACCTGAATTTTTGGCTTAGCTTTTCTCTGATTTTTTTTCCCCCTTCTATTTAGGCAGGAAGAAGAAGTATAGAAAGTATCCTGTAGTGGAACTCACTCTGATCTTTTGTATTAAAATGCTTCTTCTAACAAGACAATGACAGTTACTTCATGTATTTTAAATGAAAGGCAACTACTCCTGTAAAATTAAGCCTCTATGATGGAATCTTTGTCTACAGCAACACTGACTTCACAGTCAGGTAAGTTCTAAGGTAACAGAGGAGTCACATTTTTGGTGTGTAGCCCAACACCTGTAACCAAACAAGCATCAGGACAAAGATTCATGACATGAAACTGCTGAGGTTAAAAGTTACTTAAACTATTTATCCCCTCAGCATAGCTAATACAAGTAAAAACTTCCAATACAGAAGGGGTATTTTTCAAAAGTCAACGTGAAGGAAACCCCACACGTATTCTTTATTCTTACCAAAAAGGACAAAACAAATAACAAACCAGAAAAACAACTCTGTATTGATGTAGAGGGCGCGCTAAACTAAATAAAATCATGAAATTCCCCCAGTGTACAGCACAGGTAGAAAGCACAGTGGCCTCAGAGCGTTCCCAAGTTTGCAACAGCTTGTAGCAAAGGGAGACCAGAGTTCTGCCTGTTGTAGGTGAAGTTTTTTCAAACCTCAACAGGTACAGAGCGAGAGCTGACCTACAGGCAAAACTGAAGAGTTGTTTCTGAACACATTTATGCCTTCAATATTCTATTAATACAATGCCAAAACAATAATCTAAATTAAAGATTTTTCATGGTAGATGGTATTAGCATAATGATTTCTTCTATAAGACAAAAAGTGGTAGTTTTCAGGTATACTGACTACAAACGTTAACATAAATTCATTAAAAAGGCTTCAGCAATTTGACAGTAGATTTAGCACGAATGCTGATGAGTTTTAACAAACCGCCTACCTAGCAAGAAGATGAACGTTTCGCTAGCAGGGAAGTCAAAGCTCTGAATAATTGCAAAAAGATAAAACTTAAGATTGAAGTTTCAAGCATTCTGAGGTCTGGAAAGCCATACTCAAGAGCTGCCCACATACTCTTAGTATCTAAATCTAGTATTTTTCAGTTCAGCCTTGAATTACACAATTAAGACATTTTTCTCCAGCACAGGAGACCCGTCTCATTTTGTAAGACAACCAAAGTGTAACCTCTGAATGTTTAAGTATGCAAAACTTCATGTCAGCTTCAAGCTCTATCTGCCTCGTATCATCCAAAAGTTATGATGAATAAGCTTCACAAGAGAGGTAGAAAAAAAAATCCTGAAATAGGGAAAATCCAGGTTCAGTGCCAGGTTCCTGAGAACACTGCATTTAACACATTGTAGGAAATCAGTCAGCAGGGCTTGGTGCAGAGAAATGTATTTTTCCTTTCCAAATCACCTACTGAGAGAGGCAGGGTGCAGGGGATTAAAGAAAACAAAACCCAAAACCCACTCCACACTCCCAACTCTTTGTCTCCGTACAGATTCACAACTCCTTTAGTCTACAACTCTTTATTCTACTCTTCATTTGCATCCAGATTTTTTCTCTCTCTACTGCTTGGGAACGACTAAAGAAGCCGTTTCAGAACAAAAGGGAAGGGTGCCTTTATTTTCATTACTAGTGTCCTAGAAGCAGCATGTCCCCAGCAGGAAGTAATTGCAGGTCAGTGCTAAATGTAATCTGTCCTCAAGGGATCATCTTATCTACTGCATGATCAGTGTAAATAAAACCTTCAGCTAATTTTCTCTTAACAATCTTCTCTTCAGCCGCCCTTACACACATACACCCTGCGTGCGTGTGTCCATGTGTGGGGTGGCAGAGGGAGGGGGAGTGGGGCATGGCAAAGAGAAGAAGGTACCTCAGCTGAACTGGATGTAAGTAGGTTTTCATGGTGGTATGAAACAGCACCTGCAACAACTGGAAATTTCACAATGTTTAAAAGTCTTTGTTCCAGACTTGAAGGCACTAAAAGTTACCCAATAAGACAAGTAAGTATTTACCGGTATAAAAGTTAAACATTTGAAGTTTCTGATAACAAGTTAGTAAATTTAAATCTTTAATCATAATTTAAAATTCAGTCCAAGGAACGTTTAATGTAAATTTCACATGAAGAAAATTTGTAAGAATTTTGAATAAGTAGAATTTTGATCTAGCAGTTATTTATAAACAAGTGTATTGACTATTAAGACATGATAAAATTACTAATTTTCTTCATTTGAAATTTACAGTAAACACTCCTTGGACTGAATTTTAAATTATGATTAAAGATTTAATAATAAAATAAGGAAATAGTTCAGTTTAATTAAATAGTTTAACACTAGACTCATTAGCTACATACATTTTACATGCTAATTTTCATAGCTGGACCCATTCAAAAGTTTTCTTTTCCCCCCTCCCTCCCAAATGATAATCCTTATGTGATTAAATTTTAAAAAAAACAAAAAAAAAAAACAAAAAAAACCCAAAAAAACACTTCTACAAAATCTAAGGAGAACAGGAGTTTATTGAGTTCTACCTGTCTGAAAAGTGCTGGTGAAGAGTTGCCATTTCATGCTTTGTCAATATAGATAAGTCAAGAGAAATTGTTGCAAAAATCAGCTCATTTGAAAACTGAGTGTTTCTCCAGAACTTCTTACCATTCCTAAGTGAACACAAATGTGAAAATTTTTTTACATGAAGCTAGTCCTTTTCATTTTCAGATGCAACATCTACACTTTAAGTTCCCTCAGGACTATTAAGATACCTTCAGGCAGTATTAATATACAGAGAAGCAATTAGTTGTATCTTCAAGAACCCAGGTATCCCAGCTCTATAAGTGCATAATTTAGAACATTAGTAATGGAATATTTTGAAAGAGCATTCTTATTCAGTATTAATGCATGCTATTATTACAAAAATACCCATTGCATATTGTAAGGAACAACAATTTTTCTTTTGTAGACAACAACAAAAAAGCATGCTGAATGGTATCAGATCAGTATAAATCTATTTTTAATGAGGTTCAACACACTGTTCAAGTCCCATTAAGAGCAGCTTCCTCCAACTGTGCACCAGTGTAAGCCTGCACAGGTGTTACAGTTTTGCACTAACGTGGCTTAGACTGGCCTCAGACATTTTCAAAGCACGGCATTAAGACTGGATCTTGAATTTTAGTAATCATTCATTTGAATTGTTTAAATAAAATATTAAAAACCACTGTAAGAATTAGGCATAAAAGCATGTTAATTAACAAATCTAGGCCTAATTAGCAGAACATACAGGTATTTACACAAATGCTGATTTGCTGTGGTCTTTCATATTGAGAAGACATCAGAATGTGGACCTTGAGCTCAAAAAAAACCAAGACCAGAACAAACAAAAAGACTCATGACTAATATAAAACCCATGTCAAAAAAAACCCCATATAAACCCATATACAAACCATGCCAAAGTTAGAACCAAATATAATGGGTCAACTTGGTTTATCGTGAGGAGCAGTCACAAATAAACCAGTCTATTTGTAGTCATTTTAGCAACTGGTTTAATAAAAATACTTAAGTTAAACTGCAAGTAATCCACTCCAAGTCAATAGGATATTTCTATAAAGCAGCTGATGACACCAATTTTCTAAATGGGTGATAAGGAAATACACAGATGAAAGAGCAGATAAAGAAGTGAAGCATGTTAAAATGATGCAACGAAACAGAGTATATAAATTAAACACGAATGTTTAATCAAGACAATCCTTTTTTTTCTTTTTTTTTTTTTTAAACAGGGGTTCTTAGGAAATTTTTTAATTGAAAAATAAAAGCCTATTCCCACAACAGTGAGGCCGTTACTTTAGAGCAGCTCTGTTGTACAACTGTTACCAGGACCCTAAACAATTTAAATTGTTGTATATTGATATTTCTGAACTAAAAATTTTTAAAATATTGTATACATTTTATTTGTGCTCCACATATTGCAAGCAATTAACAACACGAAGAAAGATTCAACTCCTCAGCTAGAATACCAAACTCTATACCAAGTATTACATGTACACAATACTTGCACAGTGACAAGCACAAGAAAGTACTAGTTGAGCGCTTACTCGCAGAAATCCATACCGACTCGAAATCCATTTCAATTCTCCCACGCCACCCAGTCTACAATTTAAGGCATCTCCACACAGCCAGCCATCCACCCACCCTCTCCCATACACACAATTTACGTTGGAGGTGTTTACTCTTACAAAAAAATCACTATGTCAATCAGGTACCATTTATTATTTATCCCTATAACTGTGTCAGCATTGAGATATGACAGTTAAACCAGTGTTAAATCAATACAATATTTACATAGCACAGCACATTAAGCTTGAGACACTCACTTGGGGGATAAAACCACATTTTAGAACAGGACAAAGGTCACCATTATGTGTTTGAAAACAGCTATTTACAGGTCCCTATAACATAACTATAGTCTGTACACTGTTCCAATGGGGCAGGCAGAAGCAGGATAGGCATTTATTTTGAGGGATTTTAAACATACGATTTGGAAGCATATTATTATGCTACCCTGAATGCCATAAACCACCTTAACACTCTCCAAGGTGGTCTCATATCCTAGAATGGCATGTCCAGCTGATACAAAACAGACAACACAACGTTTACTTTGTGGAGAATTTTTTACTCCTGCTATTCAGTCATCTGAACTTTGAAGGCAATTCGTCCCAGAAACTTGTCACGATCATCTTCATTTTTTAAATTAGGTGAGCCCAGGATCTTACACTCAATTGCTATTTCTTCTTTGGTACTGTTGGAGTTAATTGCTAGTTGAACAGCCACTAGAGGCTGTAAATAGTGAGCCTAGTAAACAGAAAGATGGGGAAAATATTTGAGATACCAGAGTAAGTTAGCATTTAAATTAACATTTAATCCATCAGAACAGTTAAAAAAAAGCTAATTAAGAATCCAAGCTTTCAAAGCCCAGTCTGACCCAGGTAAGACAACTTCTTCCAAGTTAGTCAGGTATGCATTCTTCATACTATTTCTTAACTAATACATTCAACATAACTTAAGTCACAGACAGTATCTTCAAGAGACATATGACTTTACCCCTTTCTCTTACATTGGGTCCAATTTTTCCAGAAACCTTGACTTGAAGCAGCCTCTGAAATTATGTTCGTCCTTCCTATCCATTCCATTGTCTCTTCTATTTGTTTTGGGTTTTTTTTAATCTGCTAATTTAAGTGGTTTTTTTCCAAAAGCATGATTCAACAAATACTAGTAAACTAGCTTCCATCCACACTATCCCATTTACTCGTTCAGCAACAGTCCATTCTAAAATGTGTTATCTGTTTGACAGCTTTACACAGAAACCTTTCCTTGAACATTCTGACAGCATCCTGGTTAATCATATTTGGTAGAACAATTACAGTTCTTTACTCCATTCCCTATAACAAAAATTAAAATTTAAAAATGAATGCAGAATTATTTTTTCTTTTGTCAATCCAATATTTCTCAAGTCCAATTCAATTAGGTCAACTAGAATGCTCTTGTAAAACACCTATGAATTAAATAAGAGCTTATTTATCATACACTGTTAAAGCAGCATTTAATCCAATATTCATAAAGTATTTCCATAATTTATTCTAGTTTTTAGGTCAATACTGCTGACTGCTGATTAAGCAAAATTATTTTCTTGGTAAAAATTTGTATAAGCCAGTGGACAAAATGAGACACTACAGTATTATACAAGTATAAGCCTTAAATTGTAATTGAACAAAATTTTGGGTTAGGGTGGGTTTTTTTCCCCCTCAATAACTTAAGAGACTCCTCAATACATTCCTGTTATTTTTAGGCTATCTTCTCTACTTCTCTACCAAAGAAAGCACTACAGAATACTTAAAGTCTCATTTACATAGAATGATGGCAAGGAGGCTGATGTGCTAAAACCTTTAATGTAGACTACTAGTAAGAAGTAGATTGAAATAACTGCTTTCCTTGGATGGTGATTTTAGTAGATCAGAAATTTTCCTGTGCTCCTATAAACTTCAAACTACGAGGAGGAAATGCAGCTAGGGAAGGCACCCTTAAAATTCTTTGGTTTTAAGGGTGATGCTGCATTTGAGGTACTGAGTTTTCTAAAAAATCAGAAATAAAATTCCTGGTTTTCCTCAGAGAAGTCCTCTCATCACCAAGATTTTTCAAATAGGTACACAAATTTCTATGACGTTTTGAAGACAGATGATACCAGAATGGACTTTTACTCAATATAAAATTTGGGGGGAGGGGGGAAGAGAATCAGCATCCTCATTAAGTATTACACATCATCTAAAAATGGTAAAATTCCGTAAGGTCAGGGAGTTGGGTTCATTGTGCTGAGCAGCAAACGGAAAACCATTCTGGACCATGAAACTGTAGATATTAGTACTTTTATCGCTCCTACCTTAGCACAAGAGCAGCAAGATTAGTTGAGTCCTCTTAACCCCTTTACAGGATAAAATAATTCAAGAATTCCACACCGATATAATTTAAAATTCTGTCATATAGCCAAGAAATCAATCCAGTCTCTTGAGACCTAGTCAAATACCTCAAACCTCTCACAACTCTTCTTAGTGCCTCTTCTTTTTCACAATATACTAATGTTATGAGAATTGAGCCACACATAAGCAAGAATCTCTCAAACCATAGATAGACCCTATCCCACATGACAGTCAACATGAAAGGACATTGAACCAAAAACTAAAAAAGAATTTTTAAAAATTAAAATTAATTAAAAAAAAGTAAAGGTTTTTTCTTAATCACCTAAGTCAAGCAAGGAACAGCATTGAATTTTGCCTGACTTCATTACTCTCATAATCTTTCCTTTTCCACGAGTATAGCAGCAAGACAGGAATTTTGCCAGGAGAGTTCTTCATCCTGTCTTTGGTACAAACTACATCCTGACATCTCAAGATCTACTGATGGCTGTATTTTGCATTTCTTAGGGAAGCAGTGCTCTCTTTCCCTATTCTTTCATTCCAAGAAGGGGATAGAGTACATACTGACTCTACCTGTTGGAAGCACAGGTTCACCATCTTTCCCTAATCTTGTATGTCTAAGAAAATGGATGGTTTACCAATTCAAAAAGTCTGGCAACAAAATGGAAAACACAGAACTACCCATAAATACATGAAAGCAAATGCTGAAGAAAAACAAACTCCTTCCTCATTAGTAAAAGCCATGTGAGGATAAAAAAAACTTATGTGAACTGCTGCAAGTAAGTATAGAGTACACTGGAAAAATAACTGATAAAGGAATAATTTAGTACAAAAATCACTTCAGGGAAATTACAAACCACTGTGGTATACTATGGATCTAGTAGATTTATGTTTAAAAAATACTTTTATCTTCAGTGGTGAACAGTAAGATGTTTATTAGACTAAATAACTTGGTCAATAAAAGGCAATATAATTTTGTATTTTATAGAAGGTACAGATTTTCTGTATGTAGTTATCACAAGCTGATAAAAGAAAAGAAAAAAATAAGTAAATTCAAGTTTGAAAAGGAATTGGAGTTTTAACTCTACGTATTCCGTGCCATAAAGTAGTGAACTTCGGGGTTTTTTAAAACATAAGTGGTCTTCAATTAGATCAATAAGATTTCTGCCAGAATACAATGAGGATATATGGAGTAAGCAAAGAAAAACAAAGATAAGAAAATATAAAAAAAAAAATCTGCTACCTTGAAGTGCTTCTCCATAAAACAGAGCAAATAGAAAACATAACCGCAGAGCCACAAAGAAATATTATCAACAATACCATAATGAATTATAAACTTAATATCCTATACATAAACCCCAAGGATTAACTATTAGAGACTGTACTCTAATTCAAACAACCAGTTCACTTTTGCTGCCTTTCCCTGCGTCAAAAAGATTGCAAAGGATATCAGTGACCAAAAAGCAGTGACCCTTAATGCTGCTAGTATACAGCCTCTTCTTTATTAGGACAATGCCCAGTTTCTTTTCTTATGTCTGCTAAAGCATATCTCTAATCTCATCAAGCACTGTGAAATTTTTGCACGTGTAATATTCCATGAGTACCTCATTACAAAGTTCAAACTTCAGAATCAATCTGATACTAGTAGTTGTAAATGTAAACAGAAAAAAAAAACATTTACAAAATGAAGACCATCATGAAGGCATACTTACATGCAAGCTTTTCCCATAGTATGGAAAGTACATTAAGTCAATCAAGCCTCCAGAAGGAAAATAATTTATCTCAACCATGCCTTCTTCCTACGATTGGAGATAGCGACAAAATTAAAAGTTAACATCTGCTTGCATAAAAATGAATACAAAATTAGATTATAACCCAATGATAAAGTGCAAGATCCCTAAAAAAAGGCAACTAAGCTCCAAAGCCTTAGAATAACTTCCAAAAAAGATTTATTTTTTGCAAACAGTTACATGCTGCACGCATCTGCTACCGTAAGGATTATTAACAGTAGTACTTAAATTAGTAATCAAGTCAAAATAGTTTGCCTTCATGTTTCCCTTACGAGTCAAAGAAAAGGGGAGGGGAGAAGAGGATATTCATTGCAATGAATAATTTAACAACAACCAAAACAATGCCATATATAAGCTAAAATCCCAAGTATCCACAAGCAAGCCTGTATATTTTGGTGAAGCAACAGCACATCTGTATTTAAGTTAAAGTTAAAGCTGAATTTCTGTTTGAAGACAGGTTTTTAAGCTTCTCAAATTTGGAACAATACAACCCTTCACAAAGAACTGTAGCCCACTCCCTGCAATGGTGTACTATTCCTAACATTTGTTCAGTTAGCCTTGGAACACAGGCTACCTAAAAGGAAACTCAAGTTTAAAATGGTGATGTTACTAGAGTTTCTGTGTGTCATCACAAAGTACGTATATGTGATTGAGCTGTCCCAGACACAGGCCATCAGTATAGCAATACACAGACACATCTCCCTGTATACAGTATTCCTCAGGACTGTGTATCCTGGCAGGATGTCAAACTATGACCGCTAGGAAATGCCCACATCTAATGTGACTTTCTATAATAAGGTAAACATGTTACCATGATAAAGGGAAATGCCACTAAAACAACACCGCAAAATGCTAAATATATCTTCAGAACATCATGGGTCATTCAGTGTAATTCACAAGTTCAAAGTGCATTGGTAACTTTCATTGTTTTTTCTATACTGCCATATACAAGAGCTGCAATTTGAAAAAGATACACTACGAAGTTTAGAAGACAACTGCAGTAATAGAACTAAGCAAATGAGGAACACAAAGATCAAAAAATAGTAAAAAATAAACCACATCTCAAGAATACCTCCTCCTTGCCCCCTCAAAAGAACATACAACATATTGTTTAGGATATGGCCACATTCTTGTTCCTTTATGGTCTAAATTATGTACATACATCTCCAATGTATGTTTATTAAGTATTTTGGACTTTGAGCTAGCACATTTAATAGCTAAGTAGAAATGTGTTGCTTTTCACCATTATTCTTTATTTTATTTAAAGCTCATGCAGCTGAAAATACTATTTTTTCAAATATATTTCTGAAATAATGGTTAGAAAAATCAGAATACAGAATAACATAAGAAAGATAAAATAGGAGTAGAGCTTTCTGGAGCAGCTAAACACAAGGCATGCATGCAGTCATAAATATATATGCATTAGGCTATCAATGCAATAGCAGAGAGGTTCTGGAACACGCAACTGCCTGTCTCATGCAACTGCTGTGGCGTTTGGGGTTTTCTTTAATTATTAATCCTAATTAACACCTCTACACAATTGAAAAAAAAAACCCTACACCTAAACAAGCTGCATTCGCTGAAGAGCTTCAAGAATCAGTCCATTAGTGAGTGTCACTTTTTCTGCTTACTGAATACTGATCTAAAAATCAGACCACTTAGCTGGACAGATAGACTTCCACCTCACTTACTGGGTTTTTATTAAGACTGTGTCTTAGAAAGAATAGTTTTTGCAGATGTTAAAATAATGTACAAAGACCCATGGAAAGAACTTGGGCAAGACCTGTCTGTAATCATTTGAGAAGAAGAAACGGTATCATTGGACAAGCTAAGAGCAGTATCCATTCGTAGAACTGTAAAACATCTAAGATTTCTGTCACAAAAAGCAAGGTAACTCAGATGATGGGTATGTTGACAATAGCAAGGCATGTAGTGTCTTCCATACAGCCATTCTTCATTCTTGTAAACTAGAAAGCAATACCTAACACATAGTCAAGATGGTCACTAAACAGCAGAAATATATATATTTTGGATTTCAGGCTATTTTTCTTTTCTGTAGTTAAAAAAAAAATATCACGCATCAAATCTACCAGCTTTCACTAAAGGTAGTTTTAACTTGAGAGAATACTGCAAGACATTCCAGTGCACGTGAAATTGCGCACCTCTAGCCCCAACTAAAGACCTAATATGCTGCTCTTCAAACTTTTTGGAAACACAATTCTTTTTTGGCTTGTTTCTCTTTGTGGAGATCCTGAAGACTACAGCAGGTCAGTTCCTGCAACGTGTAGGAGGAAGAACCAGCTGTAATTACTGTCTGACACTGCAAACACTCACTTCCCTAATCTACAGAAATGACAGTGATGACAGCTACCACTATGTGGGGGCCAAGGGGGGAACATCCCCAGCTACCAAGTGTGCTGACTTTGAAGTCACAGATATATCTAAAATTTTTCTATTTTTAAAAAATCCCGTAGGAAAAGTGCAGGGAGAAGAAAGAAGAATTGCCTCACAGGGGAATACTTGAAGAACAGAAATTTCAAACTGAAAAACTTAAATGATGTTTCAGGTGGCAAAGACTCTCAGAATGCACAGACAGAAGCTATTAACCTCATTTTGTGTTTGAGAACCTTGTCCTCTTAATTAAAAAAAAAAAATAATCCCATTTAAAAGTCAGATTGTGTTAAGTCCAGGCAGACACTTTTCCAAATTGCACTCAATATACGTAAAACTCTAACTATAAAGAACAAGAAACAGTTAAAAACACAGGTGAAGGAGAAAGAAAAATTGCTAAACAGCAAATCTACAGGTTAAAAAAAAAATCTGCTCTGTAATGAATAGACATGATAGTAGGATTTCCACTCTGCTCAATTAAATCACCTTTTAAGCAAAATCCATCTTTGTCACTCAGATGTTAAAGATTTCCGATGTAAAATTGAAAATTACTAGTAAGTTGCATCTGTGCTGTGAACTGCACAAATACGCTCATATATTCTATGAATCTAATATCCATCGTGGGGTTTATTTTCAGAAATGCGTTATCACCTGGATTAAACTTTGCAGTACACCCTGAATTCTTTTAATCCACATTTCCCCACAGTAACGCAGAAGGAAAAAAAACCAAACCCAAACCACCAGAACAAAACACATCAGTTACTTAAAGACTAGGTAAACACCCTGAATAAGAGAAGCAGTAGAGAAGTACAAATGGCCACTACACTTCAACTTCTGTTATGAGCCAGTATTTAGGGCACATTCAAATACAGCGGCAGATGCAACGCAATCATAGATTTGTCTGCAAAATGCACAAAAGCCTATCGGCTATCCTTCTCCACCTTTCCAGTGTGCACACAAGAGGGACACAATTCACATCCGTGCATCACCAAGATCCAGAAGAGCCACAAGATATTATTTCTAGGTAAGCATTTGCATCATCCACTACAGAAGAGGAAGAGACCATTACACAGCACTCATATCCTATATGGTCATAAGGATCAAAAGAAATAAAAATAGAATTGGAAACAAGGCCTCATGAACTAATGTAAAGAACAGCGTAATCCTTTCAGTTTCAGAGTTTTGATAAGCAAGGGCCACAACAGAAAGAACTTCTGTAAAAATGAAGCACAGACAAAAGGAGAAAATGAAAGTTGTTGATGCTGCTTTGTTGTCTACAGAGAAGAATGAATTGTAACTAATACTTAAGCTTTCCTAAGCAGGTAAATCATGATGAGCTAGAGCAAGAATAAGATAAAATAGATGTATTCAAAGTGGCAAAGCCTGACAAATATTTTCCCTAAAAGTCCCTGAGGAACTAATAAGATTAATAATCTTAAACTTTACAAACACCACACTTGTGTAGATCAGAGAAATTCTAACTGGATATGGTAAAAAGCAGTACTTCATATATAGAGAGAAAGACTATGCAAAAAAATACATACCATAACATACAAGTATCTCAAAGGGTAAAAAAATAGCAAAAAAACTCCACCACGATCAACCAAGTTGTTATCAAACTTATTCTTCTGCTAGTCAGCTAAGAGGGTAAGATAAAGCACCACCTGTGATTTGCTTAGTATAGCTTTTACCAGAGCATCCGTATAAGAAAGCTGAAGATATACGATCATCGTAAAATAGGATTACCAGCAATATTTTATAAATCACTTGAACATTAGTTCTCAACACCTCACAAGGCATTTCATATGGAAATGAAGATGACTGTCCTGGACCCTATTCAGTGTTTTCAATAATGACTTGCAGGATGTAAAAGGAAGTTCACTCATTGATGGTACTAAGCCATAAGTAGTTCAAAACACTTCAGAGATCTCAATGCTATTAAAATGATCATGAAAAATTACAGAGCGGGGGCCAAAAATAGCAACATGAAATTTAAAGCTCTGAACTTCCAAGAAATCACATATACAAATACAGACTGGGAAATAACACCAAAAGAAAGACCTTAGCAGTAAAACAATTGAAGTAAAGACTCAATGTATTACAAACAGCAAATTCACCTCAAGAGACATTATCACTTCCAATCT
Organism: Himantopus leucocephalus; assembly: GCA_003993805.1. NCBI lineage: Eukaryota > Metazoa > Chordata > Aves > Charadriiformes > Recurvirostridae > Himantopus > Himantopus leucocephalus. Next base: position 7,971,600 of record RSEF01000009.1, read on the forward strand.
GATGACAGAGGGAAAAATCATCACTAACAATACCTCAGCTAGAGGCAAACTTCTGTCCAGTTTGGGATACCACACTATGAAAAATAATAAACTAGAGAAGTCAAAGAAGAATGAGTACTGGTAAAAGTAGAAGGAACTTAATTGCTTTATTCTAAAGAAACAAATCATTCCTCCAACAGAACGATATTTTTTAAGTGTGGACACAAAGAAATCAGCCTCAAATAAGAGAAGGAATCACCTTTACTTGCAACAGACTGTCATGGGGAGATCAAAATTTTGCAAGGCTCCACAAAAATAAAGTGTTAAAATTCATGCCTACTACAGGTACCTAGGATGAAGGCAGGAACTCTTACAGTATTTGCCTCATTAATTACTGAGATTTCCCAGCCTACATTTTTATCAGTCACCTCAAGCTAAAAGCCATGACTCCATCCCTTGCTTAAGCTACTAACTCACCAAGACTTTCACTGCTCCCCAAGCAGCCTAGGAAAAATATGCAGAAGTCAAAGTAATCATTATTGTTGCCATAAAACATTCCGTGTAAATCCATTGGTACACAACAAATATGCACAGATTAGCCGATATAATAAGTAGTTTATACTTGATTTGAAGGCAATTTTTACTTGCACGGTAACATTAGTTTCCACACTGTGTCTTACCCATCATTTATAAAATTGTCTAAGGTGCACTTGCAGCATGGAGAAAAAATAAAAATATAGGTTATGAAATGGGAAAACAAAACACAACTCACAATAAATAAATAAACAAACATGACCACAAACTACATGTATGCATTTTCCTCAACTCTAAAGCAAGTCAGGTAGCTCAAATACATCTAAAGATGAAAGAACAACAACAAAAAAGTATCTTTATAAGTACACTGAAGAAATTAAATACACTAAAACTAAAGTAGACACACAATAGATGAAAAAAAGAAAAAATACAAAGTCTAACAAGAAAGGAAGAGAGTGAAATAAATGTTCTGACACAGTCTATTACTTCACTTTTCATCCTAATCACAAGGAAAATTAACTACACACTTATTTCTTACATTCAGAACTGACCTTAGGTGTACAGTGTATATGTGGTTCTCCTTCAGGCTTTAATCCAATTATCTAAAGGACAGAAAGTTAAAATATTTATAGACTTTCTCCCCTTTCCAGTTTTGCAGACTGAATTTGAACTTTCCCCCCCACTTAACATGACAGAGTTCATACAGAGAGCAAATCTATCTAGTATTATTTTCATATGAAGCACCATTTTAGACTAGGACTAAGATTTAAAGCATTGTTAAATTAAAGCTCAAATAGTTAGTGGCCATAGAAAGGACTATTTTCTTATTTTACATTCAGCAAGTAACTTCAATTCCTCAAACCAGTTACCAGTTCAAGTAATGTATAACATCACTGAAAAGCCAAAAACTTACTCAGTAAAGTTTTCATCACCTTAGACAGTTTAGGAGTTACAGAATACATGACATTGTAATTACATTTCCAGAATGTAGACATGAAGTAAAACGCGCTTTACCTGCACAGTGTTTTAGAATCTGTTATGTAGAACAGTAAGCAAAACCAAAGAGCACTGTACTCCTTAAAAGAGGTTTTTCAGATGTTTTGATGCAAGTGATCAATGTCAATACTTGTAAGTATTAGAATGTTCAAAAAGCTCACTTCATTTTACTCTCTGAAACACACGAATTGCTAGACATTTCAGTAAATTACACTATTTCCAGAAATGCAAATGTCTTGAGAAGCAAACTGAACTTTTCTACAGTCCTTTTTCATACAGTGGTAGTTGGGAGCACTTATACTAAGAATTATAAAATAAGTAGGCACTTACTCTGTTCATTTTCACAAGCACGCAGGGAGCTCCTTTGGAATAGCCAAAGGTGTTATCTTCCTTTCCAGAGCACTGTCCAAGCTCAGAGAGGTTAAATCGACATGCCTTTTTAACAGCAACATCATTCTGATCAAAAATCCTTCCTGGTGTACAGTTTATGTTTTCGGATTGCTTTGAATCATCATATGCTATGAAACACAAGTAGGTTGTAAATCAATGACATAAAGCACACAATTAGACAAAAACTGCAGAAGCCTACATAAATATCTAATTTATAGTTGTTACTTGTCTAGGAGTTTTCTCAGAGGAAAAGTGCTACTTTAAGAGCACTGTCTCTCATATCCATCTTAACAACCACTTACTTTTTCAAAGCCTATCAAGAAGATAACTTGAATGAAAGTACAAAAAGAGTATTACTAAAGAAATAATGCTGTCCTGCTTCTCAAACCGTATGAATAATCACAACTTCATTAATTTCTGTATAGAAATTAGTTATGTATTCTAAATTAATAATGTATTAAAATATAAACAATCAAGTTTTTACCTGGAAAATAAAGCAGTCTTCCCTTTGCACATGCTTGTTTTATAAACACACAGGAAAACTTCAAACTTCAAGTATTTCAATGACTAATATTACATTTATACCAGGTAGTATAACTGATGTTATACTAACATCCCAAATTATTTCTCACTTTCTTGTGTTTCACAAGTACACAGATCACGTTGTCACAAATGCTCATCTATTCACATTTAACATGTTTTGGGGTTTTGTTCCCCCCCCTTATGCTCCGCCCCCAGCTAAGCATAAACAAAGTAACATGGAAAAAGAGTAATGAAAGTTCATCCTCAATGCGAGAGTCCAAAACCCACTGAACTGCAGGAGAGGCAGGTAAGCATGAAATGTAGCATTCCTCCCAGGAACCCTTGGCAGAGCTCTGAAAGAAAAGCCTACTCATAGGAGCTTTTAGTATGCACAAAAACTACGAATCCAGACAGATTCACCGCTTGTGTAGCTAACAAAGCAACTCGTGCACGCAGGCGAGATTTTACAGCACCTCCTCAATTCTAACTTACAACTTTTGAGGGGTTAAACTTACTAGTATTTTAAATTGATTTCTGTGTTCCTAGATCAAGTGCACATACGTAAAAAGTAATACGTATAAAAGTAACAAAAACTAGTGATTTTGCCATCGTTCAGTCTTGTCCTGCGGTACCTTTTCTCCATGTTCTAAATTCAATGTTTTAATATTTCTGCCCATAAATACTGCTTATCGGGATGAAAATGAATAAATTCCAATTAATTTAATCTTTGTGTGCCTCACTTTTAAACAGGCAAACACTCAAGTTCTTAAGACTAAAGGATCCTCATTCGGTTACCAAGCCATTTAGATGAAGACTGGTCAGTTAAGTCTTGATAAACTTTGCCTCCAAATACATGACCTATGTAATTTTACACTGAACTCTTTTGGCATATGTAATTTCTACATCTTGTAAGGATTTAAACAACCATATTGACAAATCACCAGACCAGGATGCAAAACTCTCCATTATGTACTCCACTATTCCTCAAGCTCAGGATCCCTGTCCAATATAGGTATTGATACTTATCTTTTTCTGTAAAGTATATAATTTAATAATGCGCATGTCCAGAGTAAGCCTGAACTTGCATCAGTTTTCATTTGCAATTGGTAACTACAAGTAAAAAAGAAAACTAATGGACTCAGCACTAAGACTCCCGAATTCCTTGGGCAGTTGTAAGTAACTTACTTACATTCAAGAAATTTTCTAAGTGTAGAAACGTATTCTGCATATGACTGGGCGTCACTCTTGTTGAAGTAAAATTCCAGTGCAGTGTCTGGCTTTGGTGAAATCATAAGTCCTTAAAAAGAAAAAGTGCAAGTAAAGAACTAAACAGCTTCTCTTCCCTACACCACTCTAACCTAGTCAAAAACCACATCCATAAATTGGAAAATACCTATCTGTAAAGAAACATCAATGTTACCTCTATATTCCACCATACCAGAATGTAATTTGTGTTTGAAGTCAGTTATCAAAATCAACATGACATAAATTAATACTTAAATTCAACCCAACATATAACTGCAATTCACAAACCAAACCCAAGTGATTAGGAATAGCAAAATCAGCAACTTAATCACTTCCAATCAAAGAATTTTACCGATTCACAATACCCAGCAAATTATACTTAAGAAGTAATTGAAAAAATACCCAAAACCACAACCAGAAAACCTCCACTTCAAGCTGTGCTTCAAAGCTTTAGACAATATAGACTGAAGCTATGATTGTATTTATCTCGTAGAAAACCACAAGAAACAAAGTATTTTTAAAAACTTTATAATGCATAAAGATGGATCAAAACAGACAAGCCAAGTTAGTTGTTAGTCCTCTCCTTCTCCATGAAACAGAAATTTTAGATGTCATCTGTTTTGTGGAGAATACAAGAAACTTTATTAAACCACTGCGTGTCACTTGACAGGGGTTCGCCTTAGTCAGGCTGTGGTAACCGTGAATGCTTGTGAGCTGCCTCCCTGGCTGCTAGCATCGGGCACTGCAGCAGGCAGGGTTCCCCCGCCGTCTGCAGCGGGGCCCTACGGCTGGCTTCATTCAGCTGCTGGCTGAGGGTACAGCAACAGGAGCAACCCACAGCCAGGGAGCCCGGACCAGCAGGAGAAACATGGACACAGGTTACCGAATCCTGAAGTCCAGCTTTGTGTTGAAGGATGAAAAAGTCAAATGCTGACAGGGAGTTTGGACCCTTGACAGAGGTGAACTGTCCTTCTTCCCAGGATATGGGCAAAGAAAGGTACAGAGTTAAATCTCAGGGATTCTTTTGTAGCACGTGAAAGCAAAAGGCGCGCTCTCTGCTAATACATACAGCCCTGTACCATTAGGAGTTGTCACTAACACAGATACCTAATGCTACTATCATTCATCACAGCTTCAGTAGTAGATGAAATAGCACTACACCACCAGATACTGCAGAAGAGATTAAATCTGTTCAAAAAAGGATGTATGATTGATTGTTTTATTCATGCTACCTTAAAGTATCTCTCATTTAATATAATTAGAACAGATAAAACCCCTGCAGTTGCGATTAACAGAGTGTCCATGCATCTGTCTCTTCAAGTATAGCCGAGACCTGACCTTGCAGTTCCACAAAAGAAAAAAAAACCCAACATATTTCTTACCAGATTATTTTTCTTCCAAGTTAGAATATTAAAATGGTTTGATCAAAATCAAATTTGGCATAAGGGAAGAAGTTGCAATTACAGCAGTAACTAATTGTATTAGTTTAGGATGCCATGTAGTTTCCTATACTCTGGCAAAACCAATTAAAACTAGATTCCCAAATGAATAAAATTTAAGGCAGAAAACTCATCTCCTGAAATCAAAAAATAAAATCAGGCCTTCTTTATACAAAAATAAACATTTGAGAAGATAACACTACAGTGGGAAGGATAAAGTCAGATAAGTTGTCTTAATGTTGAATTTTTAATACACTACTGTAGTTAATCTATCACAGTAAGCTTTTGGAAAGCATATAGACAGTCCAACTAAGCAGCCCAGGTCTGTTATGGATTTACCTAGAGAAATGGCCAAGCTTCTCATCCGAAGGCAGAAATTATTACTAAGACTTTAAACTGGGAAATCATAAATCTATATACTAGAAATTTATCATAGGCAAACATCTTTTAGATTCCAGAAAAAAAACCTAGATAGAATTTAATGGTTTTTTTTACTCTACCTTTTTTGTAGGATTTCCAATAAATCTAAATTCTCCTTTCTGCATTAGCAGCAGTTAAATTATTTCCAGGCAAGCCACAACTAAATGCCTTAATGACTGAAAGTCCATATAAAACTACAAATACCATTTCTGACCGCAAGTTATTTTGCACCATTACAGTCGTCATCTGGCCTCCACACTGAACTGGGATTCAACAAAATACAAGATAATTAGTAACAGGGTTGAAAAATTGCTGAAGGGGTTTTACACACTAGGTGTTTTGGGGGAGAAGAGATTGTTATTATCCATAGAATTATACTGTAAATGAAGGACTTAGATGCTGTTTTTCAAAGTCAATATGACAAAGTAACTAAACTAGTCATCAATGAATGAAACAGTAATTTGAAGAGAATTATTGCTTCAGGGAAACTTCAAAAACATCCTAAGAGGAAGGGACTGCTCCAATTCCAGTCGATCACAGTCTGCCTGGAGACTATGCTGTAAATTCTACAGAAACAGCTATTTGAAGGACTGATGCATAGACTGTGAGAGATGGAGGATTTACGCACTTCTAGAGGAACAGAATTAGCAGCCTCAACATTAGGATCACATCTAAGATTGTAACAGAGATTACATTATCCTGCAATTCCAAGAGGGATTTAAAAAAAAGGTTTTTAAATCATCTGGATTTGATTGAAACTATTATATCCCAGTGTACAATGCAAGTCAAATATAAATTATAAAATAAATTAACTGTGAGATTTCCAAGTATATTTAACACAAGAGTAAAACCTTTGACCTACGCCATCCAGGTTTTGTGTGTAGAATTTTTTTTATAATTTAAAGTTTTACAGCCAGGAACATGACATGTTTCACTGCAAGTGAAAAATGACAGAGTTAAAGAGAAACATTAAAACAGAAATAAGCAATTTTACTAACTTTTATGTATGAGTAATTAAAGACATTGTTAATAAAAAAATTAAGTCAGAAATTTTATAGGAATTCTTAAATTAACAACTAATTATGGCATACGTACTATTTTAAACAAACATCCTTATGACTTATTTCAAAACAAAGGAACAGTAATACCCAGAACTAAGGGAGGCACGAGAAAAAAAAAGTCACTCAATTCCAGTACTAAGTCACAGCTACCCACAGCTCCATCCACTACCAAGGTTCTGACTACCACAAAGGAAATGGGGAGAAATGGTCAAGTAAGCCACCCTCTTTTTTCCCCCCGCTTCCTTTCTTTTTTTTTAAACTAAGCAGGTCTTTTATTATTATTATTATTATTATTATTATTATTATTTCCAGCATTTAGCCCATTCTTAGCTTGAAAAAAGAGCACAAATCCTCAAAAATTCCTTATAAGAGGACACTTGTTAGAGAAGGCCTGAACACTACATCAAAACAAATTCTGTTCAGAATCCAGAGACATTTATCACATTAGCCCAGTTGCAGCTTGCTCACACAAAGATGACTGACTCATCTTAAGTGTTCATGCAGCTGCACAATGCTGGTTAATTTTAAGAGTCTGGAGTTCAAAAAAAGGAAAAAGTATTTTTAAAAATAATGTCATCTAACTTCCACCAAAATATTAATATTGCATAGCCATTTAGTTTCGTTGTTTTAAACATAAATTTGGTCCCTAAGCCAAGTTATTATAAAATTTCAGACATCTTATCAAATTTTCAGGTGGCCCAATCATTTAAGTTACATATACAAATCAAATATTTACACATTCTCCAGAAACAGTAACTAGAAAACACTATGCTCTTGGGTGTAGTTAAAGTATGCAGAAGCATCTTTTAAATCTTTCAGAGTAAAAATCCTTAGTTTTTTTCCAATATGTAGATACACCAAAATAAATTCTATGATGATAGATTTTTGTGATATATTTAAACCAATCTTTAAAAAGTAAAAAAAGAAGGAAAGAATAAAAAAAGAAAAAAGACCACCACCTTATTATTCATTTTTATTTGTGCAGGAGTTTTTTTCTGTCACATACAGCTCTTTGAACAAACCAATAGTGGGAGTGGATATGAATGGACACAAAAGAAGCAGTAGTCCCAGGAAGCAAGACACCAGTTTTAGTGGCAGCTACGTGTTACATGGACTTAACTTCATCATAAAACAGGCTGCTCTCTCTTCAGTGGATCCCTACATAATAGGTCAACAACCCGTGGAATCCAGACATGCCATGTTGGTTAAAAGCTATCTAATACTATAATGAAAACTCTGGAAATGCCTTCATATCATAGTCCTTACGTGCTCCTGAGCAGATCACCCCCATAGCATAGCCCTCCTGTACTTTCTTCAAAGTATCAAATATTAATCACAGGTGGCCTTCCATCTGATCCAAGAGAACTGGTTTATAGTACCTTCAAAGCAATTTGATTAAATGATAATCCCACTTCTACAACAGCATCTTGTGTGGATCTGCAGGTAAAACTGTGGTCTACATACACGACAAATTCAACTGAAAGGAACTTAAGAGAAAAAAACCCAAAAGTTAGCACATACACACTAAAAGCTACTGACTGGATTTATGCTATAAACATATGTAACTTATCTCACACCAAGTTTTACCTTTGAAACCTGTAAGTAATTGAGCAATAATCACAGTTTCTCACAGGCAGTTCATACTTCAAACAAACTCTCAAATGAAACTTAGCTGTTAAACCAGACAGAGGGTTATGAAAAAATAAATACACTGTTACCTGGACTAGAAATCCGGTCACGATATTTTGGTATATCACTGCTCAGTGTCTGAAGCATAACCCACATTGTGAATATGAAGAGTGCTGCCAGGAAGCCATAAAACACCAGATAGAATAGTAAGATCAAACCTGTAAAGAAAAAGCTAAAATTACTATTTTTGTTTCACCTAATTCCATTACCTATTTTGAAAATCAATATGGGGAATAAGCAATACAACATTTGGTTTTGGTTCCACCCCCAACCCCTTGCCACTCCTAATTGTAGTTATATGTCAATATGCCTCTTGCATACGTATGTATTGCACAATGTACAATAATGCATGCAAAAACATTTTCTTCATACTTTCTGGCTCTTAAGATTTACAAGGCACTTTGGCGTCTCTACTTCTAAGAGAGAAGCATTAAAAACCGCTCTTTGGGCTACATAGGAAAGCTGGCAAAGATGACTAAGCAGTCCATTAGAAAAAAAAATAACGTCACTTGTTTAAGGGAATTATAGTTGTGTATCTGGAATGGAAGGGGTCGTAGGGAAGATGAAATAAGTGAGTGAAAAGATACAATTATTAGACTGGACGCAGAACACGTAGGAAGCAATTGGTGCTTTAATAACATAGTTGATATTTGAGAGAACTCCACACAGAGCATTCATTCAAACGTATGTCCTGTTAAAAGAGACTTCTCAAGGTGAAAATGCTTTCTGCTGCATATTTTTGAAAGCAAACCAAGTCTTTTATTCAGACTTATCAGAAGTCTTTGTCTAACACATCCACTTGCTTTACCAATCCACCTGGGGGATGCCGCAACGTTCCTGGAATTCACCAATTACACAGATGTTACTAGCTTCAAATTGCCAGTTGTTTAAGGAAAAGCTCCTCAAAACCTGAGGAAACAGCCTGAGGTAAACAACATATCAGGACGCGGTCCCTCTCCACCACTTAGGGCCAACAAATCGCTAAGTGAGAACACTACATAGGAAAACAGCTTGAAAACTGGCTGTGACTAAGTGGTTTTATTCCCCACCCCCTGTTCTTTTTTCCCCCCTATTTTTCATTATGCATGCACAGACACACACTCTGGGTACACAGATCAGTTGTTTACTAAAAAGACAAGGTAACAGACAGGCCAAAGTTAAAATCTTACTTTAGAGATGATAGGGACTCAGATAACTGACTGAACACTTGAGACTTAAGGACACATGCATAGACATTGTCAAAAAGAATGGGAGTTATACAAATACTGAAGAATTCAGGTGCTTGCACAGAGAGCCATCTTTCTATTTCAAAAACGTAACCGAACGATGATGTAAATTCAATTTTTATAAAATATTCTAGCTATAAGGCTGCTATCAGGAAGCCAAAGAGATACAACTCAGGTCAAGAAAAGCACATCAAAACCATTATGCAACATTCTACCACTGATGCTTGATTATATGAGAATCAAGTGCAGCATTTTTCACCCTTCCACAGAAATGGAAAAGGCAAAAGCAAAAATGACTGTACCTCAGTGTAAATACTGTCCACTGGAAGATGATGGAAGAAAGCCTATCCCCTGGCTCGAGTCCCAGAAACTATGCTTGCATTTTGCACTGAAATATTTTCTCGTGTACTACAGCCTCCAGTAATCCATGGCCACTAAAGATGCAAGTACCCGTACCACTTCTGAAAGAATTCAGTGTACGTATATCAAAATAACGAGGCGGTTCCCGAATTATCTTTACCATAATGTAAGTTCTCCACAGCAGCCAGCTGAATGTTACTGGATTTTGGTTTGGTTTTAGTTTTTAATTTCATATGTCGAGAATGTTACTTACCAATCTGCAATACTCTGCTAGTGATCAACTATTTAAAATACATTTGGAAACCACTGAGATGCAAGATACAACACAGTGATTAGAAGTTAAGTAGCAAAGTACAGGAACACAAGAACAAGCTTACTCTATAATGAACAAAACAGCAGACATCTATTATAAACTATTTCTAAGGCTATTTAGAAGCTATTTAGAAGCTGAAAAGAGCATACAAAAATGAATGGTAGAAATCTTAATCAACAAAAGCCATTCCAGAAGTTCCATCTGTATTTGGCACACCAGCATTTTGCTTTACCTATAAGCTTAAAATTGCTTTAACTGCATCCAGAACAGAGCAATGATCTTCTGATGTAACCAATATATTTTGGGTATGACAAAAACTAATAAAACACCTCTCTTACAAAAACTTTGGTCAGGTCTCATTTTGATCCCTACAAGTTAATCAGTTATTGAACACGCTTTCATAAGGCTGTCTAAAGAGTATACTTTCTACCAAGTGACCAAGACATTCATCAATCAGTTCCAATGGAACAGAATGACATTTAAGACAAGACAAGCACCTTCTGTGGCAATTAGCATAAAAGCAAGAAAGTCACGGAAATCTTTTTAATTGAGCTATTTCAGACTACATCTGTATTTTAATTTCCAAAAGATGATGCCTAATTTCACCGGGTAAAGAACAAATTAAAAAAATCCCTGCCCACTTGTTTATTACTGATGGGCATAACAGCACCACGGTGGTGCAATTCTAAGCAGACATGGCATAGTACTGCTTTAGGCCAATACTACCATAACATCTGCAATACCGGCCTTGCACCCCATTTTTAAGGCCCCTGAAGAGCTGATCCAAGCCTGCTGCAGCTCTCTCCTTTTGCTGCCTCAGTTGAGCCAACGGTGCCTACCCACCTACACAGCCTCTCTGCTCCAGCCGCGAGGGGGCTGCTGGGGTCCCCCTCCCATGCCAAGAGCTGCAGGAGGGCAGAACTGCTACGTGTAGGCAGCCCCCAGGGAGCCCTCATGCCCACAGAGGCAGTCCCAATACTGGGGAAATCAAGAGGGACCCCAGTGTCTAAAACACAGTGATCAACTCCATGGTGGAGACTGCAATGTGAACAGTCCCTTAGGGAGTCCTTGTCTCTCCCAGGAACGTCATACCTACCAGGGCTGCAGCAGTAACAAGGCTAGAAAGATTCTTTCTATGCACAGCCCTGAAACTCCACTAACTTCCCCCAGTCCAGCAAAACATGCATGCAGACGCACACGCACAAATTATTTTTAATCTTTATTTTAATATAGCTTGTAAATGCACTGCAGAACACTGACTGCTAGACTAAACTGCCCCATTTATGCTACGTTGCCACATTAAAAAGAGGGAAAAAAACAAACAAAAAAACCCTCTACAGCTTCCAACAGCCCCAAACTGAGTAAGCTGCTCTTTGTGAGCCTATTAGTATTAATTATCCTAAGCTGATCGCAGTGAACAAGCCATAACCTGTCAAGAAGCTCTGCCAAAATAACTTCACATAACACTGGATTTCTTGTCAGGAAACAAGACGTACCCAAGTAACACTGGAACGCTATCCTCCACATTTACTCCAAGGAAAGTACAGCTGCCGCATCTAACGTGCAACTCAATTCAATTGCTGCAGAACATCTTGCTACATCAAACCCTTCGAGTCTCTCAGTCTTTGACACTAAAACTATCACACAAGGAAAACTGTCAAAACCAAAATTCTGCATTACAATTTACCTAATTGGGTTTTTTGGTTTGGTATTTTTCCTTATTTTTTCTTTTTGCAGGGCATCACAGTACCAAAAACCCTTCATATCCTAACCACATCGATGAGCAACAGTCAAATCTCAAAACCTGCTACTTCTGAACCAACATGCCAGTGCCATCATTAGTTGAAGTTCATTTGCAGGAATCAAAACACTTTTCCACTATGAAAATTAGAATTCCTGACTCTGATGAACGCAAGCTATCACGTACCTGGCCATCATCTCCACGAGGAATATTACCTTTCCAAACCTTATATGGCAAAAGTGACAAAACGCATGCCAATCTGGCATAAACCAGATTGGCAGATCTACTTATATGTAATACACAGGTAGATATATGCAGGTATCAATATAAACACTCACTACAGACATAGAAGCAACTATTCAACATTACATGCAACAATGAAAAAACTAAATGCTGTCTTCATGGTTTGCTGGATGCCATGCTGCATTGATCCTATCACCTGCATGATCATCCTTCACTATCTTTAACTAGTGGGATTTAAATATCTGAGTAACCAATGCCAGCAACATCAAGAAGGACTTCTGGTCCACCTACATATGAATTTCCTTGCCTTAAACTAAGGTAACTATACATATTAGATAAGCACTAACCATGTTTCAACTTTATTCCCTAGCCACTTGAGAATTACTGTTTTCCAAATTTTGGGGATGGCAGGGGGTGGGAGAGGAAGAAAGAGGTAAGGAAGACTTCAGGAAGAAATAAAACCTCGGTCCTGTGTTAGTTTATTTCACAATAAGCCAGGGATCCACGTATAACCTGGCTAAATGCTTCAGGAAACTAAAAATTGTCAAGTGCAACACTTGCAAAGAATCACAAAAGCCAGTGCTTAATGTCATGATTAAGCATTTACAACACACACACACACAAAAAAAAAAAGCAAAGCCCCAAAATACCCTCCCTGTACCACCAGAGCTTACTGATACCTGTAACAAGAGAAGGCAAGCCTTCTTTCTTCAGAGCAATCTGTGTCACGGAAAATGAAATATTCTACTGATTTCTCAAAATACTCATTTCTTATGATAGTATCATGGAAAAGTTTAGTAAGATTTTGACTGCAGTCATATTCCTGGCTGTGCAGGAATTTTTACATCAACTGTCCATCTGTCACAATACAAAAAAGGAGCACTGTGTCTCTCTCCAATTCACAACCTAAATGTGTAAGTGCTTCTACTGCAATGACAGACATTGACGCCAGAATGTTTAATAATACAATACCTGTGAAGAGAGCTAAATCACAACAAACCCCTGCTTAAAACATTGATAAAGAACACAGAAGAATCAAATCAGAAAAGCAGTAAAAACTTTGATAGCACTGTATGTTCCAGCAAGAACTCAGTAAAGACGGAACAGAAGCAAAACTGGATCTTTTGTTCCAGTGACTGAGAAGACTATATCCATTGGCATGGTGGAAAGCTCTCTTAAAAATAAGGTGTTGGGTTTTGTTGGAGGTTTTTTTGTGTTTGGTTGGTTGTTTTTTTAATTTCAAGCACATATTTGTGCACTAAGCATTCAAAAGAATATTCAGTAGGTCCAAATTTCTATGTATTTCAAGACAATGTCACCTCTACCTTGAACACCTTGACATGACTAGCTTTACAAAAAGGCTTAAATAAGCTTGACATGACATCTAGTGTGACCATAAATGAAGTACTGCCAGACTCTATATTGCGGTCTGGGGGGTTTTTTTTGGCACAAATTATTTTTCTGTAACCTTGTGTAAAAAGTTTTCCATCTATATTGTAAGATTATGCACACATTTGAGTGTGTAGTGTGCATCATTACAATACTTTCATGACAATCTCACTCTGTTCTTCTTCTGATTCCAGGCAGGCACAGCACCTTGCCATTACAGGCAGAGCCAGATGCTAGTCTTCATTTTACTTACAGGAAGACCCCATATGGCAGTCTTTCAAGCTCTCCTCTCTTTGCCCTACCCGATTACATCCTGGGTGGAACCCCAGGATCAACACTCCTTCCGATCACCTCTGCGAGGATTATTAGTGCCCCTTATGCCTTGTTGCTGAGAACACCACCAACAGGTTTTTCCCCCAGTATTTTCTGCCTCTTTAATACAACAAATGATTATGCCAGATAATTAAAAATGTAAGGGGTTGGGGGGGGGGAGTGTTGTTAGATTTGGATACTGATTTGTGAAAGATTCAAATTGAAGTATCCCTCAAGTCCGCAAAAGAAAAGCTAAAATTTCTACTTTTTTACAGCAAGAGGAGACTTAGCACAGAGTTTTTACCAAACTGTAAAAGGCAACTCTTTACCAAACTCTAAAAGGCACCAAACATACCTCTGTTACAGACAAATGAGTATAGCAGCTGCTTGCCTTTGATCTTTTTACAAATCCCGGTGTAGAAATGGCAGATAAAGACAAGTACTCCAATGCCATAGCACTCAAATTCACAGAGAATCCCTGCCTTGCAGTTACAATTTACATAAGGCCCCAGGACTGCCTCAGGCTAGGGCAAAACACGCACATACTGTGAATAATTACTTAACAGTTTCTCTACTGTTTCTGCCTTATTTCTGTGAGGAAGCTGTCTTGAGACAAGAGAAATACGCACGGAAGAATCACAGCCAACTGAATTCCTATCGTGCTGCCCCTGGAGACACCGCAGCCCATCAGGCTGGCAACCAGAGCTCTCTTCTCCTACCTCTCCGCCTTTCAGAAGGCAACAGAAAAGGAACAAGTCAGTGATACTGTTCTAAGCTCACATCAGTACTGCAAGGGCAGAAGTACACCAAATCCTGCATATTCTTATGTGCCAACAGAGTCACTCAATTAGTGTTGTGCAATTAAGAAGTAAAAACCAAACAGAAAGTCACATACCACCCCCCAAAACAGTCAAAGATTACAATTTACTTAGTATATACAATTAAACTAAATAAACACAATATGTTAACCACAAAATGCCAGGACAAATAAATAGTGATGAAAAAATACACTGACAATTTATAGTGCTGCTGAACAGTCACCTCTTAATGTCCAGGCTAAGGAAAATGTATCTATCACTAACCACATACCAATCACCTAAACCACTTAAGAAAACTTATTAACGAAGTAAAATTACTCATACTGCTATCTAAACCTATACATACTCTGTCATTATGGGAAAACGTCTTTTATCAAGGGAGCTGGCTGTAAAAACTCAGTTACGAACTAAGTAGCATCAATTTCAAGTGTCATCTATTGCCCTTGGACTCGCACAGACTAGTAACGTTACAAGTGACTTATCCTACTAGATAGGTTTAAACAGAGAAGGTTGTTTCAACTTCGTTTTCTTTAAAAAGTTAGAAGCTATTTCTAACGTGCCCACAGTCTTTGCCAGATTCATGACACAGACAGACAGACTTCTGCAATCCATACACCCATTCATCCAGCCCACACACTTCAGGAAACCTGCCTGTACAGAAAGATCACTAGACAACGGCATAGTGGAAATTTCCTCTCCTTTGCTATTCAACTGGCAGAGTAGCTCGCAAGCTCTTATTTCCATCTGAATGGAGGAGAACTCATGTCAGAGCTAGGGCCCTCTCTTGACAGACAGGAGACACTGGCACCGCATAGAAAGCACACCCCGCGCGTAGTCTGCTTAAGGCTCCTCCTCAGTATTTCAACATTAGTATTCATTGAGATTGTGTCAAGGCCAAGGATATATTGGCCTGTTCCTTTACGCCACGCTGAGATTCTTGTTGGTTTTGTAAGCACAACTATTAAGTATCCCAACTACATCCAAGTTTTGGGAGGAGACGCAGCATTTCCTGAAGTCAGTAAATATGTCCCATGAGGACTGAAGAAACATCCTAATATTAAGCATTTATACAACTGTTTAATATGAGAAAACACACTCAGAAAATCCAAATATTTTTATTGGAAGCAACAAGATTATGATAACATGCTTTCCAGCTCAGAGGAAAGCAATGGGAAGACTACCTGAAAGTAGGAAAACAAACACTGCCTTCACAAGCCTTACTGGAGAACCTTCATTTAAAAGCTACATCTAAGTAAAATAAAAGGCCCAGAAGCCCCGCGTTGAAACAAATTTAGCACAATGACGCACAATGACACACAACGACCGGGTTTTTTTGTAGGCTATCTGGAATCGGGGCTCATGAACTTTTTTGGGGGTTTTGTTGGGTTCCCCCGCCCCGATCCGCAGCTGCCGCCTGGAAGTACAAAGGCGATTCGCGCTCATTCATTCTCGATTTCCTNGAGAGTGGGGGGGGGGGGGGCGGTAAGGAATGGATGGAGAAGAGCGGCGGCACTGACATGCACACAGGCTGCCGTCAAGCCGGAGAGAGAAGCGCGGAGGGGCGCCGGCCCCACACCTCCGCGGCGGAAGCCCGTCACAGCCGCACCGC
>RSEF01000009.1:7987985-8068822 GCA_003993805.1 Himantopus leucocephalus
CCCACCTGCTCCGGGAGGCGCCCTGCCTCTCCCCCCCACCTCCCTCCCGCCCCTCGCTGTCACGGCTGGAGCTATTTTTAGACCGGCGGGCGGCGACGGTTGTAACGGTTACCGGGGCGCGTGCGCCGCGGCCTGGCGGGCCGCCTCACCTGCCCGCCGCGGCCTCCTGCATCCCGCATCGCCGCGGGGGCCCTTCCGCTCCCAACCCCCCCCCTCCCCCCGCCCTCGGCGTCCTCCCCCGCCGCCCCTCGCCTTCGCCGGCGGCCCGGGGCGGCTCGCCCGCCGCCCGCGGCAGCCCTTACCCCAGCTCTTAGCCGTGCGCCCCAGGAACTCGCCGCTGTTGGGGTTGTAGACGAACTGCCGCCACTCGGCCATGCTCTGGCGGAAGGGCTTCTTCGTTTCCTTAGACATGGCGAGGCGAGAAGCGTCTGCGTCGCGCACCCCGGCGGCAGAGCCTCCCAGGCAGAGAGAGCCGCAGCGAGCGCCCGCTCCCCAGCGCTAAGTAATGCCGCCGCGGCGCCCGGCGGGAGAGCGGGCGGGGGCCAGTCAGGCAGGGCCCTTCCCTCCCGCCTCCGCCGCCGGGCGGGGCCCGCCGCCGCACCGCTCCGCCCTCCCCAGCCAATCGCCGCCCGCCGCGCGCCTGCCCCCTGGCGGCGGCCGTTGCGGGGGGTGGTGGGGGTGGTGGTGTATCTGCGCGCACCCGCCGGTCTCACTCCCCGCCACGGAGCGGGGGGGGCCGGGGGGAGCGGGGTGGCTCTGGCGCCTCGGCGGCGTTGCTGAGATGGTTGGGGCCGGCGGCGGGCGGCGGCGGCGAGACATCGCCATCTCTGGAGAGGGAGAGGTGCCCGCGGCGCGGATCGCGCCCTAGATGGCACCTGCGCCCCCCCCCCCCCCCCCCCCCCCCCCCCCCCCCCCCNGCCCGGGGGTCTCGCTTCAGCCTCCCGCCGAGCCCCGCGCTCCCCCGGGGCAACCGCCGAGCGGCGGAACCAGCCCGCTTCGTTCCCTCCTGGCCCTGCGGACGGTCAGTTGGCCACGCCGCGGTGAGCGGACACCGGGCCGTGTGGGAGGGCCCGCGTAGGGCGAGAGGTGCTGCGCTGCGGGAGCCGTTACAGCAGCAGGGAAATACCAGAAGACAGAAAAATACAGAATATAGATAGCAAAAATATCAGAAGACAGAAAGGTTAACAAGTGTAATTCCCATCTTGGAGCCTCCTTTAATTGTGCCACCAGCCTGAAAACCTTGGTAAAAGAATACAAATGTGTAAAAATGCTATAGAAGGGGTACTGATAATAAGACTTCTTAGAGCATGAGACCTCAAAAACTCATTTGCTATCACACTCCTAAAGGTCAAAGTAAGAATAGCACAAACGAGCATTCTCCATCTCTCAGCTGACGGCAGAGGAACAGACTCCGTTGACTCTCGGGCGTGGACGGCGAGCTTGCCCCCTCAAATCCCCCCGTTCCCGGGCACTGAGGGGAGCGGTGCCAGCCAGGGCACACCACCAGCACCCCCCAGTCCTGTGGGTCAGCTCTAACCTATTCCCCCTCCTATACTGCTCCGCCAGTGTAAATAATGGACCATTAATTAGGGACTTTGCAAAACTCAAGCGTAACAGGAGAGCTACTACCTCAAAGCAGTTCCTAAAATAGTCAATAAGCCAGAGATCAAACCCGAGTGAAAAAGCTAAGACAGACTACATCTTAAAAATGTAAGAGCAACAATATAAGAGATGTCTTAAACAAGAGGAATTAAGTATTTATCAGCATGGTTAGTTTAAATCTTTATGATGGTTGCAGTATTATTCATGCCAGCAAGCGGTAAATGTGAAGGATAAAATAGAATAAACCTGAATGTCTGATTCCGACAGTCTCCTTTCTTCTGCTACAGTACATCATCTAAATCATTCTAGTTGCTGTAAAACAACAGCAGAAAATAACATATCACTCACCACTTACTCTGTGTCACGCTGATCAGCTAATATATTCCATTTCAGGCCAAAAATAAGCCATCTCCATTTGTCTTTTTTCTTCTAAATGTCAGCAAGCAAAAGACTGAACGTCATTCCATTCTAACGACTGCTTTGCTGAATTATTTTTTCCAGTTTATTCTAATAGGTATCCCACACTCTTAAGGAATAATATGTCAGAAAAATGTGCCTATAGCCATCTTCTTGGATGGAGCACCATATTGATTCAACAACCTTAAAGTTTACTAGATGCAAAGACTGGAGCAGTTAATACAGATTAAAAAAATCAGATTGCCTGTAAGGAGCAACCATGACCTACATTATGCAGTGAAATTTCAATATTTAAATATATTCATATTTAAAAAACATTAAAGAAAACATAACCCAAAGTATTAGAGGAACTAATATTATCCAGCAACCACTGAAACTCTTCAGTCTGCTCATCATAAAACATAGGAATTTTTTCAAAGGCTCCATTTAACTATAACAACTATTATACTTGTTTTCAAATATCAGCAGTGTCACGCAGCCCAGCCTGACTTGGATGGAGGGGTGGTTCCTCATCCCCACTGAAAGTCAAACTGTTTCTGAGATGCAAAAGAGTAAGTGTTTTGACTCATGGACACACAAACCCATCAGCTAGACACCAATCCCAGATAAAATAACAGAAAGGTCCACTCATATTCCAGTCTTTGTTAATAAAAAGCAATAAATGGCGACAGCATGATCTGCTACACAATTAGCTGCAATCACAGTGCAATGTTTGACAGCCTACGCCCCTTCCCGACCTACATCATCTTTTATGCAAGACAGTGTCAGGGCGCAGCGTGGGCCAGCGGCTCCCTGGGGGCCGGGGGCCGCAGGGGACCCCGCGGGGTGGGTGCAGCAGGACATGGCCTCGCAGCCAGCACCCGTCCCACTGCCACCAGCCAGGGAACGGGGCAGGCCTGGGGGGCGGGGGGGGGGGGGGGGGNAAGAGCCCAGGCCGGGACGTCAGCCCTGGAGTCGGGGTCCAGACAGGCAGGGCCCATGGCCAGGCGTAGGCACAGCCAGGGCCGGAGACCAGCACACCTCTGGCGGCACCGGGTCAAGTGAAACGGGGCTCCGGGGCCATGGGGGGCGAGGGTCAAGTCAGGCTGGTCAGGGCAATTAAGGCCTATTAGAGCATTCAAGGCCCTGATGAGTAGAACAAACATCTTTCTTTGTTTTAAATAATTAAATGTTCAGCTGATAAAAGTAATTGCACTTCCATTTTAAACTTGGATTTCTCTAAGCTATTGATTTAGTGCCACAAGACATTTTGATTCAAGACACCTGATTTGTAAAGAAATAACTGGACTAAAAACTGGCTCACTGACGTTTCAAAATGTAATTGTCAGTGGCAAGATATCAATGAGTTGACGTGTTTCTAGCAGCATCCTTCAGAACGCTGATTCCTAATCTGAAGGTATTTTGAGTTAGCAGTCTAGGGGGTTGTATAAAGTCTCTGGTGATAACGTTTAGAAAGGATAGAAAGATCGGTGTGTTCATTTGTTCAGCAAAGCACAGGCAATGCTGTGGCAAAAAACTGATGCAGTCTAGTGTGTATAAAAACTTGTCTTCTAGAAAGATCTCTGTGCACGCATGGGTGAAGAAACACTACAAGAAAACCTGCACCAACTTCTGATATTTACACTAGCAGGAAAATGGAAGTATTAGTGATATCCAGGGAGCAGAAAACAATCTAACTTACAATGTGAAACTTCCACATTTCAGCTTATTCAGCTTCTGAAAGAAAAAAACTGACAAGACATTGGATTACTTTGAACAGGTACTCAAATATAGAAGAGAGATCTTGATAGTTTGACCTTTTCAACCTCACTGACAAAGGCAATAGTATCCATTTGCTGGAAACTGTAGCTAGACAAACCTAATGTTGACATTTCCTGACTGTGAGGGCAATTAAATATTTAAATAGTTTATATCAGGAGATAGCAGGTACACCTTTGCTTGGGTTTTAAACATGAGATTAGATAGACTCTTTAAAGACAGGTTTTAATTCAGCTTTGCAAGAAATCCAGTTGTGTGCAGACAGGCAGCAAGACTTTGCTTACTGTCAAATAACATTGCAATGCAACGTTCTCGCTCAGAAGCAGCATCCACTACTTGTGGACACCGGCCAGAAAGCAAGACCAGTTGTCTCTGCTGTCCACAGGGATTTTGCCCATGTTTGCTCAGAGGGTTACTGAAATATTTGAGTTGGTTCCACAGAGAGAAATGAACGAGTGACACTGGTGGTTCTGAATATGGATGTCTGACGATTGTCAGGTGTGGGCTCATCGCCTCACAGACCACTCAGCAGTAGGAATGGTCCTCAGTTTACAATTTCCTATTTCTCTGGAAAGACGGTTTTATCTGCATGGCTGATCTTTGTAATGGTGTAATTGGTAATATGCGTTTTCCAAAGCACAACAGGAAGAAAACCTCCTTAACTCACTATCAAGAAAATAACGTATGATGATGATAAAAATGTAAACCATACAATACAAAAAAATCCAACCTTTTAAAATATTACTTGTACAAAGATACCTGCTATGTTTTCTTAAAAAATTGTCATGCAGAACTCTGGGGCAAAAAAATTAAATATGATAGGAAGCACGATCGCTGCAGTTTACAGTACAGAAACTCTACAGAGGGCAGTTCTTTAGCACGAGCTAAACTTCTTTTGTGTTGCTAAAGGGAATTTCACTTTGGCCCATTGGAGGATTTCCTCCTAGAAAACCACCCTCTTCTTTTCTAGTGTGAGTCTAGAGTGGACCACAGCAAGACACAATTTTGGCACCACTTGGATAGCTCCCTGGGGCTGCTGGAACTTCCACAGGAGTCTGCCCCGTCCAGTTTCAAAGCAGCTTTTGAATTGCAGGAGACGTATGCGTAAGTTAGACCCAAATCTGCTTCTTTATCCTCAGCTAGGTTTTAAACTGGAATTAGAAGATACATGATAAACTCAGGAAAGACCAACTTCAAAAATATGACTGAGGAATACTTTTTACTTCATTGTACAAAATACCAAGAAACATAAGACATATTTTCATGAGGAAAAAAAAAAGTACAAAAGACTTCCCACTAAAAATGAAAAAGAAAATGTCTGTCATTGTGAGTGTAGAAAGACTACAGAAACAGTTCTTGTGTTTGGTAGTTTGCCAGGGAATCAGAAAGGGCTGGTAAAAATGCATTCATTGTGCAGAGCCCCCTCACTCTTGAAAAAACTCCTTTATTCACAGAGACAAGATTCTGCTCTCATATATAGCACGACAACTCCTGTTAAGTCAATGGGAGTTGACTTGCATTACGCAGAGGAGACTTTTGCCCAGATATTTAGCATTTGTTTACAGTAGGAAAAAGCCTCTAAATATTATTGAAAACTATTTCACTGCTTATTTTTAATGCAAAGGGCTCAAAGTGAGGAAAGCTCAATCTGTAGGATTTTTACTTCATAACTATCAGGGTTTTTATCCATTCTATAATACATGCAGTCAGAGTTAAGTTCCAGATTTTTTTTCATTGACAAGTAAAAGAGCTTCTTAATTAAAGCTGGTTTGAGAAGAGTTTATAAAAATAAGGCATCTGTCTTAATTGCTGAAGCGTTTTTCTCCCATTTTGAGCTAACACTTTGTAAACAGCAATTGAGTGAGGGACCACAGGCACTGTTACTGACAGGGTCTGTCTGTGGGAGACCAGTGAAGTGCAAGGACTGAGGCAAAAAAGTTGCTGGGCAAGACGGCTGGCATTAGCTGATGGCTGACTCTGGGATGGGAGCAGAAAGGGCAGGGGCAAATGGGAAGACATTAGGAAGGGGGGCTAAAGAGGGAAGATGAAGAACAGGAAAGGCAGGGTGGGGAGTTTGGGGCCGAAAACGAAGTTTAATGAGGAAACTCACGTTAATTGTGAAGTGCTGCTGAAAGAGATGGTCCCTCCTCTCCCTATTCCACTGTCCCTTCCAACCCTGGTTGTGATTTTTAGCATTGGTTTTCATTTTACCCCAAGATGACCTGATTCAGAGAGTTGAACTGAAAGAAAAGGAATCTTACAAGTTTAGTTCCCTGACTCGGCTCACAGGGGAGACTGGGGCAGACGGTAGGAGGAATGGGACTACCCCTTTCAGTAGCAGCCCACAATTAGATTGGCAGAACCACATCCTGAGTTCAGCAGGGGACTCGGGCAGCAAGCCAAGGAGAAAGCCAGCACTGGCTAAGCCAGGAGACTGAGGCTGAAATGAAGAGTCCATGAAGAAAGAGAACTGTTGAAAAATTGATGTTGGAGGGAATGAAAGGCCTGGAGAAAGAAGGTAGGGTTTGGAAGGAAGGAGAGGGTGGAAAGCAATTGCAGGAGTCTCTGTCCTTGCTGGAGCACCATGTCCTGCTCCTGAATCTAAATTAGAAAATGCTGAATTTCACTATTCCTTTACCACTGAATTTTGTGATGACAATTATAAGCCAATGTGCATGTCTCATTGTCTTCTGTTATCATAGAAGATGACAACTTATTACTCTTACAGTAATCAATGCCTGCAACAGGCAAAAGTCTTTTGCAGTAATCTAATCTTATTGATGGTAGCGGCGGTATCATACCAACGTGATGGTCCCATGATAGCACTGACATGTCTCTAGTTTGTTAAAAAATGGGAAAAGGAAAAGATAATTAAGTAAAAAAAACCACCCTCAAAACACAAAGGAACTTTGAATACCTTTAAATTAGAAAAATCCTAGAATTACAGTTCGTATAGGTTGGTTAATAAATTACTAAAGACAAGAAAGACTCATTAGACAGCCAAACATTTCCCCTAAAACTGATACCTACAAAAACAAATAGCTTTGGAGGATAAGTTTTCACTTAGGTTTTCCTGTTCTTTACGTGGTGTGTCTGTTTAGATCTCTATCACATGGAAGTGTTAATTTTTTTTCATTCAGTTTTCCTTCTGCATCTACATTTCCCTACTGATGTAAATTTAGTCTATACAACGCTGGTAGTTTGCGCAGATGACTGTGAAATACAATAGGTTGCCCCTCTAATTTACTTAAATGCTACTGAGAAATTGTTCCGCGATGGGAACTAGAATTTTCAGTTTTCCCAGTCCAACTTTCTTCTCCCAGTCAAGTCACCAATTCCCTTAGTGGGAAATTTGATTTAATTGTACCCGTATCAAGCCAGCTGGATAACTAAAGTAAAAAGCAACTCTTCATTGAAAACCAAATGCTATGCCTAAACTGTGCCTTCTTGAGTAAACAAACACGGGTGAGACTAACACATTTTCCCTTGGGACCATCGTGAGGGAGTCAAGCATTCCAAATGCATTTCAAAACCTAGAAGATGGGTTCAAGTTTGGTCTTGGAAGACATTTTTGCTAATCCAGTAATTAACATGCTGGTTTTGCATAGAATAAAGGATCTTAAATATTTAGAAGCATATTATCATAGTGTTTTTAAGAGAGTCACTGTTTTTTAAAACATATTAATTTACTTGTTCACTTCAAACAGACTAGCTCTCAACTGTTATGTTTTTAAAACTCTAGTGGCTTACTTAATGAATGCTTGTGACTCATAAGGCCTATTATTAGTCCTTCTGAGCATACATTCGGTAAAAAAAAAGATTACAGCAAGCTAGCTTTTATGTACTGTTTAGCAGAAAGTTCACTGTATTATATAAACCACTGCCATGTAGTTCTCCTTAACTGTTAAAAAAATATATTGTAACCTACTTATTTTGGGTATGTTTCATTTTACTTCCTAATCCAAATAGTGTGTGTTACATACATACACCTTAGTGATGGTGGCATCAAACTGAAGTTATAAAAATATTTAACCAGCTGGTATACAGGAACAGCTCTTGACTAATACATTCATCTGAGGTTATTTACTAAGTCTTTGTGAATACTTCTGCCACTCCGTGAGAGCTAGATTTGTTAAAAGGCTAACCACCTTCATCTCTCATTAACCACGAATGGTATTGAAGATGCTTGGTGTTTTTTCAGTGAAGTCCTACATCCATCTGTTCTTGATAGATTCATTCGTAGGGCGTATCCCTATAGATAGTACAATTGTGGAATGGCCACACAAAGTCACAAGGCTCACAAATTGAGATAATGTCAACTTTTTATGTTACGCAGTCAGTCTGTTTGTTTATACAATTTTGAAAGAGGAAGTTGGAAAAAAAGAGAACTTTTAAAAATGGAAAATGACAGTCAGCATTTTTTTTCCTAGTCTGAATGTGTGGGAATCCCACCATTACTCTAGTCTGACTTTTCTACAGCATCTTTTGTAAGATTATACTATACTTACAGCAAATTATTAAATAATTTTAAACAAAATTATAACCTCTTTGCAACTGATTTTTGTTGATTTTTAACTATTTGTGGTTTTGAAAAAGCAGTAGATACACTTTGTAGTTATAATAATAGTTTTATAAACAAATGCTACAGGAATAATATAAAAGAGGATCAGAGCTATGTAGGATCCGTATAACCAATTCTTTTCATTCTGCAGGCTCCTGCAGGTTTCATTCCCAGTAAATGCCACTAGATTTTCCCAAAAGTGCCCCTAATAAAGGTTTTTAATTATTTTTAAATTGTATTTTTCAATTTATCTCATATTTGAACAAGCACATACAACAGGCCTCCCTTTCCATTGCTCCCTAATCATAATACAATTTAAAAACGTTCATTCTACCTCCTACTGCCAGATGGAATCCTTTGAAAGAAAACTCTACTTAAACCAGTACATTTAACAGAGCTCTATATACTTTAAGGGCAACAGTGGTTACTACCAGATAAAATACAAATTTTTAAATACATAGTGCCTTGGGGAAAGTTTTGGGGTTTTTTTCCGATTCATACTGCAGATAAAAACAACAAAAATCCATACTCAAGTGCTCACATAGTAACACTGCTGTGTCTTCTCCCCATGTTGTTCCTCCGTGCATGGGGAGATACTACCCATGCAGGAATAGGATACTTCCCATGCAGGAATGGAAGTATTTGAATTGGAGGAGCAGGATTGAGTCCACTGAAAAACTGAAAGAAAACCCTGTCAAAATGTGGTCTGTTATAATCACAGAGCCTATGAGAAAATAAAATCTTAAACTACAACACCCCCTGCCCCAGGAGTATTAAAAAATAGACTGAAATGTGCTACGCACTTTTTATTGCAGTTCTCTGCTGCTGTAATTGTAATGGGTATTTGTTGTTATAATATAATCAATCTTAATTTTTTATTTATTTGCTAAATTGTTTGCTAACAGAAGAGAGAGAAGATAATTTATAATAAAAGCCCATCTGCACAGATTTGTGCAAACATAATTGCACATTCTAACCTTCAGTCCGAAGACATATTGATTATGTCTAAGAGATCTATTTCTTAACAAATTTGGGGCCACAGAAATTGATATTTTTGAATAATTCCACATTATGAATAAAACAAAGTACTTACAAGCATCCTAAGGAGCAAATCTGGCTTTGATTTCTGGCATAAATCACAGTGCAGTTTCCCTGTGTGGAAGATGATTTACAAAGCTGATGAAGAAACCGTACTTCATGTGTGCTATAAAGACTAGTGCTGTGTTCTTAGCATTTAAACACATACTAAGCATAGTTAGTCACTGCATTGAACACACCTATAGTGTTAGGGCTGCTGTAAAGCTACTATCCTTGCACTTCATGTCAAGTCGGACTACTGAAATTTGGCACATAGAAAAAGGTCATTAACAGGGTTATTAAAGGTTATTAACCAATACTTGAGAGGAATGACTGCTGTTGCCCTGTATAACTATAGCTGAAAAGTACAGAGTTAATCACATTTAAAACACTGAAGTCACTGAAGAGGAAATGGGTATTTGCATAGGCTGTTTCAGAGGACAGCAGGCCATGAATCCGTATTCTTAACACAATGTATGCTATACAGCAGATTTCTCAAATGCATTATATATTGCCCAAAACAGTGTTCACATAAATACTACACCAGGAAATACTAAACATCTGCCTTAAGTCTGACCATGAAATACAATTATACCTGTTCCCTCCGCTTGGGTAATTGTCAAGTGGTTGAGATGATCTCAATCAGAGCAGATTTTTTTGTTAGTATCCTCAGTCTTTATGTCAATACCCACAGTGAAGTCTAGGTAGGGCAGCTCTAATACATGTCTTGTAAATACGCATTCTGTATTTTAAAACATTCTTAGAAGGAGGCTTAATTTCAAATTTTTTATATTAAATTAGGCTTCTTCACTTAATCATTAAGAATTCAAATTACCAAGACACAAACCCAGTTCATCTTATCCACATATGCTGATCTTACATATACATACCCTTAAGTAAACTAGGAGACAAATAAGCCACAAATTGGAAACTCTGTATTTAGATGGGAGGAGGAATTGTTTATGTGGCATAAGGAACAGTCAGTAATTATTGTTAAACAGTGGTCTTGAACACAGACCTAAGAAATTCTGGACTTAGGGGAAGCCAGTGGGGATTCAGGTATTGCCATTAGTACCACTTATATAGTGGAAAGACAAAAAACCTCATTTGCAATCCTCAGCTGTTAACTTTGAAAGAGTTTTATCTTTGTGCAAAAATAATTTAATTTGAATTTCCTGCATTGCATTTATTTACAAAGCTGTGAGTATTCTACTATTTTTATCATTGTCGTCTTTCCGTTTTAATTATATTTGGGGCAGATTTCTTATCCTGTGATTGACATGCAGGTGGAAAAATAACACTGAAGAGTTAGCGATGGGACAAAGATTGTATTTCTTTTACCGATTTGTTTCCGGCTTATGTATAGATTCTACGTGTATATGTTATCTAAATGGTATAGAGAGCAGAGTGGTAGACTACCCTTTCCCTTATTCTGGTCGCAGCCTTCCGAGGAGAGGGGAGCTGCCTGGAGAAGGACTGACCTTTGTGGGGAAGCAGCTCTGGAGCAGAGGTTGGGGAGGGCAGGCAGAGGCACAGCAAGTGGCGAAGAGCGGGCAGGAAACCTGGAACGAACAACAGGGTTTGCTTGCAGCAGGGAAAAGGCTCAGACCCAGACCTAGGAGTAAGGGTGTTTCTATAGGAACCTAATGGGGAGCTGTGTAAATTACGTACGGATTAGGAGGCTGCTGGAAGTTGCCCAAATGGAAGGCAAAATTGAGCAGAGGGATTCATCCCGTAAGGCACACTGGGCAGGAGGTTATTTGCAAACTCTTTAATCAGATTCCAGTGTTAAGCCTCTGTAAAGAAGTCTCTTGCTGTTGTTTGCTATTTTGTGTGCTAATACCATCTCACTTTAGGGACAGGAAGCTTTTGGTATCGTTCAGCATGTTCACTTTAAAAAAGAGACTGAGTAGGTCTGCTTTTAAGCCTTTGGTGACTCAGGGGTCTGTCAGCTAAAAGGGATAAATATATATGATACATTACATAAAAATGATATATATGAATATGTAAATATGTCAGCCAAAAATGATACATGAGATGTATTATGATATATATTCCCGATAAGAGTAAATTTAATTCCCGGAATTAATTTAACCATAATTCTTCAGCTGCAGTTTTTTCTTTTCTATTTCAGTACGACCTCTGTTATTTGCATTGTTCTTCAACACCACGGTTTAGTAGCAGGAACAATGCAGCAAGGCTCATTTAAAATCTAAACCCAGGAGATAAATTCCCACAATGGATGTCTTGAATAGTCAAATACAACCTCCATTCTTAATCATACAGAAACTTTCCCTGTTTTTAATGCTAGAATTGTAAACTCTGAAAAAAAAAATTAGAATATCTTATTTTCTAACTTGGTTTCTGTAACACCAAAGATAAAATTCCATTGTGACATACATACTCTGCTGTTTCCTAGACATATGATTTCCCCTTCTTTGGGGTCAAAACATACATAATAAATCAGTTTCTAGAGACAATTAGCTGATTCCGATTCCTATTAATTTAAAAAATCCTTCTTTCATATTACTTACTTTTCTATGTTTGTGTGCAGTTTGAGTCAAGTAGTGCTGGGTTCGGTACACTTCTTTTTTCATTTTAAAACAATTTATTTCAGAATAAATCCTTTTGGTATCTGGAAATATGAAGTATTCCTTCACCGGACCTCATGGCTGTTGCTTAAATAAGAAAAGAGGGACTATGTTTTTTCATAAGGGTATGTGCAATCCTAAAGACATTTCCTACCATACGGTTTAAAATATTTCTTTCTAACTTTCTCTTTCGTAAGACTTGTTCCTGCTCTAAAAAGGGTTGCTATTAAGCACAAGGTAAATAAAAACACTGCTGTCTGAACTCAAAGCAGCGGAATAGCCTTAAAAAAAAATCCTTAGGGTGTCACTTAGAATTACACAGACAAGCATCTGTGACCACAGAGACTCTTGTAATAAGAAGATTTTTTTAATTGAGTTCTACTGAGCGCATATACTGTGCTCTCAAGCTGTTCAAGTGTCTCCTTCTGTGGCTCTCTCCCCATTGCTTTGTTTCTTTAATGAAATAAAAGCCCTTTAGGTTGACAAAAACATTTATGTTTTCACTAGAAACAGAAAACTATACAAAGGGCTATGCAATAATCTTTAAATCCTACACGGAGCAACGGAGAAACTGGTAAGTAAACCATTCCTCTAGAGATAAATACACAAAACTTCAGTGCAGTTAGCTTAGCGGTTAAGTTAGATGGCGTAGTTCTACCCTGATGGTTGTACGCTACATAAGTGGTTTTTCACTTATTGTTAGAAAATAAATTAATTTCTTCTGAACAGTCCACATATTTTCATATCATCTAGGTGACCCAAAGATATATGTCAAAGTCTGAAACATTATTTCTTCATTCTCTTATTTATCATTTCTGCTGGTAGAAGCATTAATTGCGATCCGCCAGCTATAGACAGGAAAAAAATAGAGGATAGCTCATTTGGTTTACTATGAATTAGAATTATTTGCGAGGGAAAAAAAGAAAAAAGTCAAACAGCATTTCCTCTCTTGCCATTGTAAAAAAAAAATAATATATCATTGTTCATTTAAAATAATAGCTTTTACAGAATGAGTCTGGTTTTTTCCTTACCGGAAAATTGCAGGAACAAAACACAATTAATGCATTTGCTGCTGTTCCTGATGAAAATGAAGATTTAAAGCCCTGTATATCCTGTCTTAAACTGATTTTAAAATAGTTATTTTTCAGATAATGGCAAGATTATGGTAATTTCAGAACAACAATTTATAGTTTGGAGCAGTGGCCGTTCCACAGATCTCAGAATAATAAATTATCCCTGTGTCCATCCAGACAAAAACTGGAAGATGTTTGCTAATGCAGCTCACTAATTACAACTTCCTCCTCTCAAAAATAATAATTTCCATTATTGTTTTAATTTATAATTCTCAAATTAAAAACTTTCCCTCTATTTCAGTTCTAAACTTAGGACTAAACAGATACCTGTAGCTGATTAATCCCCCAATTAATTAGCCTTGCATAAGTATGATTGGGACAAAAGGCTGAAGGGATGTGCAAGATTTATGCTCCATTGCTACACAGAAGATAAATTCATCACACATCTGCTCTCAGGTTTATTAGCATAATAAAACCAAAAACCTTGTTGTATGGTACCCATGGCCAGCCTTTGACTTCTGACTGTACCAAACATCTTCATCTTCTCCTTCTCACTGAAAGAAAATAAGCAAAATATCTAAGAACTCGTGCTCCACCTCTGCTTTGAGACTGCTCTGAAATCACTAATATAAACCCTAAGGATACGGTGTAAACTGCATCATAACTAACTCACCAGTTTTGAGTGAGGCCAAGTTTCAGAACTGACGCATCCAGTTCACTTCAAAGGAGTTCAGTTTCTTAAATTCGGTAAATCTCAACATTTTTTTAAAAAAATCAGAATATAAGGAATCCTGAAAAATCGGGGTCATATTTTATTCAATAGCAAAGGCAGGTAATTAATTTTTGTGCAGTAGGAGATTAACACCTGCAAAGTCAGCAACTTTCATGTACTTAGAGAAAAAAAGTAAAATATGGTTAGGAACCATCTGAGGACCTTTCACAGCTGGAACTGTACCTGTTTTCTGGTCCACATCTAGAATTTTGAATGTGAATCAGCCCCTACATTAACTAGAGCAGATTCTTACACAGCGTTGCCACTCTGCAGAGCCTCCTTCCCCCACTGCTGTTAGTTTCACAGATGAAAAGGAGCTGTTTAAGGTGAGGAAACTGTTTGTTGGCAGCAAAATAAACTCGCTTGGTAAGAGATCAGGAGGTTTCAATCTCTTGGCAAGAAATCAAAGTTTCCTTCCTTCCTTTGTTTAAAACACTTGATCCACTATTCTCTGTACAAGGCACATGGAAAATTCTGAAGAGATTATCCATTTCTTTATTGCTTTCCCTGCCTGGAACCAGTGCAACGTAAGAGTCTTTACGAGGACTGAACATAAGAGTACATATTCAGTTTTAGTTCTCGTGGGTAGTAGATCCTGGATTAGGATTATGAATTCAGGAATTACAGGACTTTTCACCCAGCATCTGTCACCACATTTTCAGTCACATCAAAAAGGATGTAACATTTTGATTCAGTATTGACATAGAACAATCGGGAGAGAAGCAAAAACATGTTCACCACAGAGCTGCAGAAATGAGAAAAATCACCTTGGGGGGAATTCAGAAAAAAACAGTATCTGAATATTTATCCATTGCTTGATTTAACAAAGAAGAATTCTCATTATGTGATGTCTTATACTAAGATGAAAGCATGAGAAACTACTGATTCTTAGGTTGTATCAGACAATGTGTCATTACCACAGATTATTTTAAGCAGCATACAAAGCATCCTTACCATTTAGTACAGAGCACATTTTCTAATTTCTTCCTCTGTATAGGAGGAAAAGATGCAGTTGTGCAATATAGAAAACAGCTGCCCACATTTCTTAAAAAAGTGCTGAGAATATTGCTGCTTTTACTATTTATTAAATAAAACCAGATCTGAGTACCAATAGATGCATAAATAATCGGATCCTTACACAACCTTTTCACAGCCTCTCGGAAAGTTCATCTTTTAATGCAGTATCTTAAACTTTAATTTTTTTTTTTTATGCAAGCGTGCTCTGACGGCTCATTAGTTTGATGCCAGGTTCCAGATTTCAGCACTACCATTTCTCACTTTCAGTATGTTAGCGTGGGAAACCAAAAGTTTACATACTTACATGTAGTGTTGGCAGCACAGCTTAGCTGTCTTAATCAAATATCCAGAATTAAGTCTTTGCCTTCACTCTGGGCAGCAAGATATTTAAATTAGTCTCCTCAAACCTTACTTAATATTAGGATATTTCTTTGTGGATGCTGATTAAAATAGCCTGCACCAGTGATTGTTTATTTAGAGACGTGCACAGTAATTGTGCAAAGGAACTGATGTGAGTTAAAATCAGCCCCTCTTTGCTTAAGAAAATATTCCTTAAACTATAGCCTAATTTTCAATATAGGTTGATCTCATATTTTTCATCTTTTTGGACACCAGTCCTACCAGTTAACTGCTGATCTCCCATTACATTTTCAGAGTGGCTCTGTTTTTACCACATCCATCATGGTTTTGTAGTCAAAAATAGTCTCTTATCTGTTTGGAGAAATGCATTAATATATCAAGTCCTAATGGGGGACAGTATAGAAGTCAGTCTGGAGGAAGGGAGGAAACAGACACCTTGAAAAGAACAAAAAGAAAAATTTCCTGTATTCATCAGAATAAACTGCTTCGCCTAATGACTGTTTTCAAACCAGCTTCATAGTTCTCGCATTATTAGGATAGAATAAAATAGATTTACAAGCCAGATACCATATTTGAGATTACTATTCTGTCAACTGTCCGTCTGTACAAGTTCAACAGAGAGCTTCCTCCTGTTGTTCCTGATATCCTGTTGGTATTGTTTTGGGAATAGAAGCAAAATTCTTTTTGGCTTGTTTG
Organism: Himantopus leucocephalus; assembly: GCA_003993805.1. Lineage (NCBI taxonomy): Eukaryota > Metazoa > Chordata > Aves > Charadriiformes > Recurvirostridae > Himantopus > Himantopus leucocephalus. The sequence continues at coordinate 8,003,910 of RSEF01000009.1, forward strand.
TAAATCAGGCATCTGACAGTTTACTACAGAGGAACAGGCTAAATTGGTAATTCGTACTAGTGGTTCTTTATGGTCATGATGTTATTATTACTGATCATGACAAAAATTATCCATACTTCTTACTATGAATTTAATTCCTTCATACAAGGAAGTGCGCAGACAGGAATGCTTTAGGGGCCTCCCTGTTTGCTATTGTTGCAGGTATCATCTCACCGGTTCCACTCTGATCATCCCTTTCTATCAAGAAATAGCTCAACTGTCATTTGATCTAGAGAAGCAGTTCCTAACAGTTTGACTGAACTGACTCAATGTGCCATGCAACACGACTTCTCTTTTTCCGCTTTTATATTACTAAAGCCACTTCTGCCTCGTGCCGGTGATGTCAGAAGCAGCCTCAAGCCCTCAGAAGCAAGCACTATGGTGACATGCATACGTCCTCCTGAGAAGCCCAGGATATTGGAATAATTTATCTCTTTGTAGTTCCATCAATGTATTTCCATAGACTGACGTGGAATTAAGCACTGCAGGCGAGCAATGTAGTTAAAAGAAAGCTTTCACCGCTGTTCAAAAGGTGTTCAATCAGAATCGTATATATTCCTGTAGGAATGCTGGCAGACAGGATTGATTAACAACAAATCTGTTCTTGCTTGCAGCAGACTTCTCACCCCAGCGACTCAGAAGTCACGAGACATGTCTAGCACATCCCAGGTCATGCTTGCATGAAGTCTTGCAAAGCAAACAGAACTGAACATTCCTGTACAATAGCTGTTTTTTTAAACAGTTACTCCACTATTGTTAACTGAAGTACAAGTTATGACAACTGATATATCCATAGTCATCCCTTTGGCATTCTTTATAAAAACATGAATCACAGAAACATTCATCATGAGGAACTCCCATCATAAGGACATGTATACAGTGTGTCATTCAGCCTTGCTGTATCTTTCCACTCTGTAAAATGTAACTGTCAGAACAACTGGAATGAATCACACAGGCCAACACATAGGTTTGCTAAGGAACTCTGATAAAACACGTCAAAATTAATTAGTTATGTTTAGCTTCGAGTAATGCTTGTGTGCAGAAGAAAAATGAAAATTTTCTTTCTTCATAAGTCATTCTACCACACATTGCAATAGCACCATGTTGGTGTACATTAATCAGAAAATAAAACACTTGGAAGAAATTGGCCTACTAACAAAGCTCTGACATTGAAAAGCATGGATAAAAAGCACAAAAAAAGCACAAAACCCACTGCAGCTGCACCAAAGTAGTCAGAGGAAAAGGAATAGAACTAACATATCCAGAAGCCCTTTCAAAGGGCTTTCCATGTCCCCCCCGTCCAGGCTTTCACCACTTGGAGTAATGCTTGACAGAAATGGTGTTGACAGGTGTTCCTTATGGCACCTTTTGTCTGTCCAAGCTACAGAATTAACATTAAGTTTCCCTGAAAGTTAAAGTGGCTTTGTCCAGAATTGTGCCAGCCTTCTGGAGGCGACAGAGGAGGGTACAGATGCGGGGTAAATGTAAGAACAATATACCATGTCATATAAAGGAAATGAACTCAAGAGAATGGTGTGAATGGTGCTACTTACAGATGCCACCAGCTGTATTTTCCCATGGATGAAGGTACTTGCATTGTAAGAGACACAGTGACATACTCTGCGTTCTTGCTCTTCCTCTTTTCCAGGCAAGAGGTACCTAAAAGATTTCCACTCCCTTATGAACACTGAGTATTTATTCACACTTTTGCAAATGCAGAGAGCTAACTGGCAAGAATTTTATACTAGCTCTGCTCAGGTTCAGACAGTTATATAAATGAAAGTCAAGAGAAGTACCAAACAATTATTGCTTAAGAAACACTAATCCTTTGGTCTATTTTTTAAATTAAATACTAGATTTAGAGTTACTTACAATGCCTAATTACAAAAAGTCATATGCTTAATTGAATTTGTTTTCAGTTTCTGTCCATGCATTCCTTAATGAGTCTATCAAGCTCCCCCAGGCTATCATAATGCAGTGTTTCAAATGCACTCCCTAAGCCACAATGATCACAGGTGACCTTTACCCATAACATCAGAAGTGATAGGTCTCATACCATAAAAAGCCAGTAATTTTTGCTACCCGTAGATTTCAAAATTGATGGGTTTGTCACTTGAGAAAATGTATGCTTTGCTTTTAGCAAAAACCCCAGAACTGGTAGGATTCTCAGTACTTCTGTGGTGCTATGAGCCATAGTTGCTAAGACCTTAGTTTTTAATTTATATCCTATTATAGAGAAAAAACACTATGCATATTTTTATTTTTTTTTACAATTCATTACTGCATAAATAGATTAAAGGAATTTAAATCTTTTAGTATTAAAAACCTAATGATAAAAAGATACAAATTATTATCATAGCTTAAAAGGAGCAATTTATACTTTTTAAGGTAAATGACATGAGCATACTTCATTATCTTAATCACAGATACGGATATTCAGATCAGAGAAATATTACATATATATCATTAAAAGCTGTGAAAGCACGAGTATTTTAAACAGTATTACAAGCATTTTATTTCTAAAAAAACAATGCTAATATTAAAAGTATATCACTTTATAGCTACACTGCACATTACAGGCATCTGCTCTAACTAGAGATCTCATCTTAGTTCCATTTTACTTTCTGTATGTACATTAGTTCTTGGTTGCAGAAATAACCATCTCAAGTATTATGTTTGCCAAGAGGCTTTTAACTTAAAGTTGCCTTCCTTGATGCTGGTGCTACTCAATAGCCTGGAAATTGCACGCAGGTTCCAATTACTAAATCTATTTCATATTGGAATAGAAAAGTGAACTACTTGCTGCAACACAAGGTGTTTTTTACTTAATTGAGCCTTTGCATGATACAACTGAAGGTACACAGCTAGAGCTCTACTGCCACTAATAAATAATCTCTGTGAACAATGATTTCATTAGGTTAATACTAAACCTCATTTTGTCTCCTTGCACTCAGTAAAATTGGTGGGGTAATGGTGAGGGTAACAGGGATGGTATCAACAAAAATTTGGACTTGAGATACAAGGGAAAGCTTCTCCTTTTATACCCTTTCAGTGCCAACAGCCTTTCTTCAGTGTTGTCTAGGGTACTTTGAGTGATGTTCTTATAAGAACAGATTTCAAGCCACTACGAATCTCACATTTCAGCCTTCTTCAGTTAAAATTATCCAGTAGTTCTAATAGCAGTACTAAGAAAACAGTGCAGGAAAGACAGCACTGTTAGTACAATCACTGCAGAGTGGCCAGGGCACTCAGTAACCTTTCACAGATGGCATTTAATGCAATAGAGTTCACAATTTAGTTTTTTAGATTAGATTAACGCTTGAATGCCTTATCTGTCTGAAAAAGAGGCAGGCAAGTGAGATGCCACAAAGCTGGCAAAGGAGGAAAAGAGAAACAGCTAGAAGAAAAAAATAGCAGTTTCCAATTACACCATTTTCTTTTGCCACAAGAACTTAAGTATCCCACAACCACAAGGTTATTTTCCTCCCACAACTTCATCCCTCATTTTCCATCATAAACATGCAATGACTTGGTCAATACTTTTGACTTGGGCCCAGATCTTGCACACTCGCATATACATTTTAAGTTTACTCACATGAGTAGCATCATCGGCTGCAATAAGACAGTTCATCAAACGTGTAAATATTTTAGGATTGCTGGCTTTGTTTTGTTAAGGTGAAGCAGGATGTTAAAATAACTTTGTTCCTGAAAGTTTAACAAGGAACTTTACCATGGCAGGAAGAAAAAAAGAACCCAGCAATTCACAGATTCCTTATAAGAAGGTGAAAATAATTTTTAAAAGATGCACTGAAAATGCTAACAGAAATATAGAAGTAATCTTTGCTCTGCTCTATCTCTTCGTAGTACAAACACAAGTTGTCCACATTCTGAAATAGAGAATTTCAGAAAATTAAAATTAATAATTTCAAACTAACACATTTTTCTGTCATACACTGTGCCAAATTGTGCATTATCAGACTACTGATGTGCTGCTTTGAATGATTCATGAAACACTTAACATTACAATACCTCACTGATATACATCCTGCTGGGATTTATTGACACTATAACATTCCTAAAACTAAATAACATATTGTTATGCGCATATGATGTCCTGAATTCACAGATCTCAGTACTGCAATACATTTTGAAAAACCCAGACTTGCAACACCTAATATCATACAGGATATACGATTCTAACATGACATTAAATTCTGGTTCTCTCTATACATAACCTCCTTCCATATGGGAACATGTCTATACTGAAAAATTAGTCATGAACTAGAAAACCTACAACCATTTGAGAGTACTGCTTTATGGCTCTGGAGGGTTTATGAAATGGCATTTCTGTGGATTTGAGGTGTACCAATTCAGGACAGAAGTTTGATGCCGCTAGCACCAATAGGTCTCCCCTAGCTGTTACAAGGTTGGGGGTCTTTTTAAATATATATAAAGTTTTCTGTCTGTGTTTCTTAAATATGTTGGCCTAAAACCACTCTGTGAGAGTTTTCTACAGATGGGATCAATGAGAAACAAAATCACTGGATGTAAGCAGTGGAAGCATTCTCCTAAATCTGTGACAGAACCACATGACTCTTTCCTCTCAACCTCCTCTGCTTTTCACAATCTTTCAGGATCATCCTTGTCAATTAGAAGCTCAAGTCAGAATTCAGCTTATATTGTTTTAAATTATTTGACAGAAAGCCTCCCCTCAAAAGGCAGACAATTATATGCTCATAATTCACAAACAGAATTATCCACCAATCCTAAGGAGCACTTTTCTTCATGATTTTCACTTGAAAATTAAGTATATAAAGCACTGGACAAGCAAATTTAAAAGAAAAACAGGAACAATCCTTCTTCTACTTAGAACACCACAAAGTATAATGAATGTATTCCTTAGCTGTGACTAAATCACTTAAAGTCTTTAAAACAAAAGAGTTTTTGATTACTACAATGTTTGGGGTGAGTTATTAGATTATAAATAAACACTAAAGCTATGTGTTGCACATGATAGACCTGACTATAGAAAACATCACATCTATTGGTTTTCCTCTTTTAAAACAGATGTGTGAGTTCAATCCCAGCGTCTACATAAAAGAACTCTTTGAGTTCAGCAGGAGGTTTGCTCTACAAAAAATAGGAAACGGGGTATTAGCAGCCTCCAGGACTCCAAGGAATGGAGCAGTTTCAGCTTCCACTTTAGTCAATGGAAATTATGGCTAGATGGATGTAAACAGCATGCAGAATCAGTTTTAAAAGTTGTTGCGAACAACTACTGCCTATTTTCTTACCAGAGAAAATCTGTAGGATGCATCTCATGAGTAATACACTGCGGCAGTAGCAAGCATTCGCAGAAATGTTTCAAATTAATTCAATTTAGGTTGTCATAAAATTGAAAAATAAAACACATCAAAATTTGCATAAGAATGAACATTTGAAGATGGTGTCAACTCACACGTGTAACCTTTCCAGCATTACAGCACTTAATAGCATGATGTACGTTGCAACTACTGAATTAAAATTTATACTGCATTGAAATAAATGTCTTATAAAAAGCCAGTTACAAATTGCTCTGGTCTATTTGTAAGCTTACTTTATCACAGAAATACAGAATAATGATCAGGAAACTTGATAAAAGTTTAAAATTGATTGTCAAAAAGAACTTAGAAATAAATTTTCTTTGTATATGGTATTATCACTTAAAAGAATACGCTTAATACTAATAAATAAATGCTTTATTCAATTCATTTGGTGCAATCTTATCTTCACTTTGTTAAAATCAACTTTGAAAGGAGTTTGATCCTGTTGGTCCTATCTCCTAGTGATATCTAAAGCCTTCTTTTACATTTTATGACAGTTTGAACATGTTACAATGAAACCATTAAAAAACTAACAGAAATTAAGGAAACAACAGACAGACTGGCTAACAAGTAAGATTCCAAATTTGACATGGTATATGAGCTCCATTGTCTAACTGGGACTATTACTTGAAAATTAAAAAAATCTTTCCTGGAAACTGTAGAACAAAGACGAAATGTTAGTAGAAATAACAAGAAAATAGAAAGAAATCCAGCAAATTATTGTATTCAAAATGGTAGTCAGTCATTTTCAAAAGGTGTTGCCTCTTCTCTCTATTGCTTTTTGTATTTCAGAATTTCTATCATTCTAAGTTTCTTAGAGAAATATGGTTCTTCATCTGGATAAATCTCCAATAAAACAAAAATATTATCTCCTTTGCTAGAGCAAAGGAAAATAATAGTCTACACAGCTGGTGGTCCTACATAGCCTGTCAATGTCATATTACACTGATTGGTTCTTAAACAGATGCACTGAGTTTCTGAAACAGTGTCACAATATGGAAAGTTCTGAGGTGGTTTCTACCCTTTTTGTTAATGATGTAATATTTACAACAACAAACAAACTCCTGACTTAGCTTCACCTCCATTTGCGTATCCCCCAGAATCTACTCTGTTAGGATCGTTCAGTTCTTCAAACAGTCCCGTTTCAATAATTTCTTCCTGCCAGGCTATAGGGACAGCACCTGTCGCGAACTTTTTGAAGAACTTCTTATCTTTGTCATCAAACTCAATTCCTCGTATTTCAGAGAAGTCAGCAATGTCTGCAAGATCTTTGGCATAGACAACTGACGGATCTGGCACAAATGGAGGGTCGATAAGGTTTGCCTCTAGCCTGTGGAAATTTATTGTTTTGAAGAAACTATGTTTTCTTGGGTCATCATCTTCATTTCTGCAATAAAACAAAAGTTTGTTAATCAGTATGATGTTTTGGTCTCAGGTGTGTCTTTGTATTGTATACATGAGAGTATTTTAAAGTAAGGAGAGAGATATATATACACACACACACACTTGCAATGCAATTCCTTTTTTCATAACCAAAACCCACTGCATTGCACAACAGAAGCAAAGCTGAGAAGCAGAAAACATCCTGATCCCATTATTCATTACTCTACCTCTCAGGGTAAATTAGTCTGGTCAAGCTGCCAGGCAAGAGTTGCAGCGCTGCTTCTGGCAGTGCACAGAGACACTCATATCATCCAAAGACACACTTCAACCAGAACTGAAGATATAGCAGGATGAGGAGGGCAAATACTGGATTTACTGTCCAACGATGGAAGCCCAATGGCTGGCTCTATATTAACTAGGATAAGAATATCTATTAAGCTCTAGACTGGGCTACATCGGATTGACTCTGAGCAACAACAGTCTGAATAGGAAACTGGTGACAAATGACATTTCTGGTTTTATCTTAATTCAAAGCAGCTATACATTTACATGATAAAACTTAGTTATGTTGCACTAATACACTCCCAGCTTTAGTGAGTCTGTTCATTCAAATGAACTGTTCTTACAAATGAACAAAGATGTAAAGCACAAGATTCATAAATTATGACATTAGCAAAAGTACGTGTGCCACTGTTACAAACACAATCCTTTATGAATATTGTTAAAACCCAAGAATAGAAGCCAGAAAGGACTAAAATAATTGTAAATACTTATTTCAAATACATCTTAAGAAAAACAACTGCAGACGTCAGGGAGAACTTCTGCTGTAAAAGAAACAGCGAATTGTTTCATTATAGAACCACAGAGGGACTTGTAGGATATTCTGATTATAAGAATAACCTGAGCCCCAAATGTGTGCTCATTAAAGCAAAACCAAGGACCACAGCTTTTGAACTGTGCCCCTAGTGTTAAGGCCTGTGAAGTTTGAGTTTTGAATTCTAGTGAAAGGAAAAGCAGAGAGGACCACTGAATTTTCTACACCTGTGCATTCTTTTTTTATGTATTTATGGATGCACTGGTCTAGAAAACAGTAATGTAGGAAAAACAAATTTGTCTGTGTTTTAGCCTCAGAAAATGGTAGTTGCTCACTTGTTGCTCTTTTCTTTTCCCACTTCCTTACAAAATCATATTAGCAAAGTGTAAGCCCTCATGTATTTCTAGACAATGTTCTATGAACAAAATGTAATGCAAACCTTTAACAACTCTTTATCTTTATGGTGTAGAAGCACCATATAGAAATAGCCGATTTGTGTGACTATAGAAAATCTTCCTTTTTTAAGGCCTTATACCATGCATGCAGGGCAGCTCCTCCAGCCTGTCACTACTGCCAGTTCCTTATATGCTCCCCTCCCATGCTTCTAGCCTCCCTTGCTGCTATCCAGGCACAGCTGAGATGAAACTACCAGCTGCCCTTTTCAGCCCCCTCATTAGAAAATGGTAACTTTGTGCCTCTGCTTCTGAGCAGGTCACCACCAGCCACTAACCATTGCACACCACCATGACCAGGATGCTAAATCACAGCCTGAAGAACAATAGATGCTGCCATCCAGGCACCCTGGGCAATGACAAAATGACATTTCAACCCAAAAGATCCATATGAACACAATTATGAATGTATAAATTAAGCCAACGGGGATCATAATCTCTGCATATACAGAGTCTTGCAAAATTATCTCCTAAATTAACTAGCTAGGGATAAACAAGTAGTTGAGCAGCCCTTGAGCCTGATGTGATTTATTCACATTCACTGTTCGTTTGAAGTGCATTAGAGTTGCTGTTCAAATTAATTACTGTCCTGGGAGGCTAGTAGTGCGGACAATCCTACTGGGCACGTGCACTCACAAAAATTTCACTTTATTTTGCTTTTCCTCTGTGTAACTTAAACCAAACAGCACTAGAAGCTGGTGAAGGCTCCAGAATGGATTGCTGCAGTGTTTCTCCTCCTAATGTATTTTCTGACACCACCAAAATCATAAAAAGTTTAAAAACATAAAGCTACAGGAACGCCATCTACTGGAACCAACTGAGGCATCTTCCAACTAGTTGGAGATGAACTTGAGCTCTTCCTGTGTGAACTGAATGTTTACATAACTTAAATAGAAAGAGCAAATGAGCTCATCTAAACTCCATCAATTTTGCATTCCTTCATTAAAAAAAATTTTTACCAATTTGGGATTTGAGATGTCAATCCCAAACAGCTTGACTGGAGAAAAAGGGTTACATCTTTCCTGAGTTAGCCAGTGACACTGAGTCTTCAATAAAAGAGCAGAGTATTTTAAAAGGTCAGGTGTACAAAGTAAAGCTGTCCTTGAGCAGCTTTAACTTATGCAACAGGCACTTAGGTAGATAACCCAAGGTCTCGTTGTCCTTAGTAGAATTACAGTGCTAATCTTTACATAAGGATGAGCTGTCCTGAATAGTATTGCCCTGTTTAAGAGGCACATGCAGTCTTTTATTCTGTATCATGCCCAGGCATGGTATACATCCTATTGTCTTCCTTCTCTGAGTACCACACATAAGAGTAAGAATACCTTAAATAGCAGAAAATTAAAAATAATCTGTGCAAGTACCTTTCTGTGTACATTTCTCCCATTGCTGAGAAATAACGTAACAGTAAGCAGAGAGAATGATTGTAAATGATTCCCTTGGCAAAGGGAATGTGGTTACAGTAAGTGAATAGTCTGTTACTGGTTTTACTTCAGACTTACTGAATGAACTTGACCAAGTCACTTAGAATCTCTAAATTTCATTTTCCCCTACTCTGAAATTTGTTTACTTCACAAAATGCTGTAAGACTAAATGCCTGCAAAGCATGCTGACTTGTGAGGTAGAATGGTCTGAATGTTTTCGTATTAAATTTATTTTTAAAATAAGCTTTTCAAACATATTAAAAATAATACAGTTTTTTTATCAAACATACTCTATGAGCTGTTGAAAATAATTTTTTTTTCTGCAGCCTTGCAGAGTTGTTGGGAAAACTCATCAGGCACAAAGAGCAGTTGTCTTCATTTAGCACTGGAGTAATAAGAATATGTGTATTAATGATATATTACCTTTCACTAAAGTTAATTCTTTCAGGCAAATGTGTGGCTAACATTTTGCAAAACTGTTCCACGTTGTTAAGAAACATAAATTCAGAAGACTATTTTCATTAAGTCCCTGTGTCTATTCCACCTTTAGACTGGAAAAGCACCTAATACATATATTCAAATCATGCTGTATTCTAAAGATAGGTACTATCAGTTTCCTACTCATTTTTTTACATTTTTCTTATATTTCTTTTTTTGTCTATATTGCAAACGTAGACACCCAATCTGTCTCAGAAATGCACTAAATTATTTATATATATACATACACACAACACATATCAGAGGGATCAGAGATATTACAAGACAAATATTACAATGCTTAGCTTTCCAATTTTCTCCTTGTTAAACAGTTACTTGAAATTGCTAAGTCAGGGGCACACCCATCAGTGTGCATCAACCCAAAGCCACCTCTGAAGTCCCCAAAAATATTTTGCTTTATAAGACTTTGTTTGCATTATAAGAATTTGTGGCCAATATTCTTTTCCTCCCATTTCTCCCTGGGATGACTCAGGAAGCCCAGAACCTCTACAAGATTTTTTTAAAGCCCTTGAGTAAAGCGGAGGGGTTAAGGTCTCTTCAGTAATAAGCCAATGACGCAGCCTTGCAAGTTAGATATCTGCAGCAAAGAGAATCCACATTGCAGATTTGGATTTTTGCCCACATAATTCCAGTAAGTGATACAGCCTAAGATTGTGCAATTCAGTCTGCATTAGCATATGATGCAGGTATCTACTTGAATATCCTTTACCTTTAGGAAAGAAAATGTAAGAGAAATGGGCTGCTCCCTTCTCCCAAAACTATACAGAGTCTAACCCCACAAAATACCAAGAAGGGAACTCCTATGAGTAGTCTGGGGTGAGGATGGACAATCACACCATTGCAATGAAGTTCCTTATTTCCATATTATCTTCATAACTTTACACCTCTCTTCCTAGAAGTGAAAGGGAAAATTCAGTACCCTGCAGAAAGCCCAAATCTAACCTCATTTTGTGTAATATGTAAAATAATAATATTGTTTGTAGCTTTAATCTGGCTTTTACTGAGTTTGAGAAGTAAGGCATACCTGCTTCCTAAACGATTCTCTGTTTTCTTAGCCAAAAACAGTCGGCAAATGTCTTTCGCTTCCTCTGTAAAGTTGTCATGTTCAAACTTCACCTCATCTTCCAGAGTTCTTCTTTTAACCTCATCTTTACCGACCTTTTCTTTGAAATCCTTGAACGGTGTTCGACCAGCAACCATCTCATAAATACTACATCCCATAGCAAACCAGTCCACAGGATAGCTGTAATCTTCTTCCTTCAGGATTTCTGGAGCCATATAACCATTTGTCCCAGCCTATTGCAAACATACAGACAGATTTACTATTCAATGTCAGTAATGAAATGCATACAATTAAACAGACTAGTCTATAATTCTTTAAAAATATTAGTAATACAATTGATATATGTTGTATCTAGAAACTGTAAAACTGATATATTTTTTAACTTAGAAACTCTGAGGCATAACTCTGTTTTAGCACATGGACTATATCTGTCTTTAAACATCTTAGCATATGGGAAAACTGTCTTAAATATGCTCTTCAAAAGGTGAAATGTCTGCAATTTCTACCTAAAAGTGCTTTCTTTTTAAATCAATGTTTAGCTTCCTTTCATCTTTCGTATTATTTTTTTTCCTGTTGGAGACTGCGTTGTTAGCTTTGTCCTGTAAACACAACTAGCAATCAATTAGAAAAGATTTAAAAAAAGACAAAAATCAGACAATCACCAATTCCCTCCCTGTTCAGTGGTTATAACTGGTCCAACACAGGGGTCTGCTGCCAATGAGAAAATTCTCATCAAGCTGGTAGCTGACCTGCACTCCCTGTTGGTCTCTGGAAGGAAGTACTACCATCAAGGGCCAAGAAAAACTCTTAAAACCATTGTAAGAAAGTAAACCTATGAAAATTATAATTAGTAGATTAAATGCATGCATGTAATAGAACAACTTCATATTTCCTAACTGAAAAACGCTCTCTGAATAAAGACTACTACTATATACAGCACTAACGGACCCTTCTGCAAGAGAAGAAGTGATCGCTCTTTGAGAAGGGAATCTGACTGCTTCCTTCCCAGACCAGGCCTGGCACGTTCCCCTTGGGGGAGTGTTCAAAATAGCTCCTGCTGCCTCTCTCTAGGGAGCTGATCCACCTGGGAGGGAAGAGAGGAGGTCAACCTCTCTATACACTTTCTGCTGTGCTGTTACACCACTGAGGGTGTGAGATTTTAATTGAAACAGCATGCCTTCAGCAGGCCCAACATTTCTAGCTGCATCTGATGTTGTATCTTATTTTATAGATTTAGCAGATTCAGCTAACAGTGATAACTACATCAGAAGTTGCTTGAACCCCTTTTATATTTTTTTGAAATACTGGGACTGATGTATGAGTAGTACTACGATTTAAAATGAAAAATTATGTTTGTGCAAAATCCCACCAAAGGTTATTCAAGACGGTCATCATTTCTGCTACCAGAACACAAGTAGCGACAGAGATTCACTCCAAAGCAAAACAGTTAGATACAGGTAACTAAAACTAGACCTCATTTGGGCAAATTATATTTGTAAAAAGTACAGCTCAACAGATAAACTTTATTTTATGGGGTTTGGATAACTCCTCTAATTTTTGCAACTTTAGGCACAGAATATCTGAGCCAGGTCTACCTACAGACTTTAGCTCATGCCACTACACATTATGGCACATACTCTACTGTAAACAATGTGTGCAAGAGGGAACATCTTGGCATCAATTACAACATAAGCCCAATGGACAGAAAATTAAATTCAGTTTGTTTTCCCTCTTTGTATTTTTTTTTCCACTTTCAGGGATACAGAGCAAAATCTTCCATTTGGTTGAAAAACAGAAATGAGATGAGAAGAACAGAAATATCAGCCAGGCTGAAAGCAAAAGAAAAGGTTAAAAGCAAACTGTTGCTTCCCTCACTAAAACCACAAAAGTACAAAGGAGCCATATGGGCATTGCAGCAGCTGACATCATTCCACAGGTAATTTGTACTGTTTGCACTGAATTTCTCTAAGTAAAAGTTAATATTGAGAGATATCCTGACAGTACTACATGTTTATGTACAACTACTGCTCTGTTCAGAAAGGGGCACAAGTGTTCAAATACGGACCACAGAACCCAGATCCATTTGGCCTCAGAAGATCATGAAACCTGGAAGGGAGAGGAGGGGTTGAAAGCAGTAGAGGAAGTTTGGTACAAAAAGATGCACACAAAGCTCCCTGTGGGTTAGTGAACACAGACACTAAATAAGGTTCTGGATTTTTTTTTTTTTTTTTTTTTTTTTATATTTTGGGGNTTCTGGGAAGCAACACACATTCTTATTTTTACTGAGATGAAGCTGGGGCACTAATGCCTTGAAGAACTGATGAGTCATCTCATCATCAAAATGTACCCTGACAGCACAGTATAGTCTTTCTGATAAGACATTACTTTGCTTCAACTTAGCATCATCATACAGGAACTGGATAAATCTGACCTGGAAAAGTCAGAATTCTGTGATCATAAACATGTCTCAAGGCAGCTCCTTTCAGATTGCCTCTCTTTCCTTCCACTTGTGTTCTTTCTTCCATAATTGTTTTTTCAAAAGAAATAGTCAAGTAACTTCAGTCTCTTCCATGTGCATTTTCCACAAAACCTTCAGTAAGTCACACCATACAGAAGAACACCATGCTTTGACGTGGTACTCATGCTTCTCAAGAACAGAGAAAGCAAGACCATAATCGCAGACCAAAAAGACTGCATGACCACAATTTAATAGAAAATAGAGATGGACCAACAAACAGCTTCCCTTCAGACTGAAGTGAAAGATTGTGGATGGGGTTACTGTGAAGAAGAATTAAACTTCAAAATTCTAAATTAGCAGTACTGAAATATTTTGAGCTGTTATTGAGCACATCCAGCTCAATCTGAGAGAAGTCTAGAAACATATTGTTCCTCCGATATATCAAACCATTCCAATTCAGAATTTTGAGAGCTGTTTTTCTCATGGAATTTCATCAAAACTTGGACCTAATCTTAAAACAAATCTCTCTTAATCCTGATGCTTTCTTATGATTCATAATAAAGGAACAGGCTGAGAAGCAGGAATCTAAACCTAATCTCATAACCCCTGAGACTCAAAACCCACTTAAACATTACCATTTTATAGCAGCAACACATTTCACAAGTAGTCAGCAGTGATGTTTAAGGGGGAAGAAACACATAAACAAGCAGGGGGAAGAAATACATAAATCTCTGCTATATTTATCAAAACAGAAATTTGAAGAAAGGAAGAGAAGAGCTTAAATTTTAGTCTTTTCCACCTGTTTCTAGGTGGAACTCTACATGGAGCTTTGGCAAAATCATTTGGGAAGAAAGATGATAAAGCCGTAAGCATTTGCTGTATTACGGAGCACAAAAAAAAGGCATTATTCAACCCCTGGAACTGGAAGAACATACATATTTCAAATGAAGATTTAATTCTATCTTTGGGGAGTAGATAGCATTAGAGGGAAGCTAAAACCTAACATGCCCACACTAATCATTATGGAGAACAAGATGCCAAAAATCAAGTCATCTTTCAAGCAAAAGAGATTCTGTGGCAAGATGAAAGGCAGCCTTAGTGACTCAGGAGAGGTTTAAGCAGGTAAAACAGAAGCTTAGTGAAGGGAGTTTTTAAACTGTGCAACTCTCATTAGTAGTGGTGAGATCTAAGCAGCAAAAAAATAGTGTATTAAGGGGAAAATGATTCCCAAAGCAAAAGTGAATCAGAGTAATGAGTTAAGTTACTCTCAGCAGGCCAAGGAGTAAATAAATATACTGTAAATTATACTCAAATGTAAAAAGGAAAAAAAAGGACAGAAAGCAAAGGAATTAAAAGATACCACAAAAAAGATAAATGTATTATTTTTGAGAAGGGGTCTACTTTCCATAGGCTGGTATTGAATATTTTATTCAGTTAGAATCATCTGACCATGCCTCAGAATGTATACCATAAGTATGGGTTACTGGTATGTCTGTCACACACAAAATCATAGAATCGTCTAGGTTGGAAGGGACCTTTAAGATCATCGAGTCCAACCATCAGCCTAACACTGCTAAAACCACCACTAAACCATGTCCCTAAGTACCACGTCTACCTGTCTTTTAAACATATCAGGTTAGGTTTGTATGATTTTGCAGTTGTTTTCACTCAATACAATTTATAAGTAAATTCAGAAGCCGTGTATTAACTGAAAAACACTTTTTCTTACTAGATCTTACTTTACATGGATAAATTTCACTCTTTTAATGGAAACAGGGAAAATAAAATTAAAAAAAAAAACACACAACAAAAAAACACACTCAGAAAGCTGAATTCCTTTGTTGTCAGCTCTATACTACTAGGACATGCACCAGGTTTTGACTGAGACTAAGACCAAGCACATTATTTTCTTCTTTTCTGTAGGATTCTTGGTAAGACCAGGAACCATTTGAACATGTGTTGACTGCTCAAGTGATCTTAGAGAGACACAAAAAGACAGGGAATTATCCCTTCACTGACCTGGAAGCCTCTAATAGGACACGATAAAAAAAGGAAAAAAATAAATCAAAGGAACCAAAGAATGTTGTATTATCCCAACTTTTTTTACAGAAGGCAGGAATCATATACCATTGCAGAGGCACACAACTTTCTGAAGTGTAGTCAGTGCAACACTAGCTATTTTTTGCTTGCTCTCCATCTAATACTGTCTTTTGTGATGATAAGCAGGATGCCTTACTTGCATATGCTGTTTGAAATACAAAAATAATCATTAGATTTCAGTCAATTAAATTTTAATTGACTTGCTTTTGAAAACGGTTAACAGATCTACTTCTCCCTTTATTTCTCTATCTTGAGAACAACTGAAAATACAATTTTTCAATAATCCCCTAAAATGTAATGACCAAATGTTGTCCTTGGATACATTAGTGAATAAGTTCTGTTAAATGGAATTGTTGCTTTGAGTGTGGTTTGACAGGGCATAGTAGAAATGACTCATCTGAAAGTATACAAATGTTTCTTCTCTGAAATGGGATCCTGCATAAATTTTTAAAAGGTCACATAATTATAATCTTTTAATAATACAAGATGTGATCCTGAGAAGCACTAAGTGCACTCAGTTCCCAGTACAGTCAACGGGTACTTGGCACACCACAACTCCGTGCAAAGCGAGGCCCAGTGTAAGTACACTTGTACATCCTATTCGGATTGCTGTCCTGAGAAGGGAAAGTCCCTTGAACGCCGCCATTATCCCAGCGTCTAGCAGATGCAGGGGAGAAAGAAACAGAACTCTCTGGAGCTTTCACCAGCACAGAAACAGACAAATGAGGAGAAACGGGATTTAGATCCCTCTACCTTTTCCCACAGATCTCTGCAAAACAAACTCAATTGATATCACAA
The DNA here is from genome assembly GCA_003993805.1 of Himantopus leucocephalus. Taxonomy (NCBI): domain Eukaryota; kingdom Metazoa; phylum Chordata; class Aves; order Charadriiformes; family Recurvirostridae; genus Himantopus; species Himantopus leucocephalus. The sequence goes on from RSEF01000009.1 coordinate 8,020,302, forward strand.
ACCAAACAGTAAAGCAAATCAGAACGTCTATCTTTTGTTTGCCATGGCACAAGAACTGTTGAACAGAGGAAAAAAAACAAGCTGAGTTTAGCTCCATCAGCTGTTTCCTGGGGCTCGGTCCTTCCTTCCTCCAAGGGGTGCCACTGCCTGCTTTGTTCTCTCGTCCAGCTGTTCCTCCGCTCCTTCAGCAATGGCCTTAACAGACCCTGCAGGAATGCAGGGACAGACCACGGAAAACTCTTCTCTGCACACCAGCTAACAGGCCCTAGGTGTAGAGATGAACAACTGATCTGCCTCTGTCACTCACTTTACAATCCATTTTTCTCCCAAGAGCCACTGTGAGGAGGAATGGAGCATAATTGAAATGAGTCACACACAATTGCAGTTCCTCCACACTTTCTCACCACACGTTCACACAGTAACAAGCCGCCAGCTGATCAAATGAATAGACAACTACCTTTTAAAAGAAGATACAATCAAACCTAATTTGGACAAAAGGCACCCTTGAAGTCCCACAGAACAAAGATTTTGACATGTTAACACTTAGCAAAGGGAAGCACCTTATGATGGGATGGCCCACCATAGATTGATGGGCTACTGATTCAGAAGAACACAAGGAGGACTCTTCAGAGTACCAGGGAAAGAAAACAAGAAAGACTGTATAGGAGCTTAGGGGCTTCTGAATCCCACACACTTACACAAAATTCAAGACCGAAGCTTTTTTTCATTTTCACATAAAGACCTAATTTTAACAGGGAAAGCTGTCTGCCTTAAAAAAACCCCACACAGATAAAAGCACAAAAGGGACAAAACAAATTTCTGCTATATTAGACAAAAAGGAAAAAACAGGAGTAGTAAAAAAAATCTACCATCAGTTTTTACTCTTTTAAGCTTGGACATCAGTAGTCATTGAAATCAAGGAAATTGCACAAATGAAAGAAAAAGCCACTTCTGTGACAGAAAGAGCAGGCTGCCTCTGCGCTCACACGCAGGAAGAAAAATAGACACAGTGACAATATGTTTTTCTGTTTATATTGATGCTATATGAAAATCAAAGGGATAAATGGCTTGAGGAAGGACAGTCCAGTAACTGGGCACCAGTTTTAACTTTGGACTCTAGAGCACCTCCCTGCTTTCTTCCTGTGTGAAGAAAGGCCTGGATGGTTACCGTCTTTCACTGAAATCCACAGGATGTCGTCCACTTTATCTTTCAGGATTATAACTAATGTTGGAGGTACAATTCTTTTATATAAATACATCCAGGAAGATGAGTACTGGCTGCATCAGACCAAAGGCCCATACAGCCAGTTTACTGTCTGTGAATCGGCCAAAAAATGGATGCATAGGGAAGACTGTAAGGACCTGGTGTGCACATTAACGCTTTTCTAATACTTTCCCAGGATCCCAATGTTTGCAGTTCAAGGGCTTCCAGAGACAGAAATGATTTCTCTCAACAAAGTTGTCTTCCATCAATTGTCCACTCTCCCCCTGAACCTAGATAAATTCTTAGACCCTACAAGATCTTTTTGCAAGAGTCCTGCAGCTTAACTACACATTGTCTTCAGAACCACCTCCACGTGTTCTGCTACCCTTCTGCCCTTCACTAGCAGATTTTAAACTTGAACAACGAGCAAATCCAAGCCTACAGTTTTCACTTGCTTGTGTCTGTAATTTCTGGATTTTATTTTGCCTTCATAAAAAAGTCATTATATGTTTGTTAACTGAAACTACTCATCACTAAGTGCAATGTCAGATGTGGTCCAATAAGAAGAGAAGCACTCCATTCCTCAGCATCCCCTAGCTTACAGTTCCTGCAATACTGCTTCTGGTCAAAGCTGTCAAATCAACAGTTCAAAGAATTAAATTGTCAGCCAAATGTTGTATTTCTTAGCCAATAAAATAAAAACATCTTTGACAATGTTGAACCAACAACTGGCCCACTAGATGATTTACCAAAGAGATCATTCCAGAATGTATATTATTTTCTGTAACAAATCATGAGGCTCAAGAGACAAAGGGACTAAACAGTAGTATTTAGCACTTACATAGCATTTGTCATGTTCAAAGAGCTTAATTAAGCTTTCTACCAGCTCTAGGAACTTGATAAGGAATCTTATCTCTTGCTTTTTTATAGAACATGCTATAGCATTTATTAATCATCAGATTAAACTGAAGGAAGAACAAGGTTAGAAGTCATGCAAAGAGACCTGATGCTTCACCTTAAATGGCTCTGATGTCTTTTCCCAGACAGAAAAACATGTCTCATGGGTGGCACGCCCTGTGTAGGAAAAGGATTTCATGGGACACATTGCATTCTCATAATTTTAGATGACTACAGTATCCTTTCTGCCATCTCCAAAACTGCAGGAGGCAGAATTATCCCACAAAATCATTTTTGCTCCCTTCACTCTCATGATCATGGCATTCATAGTGGATAAGGTTGCATTCTGTAAAGGATGAGTTTCAGAGATTAAAAGTCTGAAATACCTGTCATGATGGTGCACTTTGTAACAATTGTGATTATCAAAATTCTTAAGAACAAAGTTCTGCTAGTAAAACAACCTATTTTACACGTCATACTTAAAAATGCATAAGCAGAATGGTGGTTTTGAAATTTTAAAATAGCAGCAAGTCAATCCAATCCTGAGCAAATGATGGGCTGTCATTTTTCAAAGTGCAAAGAAAGAATAAATTTTTACAGAATCTTATCCAATAAGAATGCCATGTGATAATGACCAAAGGTCAACTGTAGAATAGCTTGCTGAGTTATTTTTTATTTCACAAGTCTGAACCCTCCTCACGCTTCTCAACTGCCTTGAAATTAAACTGCAAGTTTCAGGAACATCTAAATAGATTTTCGTCTGTTTTCCTAAGAAATAGAATCTTATAATAAACAAACATACAGGAGGGCAAAAGGACATTTTGAGTAAGATTCTAACGAAAACATGTTTTTCCTATAAAAATATTATCATGTCCTTCAAATATATAAAACATAGCACGGGAAGACTGTGAAGAAGCCTGAAACTTCTGAAAATATGAATGCACTTTTATAAATACTACAAAAATATGTTTGTCTTATTTTTCACAGTTATTATGTCAATATTTAAGCTCTCTGGCTCACATGCATCTGCACAAAAATACTTCATAATTTACAGGCAACAGTTGCTTTGCACAAAAGCCATACCCAGTAAGGGCAGAAAGTTCTTCCTGAAATAAACAGCAAACACGCACTGACTTCTGGAAAAATGGAATGAAGTCCTCTATATTTCGAAATGCCGTGGATACGAGGGTACTAAGCAGAAGAACATGCTCACTTTTCTTACAACCATACTCAGGAAATTAAGTACGATTACTCTTTTGCATAAGAGCAGGAGCATACAACAAGTGAATTTTGAGTTTTCCGAGAAAAAGTTACAGAGACTTCAAGAAAACAGATGCTAACTCAAACTGTTCAAGTGTAGAAACTTGGGATGGAGGCTCCTCATTTCGGTCATACACAAAAAGAACTAGTTCCCGAATCAATCAAGTGAGTACATAACTAGACAAAACATTTTGCCTATGCAAAAGCCATCTTTGCAGACTCTCAGTCTCTTGTTGCCTATTTCAATCATATAAGATAAAGAGAATATCAACATTTAAAAAGGTGTAATTTTAAGATACAATCTAGTTTATGCACGGCATGACACATCAGAACAGATGCTAGAGCCACACTTGTACGAAAAGTCATGATGATATTTCCTAAAGTCATGAATAATTATATTATCACTGGCAAAGAGTTTATTTCTGTTTCCAGTGATGTCAGTAAGAACTCTGTCTAAGTGTGCGTATACACATTCCTAGGTAGATTGCACAGGTACATCTACGTATCACAAGAAGATCCCATATAATCCATGTTTGTTTCATGAAGAAAAAAAAACATATTAAGTAGCTTTCAATTGCCTTCTACAAATTTTATTTCCTAGACTGTTACTGTTCAAACTTGTGTATCTTATTTTCTTATTTCTTCATTCTAAAGCCAGCTAGCACTTCACAAACAGAAATAGGCACACCTTAGTGAAATTAAAGTTTTCTAAACTCTGTAATTATTACTGTACCAATTACTTACAGCTGCCTATATATGTCCAAAATAACATTCACATGGAAAGACAGATGTTTCTACTTGCTGCTTTAGCAATTGAAAAGAAAGGGAGAAAACTAAGGCTGGGTATCCAACTCTTTCTAGACCTTTGTAAAGAACATTGTTTCTGGACGTACGGTATTTTTATTTATAGCAGTTACAGACAATTGGTATAGAGCACACAAATATTTCTCAAAAGGAGTACATGTAATGACAACACTTAAAGGATACCAAGGCTACTTCTTAAATTACATAAGTATTAAATCATGAGCTGCACAATGCTTTTACTGCAGCATAAACACACATTACTTTACAAGATGACACATGAAAGTCACCCATATAAAATTAAAAACAACTTTCCACCCATGAAGAAAATAATCTTTGGCTGGTAAACAGCACATAAACATTATAGTTTCATATAAATCTTCACTAAAAACTTGGAAAATGTCTAAAACAGGAAGTCGTTAACTAGCTTATCACTTGTGCCACGTGATAACCTAATCACCTAACAAGATTTACAAAAGGGACTTATGGATCCTCCAGCTGATGTGCATTTATTCATACATGAAAGGCTAAGAATTTTCTTGATGCTTTGAAAGCACAACAAATTTCTCTTTAATGGCTTGTATACTCATGAGAGGTGTACAAAACTTTCAGAATGCATCGAAATACTGGAGGTTTTTTTTCAATCTTTAATGAAATAAACACACAGATAAATCCATATATTACATACTATTCAACCCTGTATAAGGAACGATGTAAGTCATCATATGTTTCTACTACTTAATATACAGCAAAAAAAGAGACATAGAAAAAATTGGCAGAGAACTGCTGCTTTGTTTCACTGTCTATAGCGTATTACGAGACATTTTCATACCAGCATAGTTACAGTCAAACACATGAAGATGAACATTTATTAAGCAGGTGCCTAAGATCAGATCATCTCCACATTTTTTTACTTGGCTACTCCTGATATCTAAGAAGTATGGAAGAGTTTTCTGTTTTATTTTGCTTGCTCACAAGAAAGATCCCCTTAACACCTGAAGAACTAGAGAGATCATGAAAAGATAGCACTCAGGAAGAAAAACCTAAATTGCTGAGAAAGATTTTTAGACAGTTGTTGAAAAATCTTTAATTATTTTACTTTAGCAATTATTTAGTTCACACCTGCAGAAAACAATTTGGAGGAAAGCGCTCTATAAAAAAGGCACCATTCTGCTTCTTCATTTACGGGTGTGATACTAAAACAAGACCTCCATACTCAGAATGAATACAATCTCATAATAAAAGTAGCTTTACTGAATACAGGAGTTGCTTGCATTGTAGAAATCTATTCAGTGTGAGTAAACTGTTAGAATATGACCGAGAAAAGCATATTACTTTTTTTTTTTCCTCTGAAACAGTACTTCAGCAAAACAAGGAATTCAACAGTTGCTGCTACTGATACTTCTAAGATGAAAAACAAGAAATCAAATGAAAGATCAAACAACTCAAACTCACAAGCTTTCATTAGACAGCAGAAAAAACCCAATTTTTTTAATATATCACCTTACAGAAAGACAATAGATGTAATTTTTAAAATTATTTCTACCTTAAATTTAACAAATAAACTATCTTAATGCTTCGTAATATGTGTAAGATTGGCTAAGTAAAAATTATCTTAACAGATGAAATAAATGACCATTAACTGTACCAGACAGCTAAACCATGGTTTCATTTGGTACTAGGGATATTAGTTAATTACCTTCAGGCAGTAGAATAACTTATGAATATGATTAAAGCAAAGTTAGGCATTATTCTCATAGTGCAACAGAACAGTATTTTAAGTATGATATTGAAGAACCAGATCATAAAAGAGGGTTACAAGGTTGAAAGGCTTCAAAGTCAGAACTGCTGAAGATACAAATTAAGTTCAATGTATTACAACATCCATCAAAACAGAACAATTCTTTGCAAATGGATAAATAAATTAAAATTAAAAGGGTTTATGTTACAGATCAGTAGTATTTTCCCTATAATTAGTGACTGAAAATTGTAAGCCTTAAACAGTCAGCTCACTCCGTCATCCAAAATCTAGAAACAGCTTTATGATGTTAGGCACTTCACTCAGATACACAATACAATACAGATTTGGCCTGGAGGAATACATTTTCTACTGTAGCTTATAAAATGGCCCTTACAAAACTGTGTCCACAAAATGGTGCAACTGATCAAATTTAATTTAATAAATCTGTCTAGGAGCCATATATATTCTTGGGTCAAAAAAACCCTATACAAATACCTTCTGTCAAGATTTTTTTAAAGTAATAACAATTTGGTAGTCATACTCAAAAAGCATTCCACGATATAAACTTTCTGCCAATTTTAAGTCACAATGTAACTATGATTAGTAAACAAAAATTAATCTAACAGCACCATTTTTATTTTATTACAGGGCTACATGGTGCAGCTTAATGCAACAAATTTTGTAAAGGTGTTTTTAGGTCTTCCTGTGTATGACGTTACTATAAATAATAGTAATAGCTAGCTGTTACATAATGTTTTTTAGCAGTAGTTTTCAAATGACTCATATAGGGTTAGTTTATAGAAATGCAAAAGAATACTGTGAATTATTATTCATTTAACTCCCTCAGAGTTACAATACAGAAAAAAATCCTTCTTTTTCTTCCTTCTCCTATTTCAGTCTCCTGCATGAACAAAACTGCCTTTAACAGAAATTCCTTATAACACGCTACAATTGTGTAGTATATTATTCATTGCAGTTTTTGCTCTAATAAAAGCACCCATGCAACAGTGAATACTGCTTCTAAAAACAGTGAATAACAACAGAAGAAAAATCGTTATAACAGTCTGATGACTGTCATAGAAAGCGAGGAAAAACAATCGCGTTGTCCACTACTGCTTTGAGATTCTACCCTAATACCAACAGAAGTGGCTAGACATTTCTAAATACACCTCTTTCATTTATTTTTTTTTCATTTACCAAATCCCACATATTTACAAGTAGGATAAACTGCACTTGGACAGAATGACTTTTTCTGCTTATAACAACTGCATGCATCTATATCTTGCAAAGCACAGTAAGGTTTATAGCTTTGGGTTCACTGATCAAAATGCCATCTTCACAAACAAAACATTATTCCCATAAGTTCTATTTAAAAACCTGCCTTAGCTTTCACAGAAATTGTATTTTCATACCTAAAACACAATGCAGTCTCATTTTAAAATTATTTCCTATCTAAAAATAAATCAGTTTCCATATTTTCTTTCGCTGAGAACTAAAAACACTCATAATGCAAACTTTTTAAATTGCCAGGAAAAAATATATCCTTCAAACTACAAATTAGTGTATTAAGTAACAACATCAAAAGATGTTTTGCATCACGTCAAGCATGATGCAAAAGGTTACTAGCAGGTCCTCTCTCTTCCACTGAATTTCTACAGGGTAAGTTGAAAGACTTGGGGAGTTTAACATAAGGCAGTTAGACCAGTTTATAACGTTGCTTCCGTTTCTTCATATTCTTAGTGTATTTCAGTCACATTCACTCATCATATGTATCTTTAATTCATAGTTAAGCTACCTGAATACATCTTTCTTGTGTAAACCTCGTGACATTATTACAAACCTGGGTTAGTTTGGGATGACCACAGGCACAGCTGAAGTGCTGCACAGTCTAATTCACACAGCAGAACCCAGCTGGTCATCCACCTCTCTCTTCCTACACACGCACACAGGCATGTACATTTGCCAACTGTCATCAAGTCTGCTAACTTTTCCAGGAATTAATTTGTGGGGGGGAGGAAGGGTGGCAATGATTTATTGGGCAGCGTGCAGCACCATGAACACATGCAATACAACCAGTAGCATCACTTAAGAGTAATCTGGACAAAACTGTATTCTTCTAGGAGCAAAAGCTGAACGCAGGAGTCAGATCTTTGACTGCTGCTCATTAAACAAACGAGTAATTGGTTAAATCCGTGACTATGCACTACTGCACACGGCATCTGTGTTAGCTGCTCTGAAATGATTGGTTCAAGAGTTTATCTTAAGAGAAACAACAGGTCAAGTTGATTCTACTGTTCCTGTGTAAGAGAAGTTATTTTACTACAAATAGAGTCTAGAGAGTTAATTAGCCAAATCTTCTTACCACCTGTCTCTTAGAATGAAATGACCATGTAAGGTCTTTAGCAAAGAACAAATCCCAGGGAATTAAGTCTTGGACTCATAATGCATTAGAAATAGAACAGCTTCCCTTCCCACTGCCCATGTTCAATGACTTTCTACTCACCCTCTGAGTGATGCTTTTTCCTTCTTTGACTTGCACTGCCAATCCAAGATCAGACAGTCTGCAATTACCATTATCATCCAGGAGGACGTTTTCTGGTTTCATGTCCCGGTACACGATCTTGTTGGAATGGAGATGCAGAATCCCACAGGTAATCTGAGCTGAGTAATAGATGACCCTGTTCATTTCCAAACCCCTTTCTCCCACATTGTAGATGTGATACTTCAGGTCCCCTCCATTCATGAGGCTCATGACAAGACACAGATGGCTTTTGCTCTCATAGGCATAAGCTAGCGTGACTATGAAAGGGCTGTTGACCTTCTCCAGGATCTCTTTCTCCAGTAGTGCCATCTTCTCTCCACCTTTCTTTTTCAACCTTTTCTTATCCAGTTTCTTGCAGGCATACATCTTGCCAGTATTTTTCACCTGGATGGCACAAACCTAGAGAAGCAAGATGCACAAGGAAAGGTAGTGAAGCCATTTCACACATACAGACTGGAATATCAAGGGCAGTAATGGGCAGGAACTGGGGAATTACAGATGCCTATTAGCAGCTGTTCTGTTCCAGACCAGTATATGGTGGACCTTATGCAAAGTTCTTGAGGATACCACTAGCAGACATGTATTAGCAAGTAAAATCAACAAGGACCCATTCTCTGGCTATGAGAATAAGTGGCATACACAGCTTGCATCGGCATAGCTAACCTCTCTTCCATCTCAAAAAAAGGTAGCCTCATTCATACTGTGTTTTGGGAACAGATCCTGATCCATGCTGTTCCCTAAACTGCACCTAGGAATTATCTGGGAGTGAGCTAGCACAGGCTAAAACAGCACCAAGGAGCACACTAATAATGACCTATATGGACAGTCATGCAAGCTTTCATAAGGAAGCCTGCTTTTTTACTAGCACAGATAAAGAATATAAAAATTTTAGAGTAACTCTTCACTAACACGTATCTGGAGCCTGTATATCACAGTATAGATAATAAACCCAGCCTAAATTCTGAGAAATGGACAATCTGAAGGAGCAAGTTTTGCAAAAAGTTAGACAAGTTCTTAATCTACTGCCAAGTTCCTCTTTGCAAACCCACCTGCTGGTCTTGAATGGGGAGGGATGACCCACATCCTTAAAAGTACAGCTCTTACCTCTCCAAAGCCACCTTTGCCCAGCACTCGGAACTCATAGAAGTATTTCTCAGTTACCGGCTGCTTCTCAAAAACTTTCCATTGGAGAAATTTGTCATAGAAGGGGCTGGTCTGGAAGTTCTGGAAGGGCTTGCCTTTAAGGAAGAGTTTGGTTTCCTCCTTGGCCAGCTGCATGACATTCTCATAGTCTTTTGCAGTAGCTGCCTGGCATTTGCTGGCCATGTCAGAGCTCATGAAAGCCAGATAGTTTTTGGAGCCTGCCTTAAGAAAATTAGTGATCATATTCTCCATGGTATTGCTCTTGACATTGTCTTCTGCCAATTCCCAGTTTGACACCTCATCCAGGAAGTCCCTAGCTACCAAGTATTCTGGCACTGTCTCTAAGAAGTCCCTGAAGAATTTCTTGCCAATGGGCTGCTGCTCACAGATGCTGTCATAATCAGCAACAATGGACTGTCTAACCTCGCTGCATTGATCAACCTTGGGCAGTGAGAGGCTCTTACGTCTCTTTTGCATCTCCTTGGTGTCTCCATCTCCACTCTTTCTTGCCTGCAGATAGGCTGTGTTGGCAATCAGGTTGTCAAGTCCCCCCATGTCACACATCCTGGCAAGCTCTTGGGGTGGCAGAGCCTGGTTGAGACAAAATGGCCCAAGTGCTGTGTTGTAGCTGCCCTGCACGTCTCCCTGCTAGTGGTGTGTGGGAGCTTCTAAAAAACACCAGAGAGACTAACTGCTTTTGCATTAAATACCTCTCAAGGATTTTCACTAAGTACCTTTAGGTATATGCACCATTTGTGGAAAGTGACTGGTAAGAGGTTTCTCTGTAAGGAGCTTTGAGTTTGCTATGTATAGCTGAGGGATGAGATCCTCGGCAAACCTTCTCACTGGCAGCACCAAACGCACGCAGTTCAGCTGGTGTTTTTCAGAATGGGCCTTGATAACCTTTAAGTGTACCAAGATTCCCTCTATATGCACTGTCCCTGGCTTCTGAGAATACGCAGATTCCTGTCTGCAATACATGCACGCTCCAAACTCAGTGGCACTCTGGCCACAGTTAATAGGACAGCCTCGTACCTCCCTCGCTTGACACTGAGAACACCCATGTACTGAATTACGTAAGTTGGGATCTGGTTTTATAAAAAGCTTTCATCACAAATCTGCCATGCCTGAAACAGAAGTTGACATAGAAGAACACGTCATTGAGCTTTAAATTATCACACAATTCAGTGCTTCGAGCATCCATACTTCCAAAACTCAAGTTATACTCAACATCAGTGACTGAGCTCCACAGACACTTCACGTAAAACTTGATGCCTCATGTGGCTCTGTCTGAGAGGATTACGTGCAGAAGCTAAGACCTGCTGCTGGTCTAAAAATAATGATCCCTATATACAAAACAACATATAGTTCTGACTTCATCTCCTACCCACAGAAAAAGCAAAACCACTTCAAATAACCAGCCAAATCTTGCCAAGACACTTCCATATGTTATTGTGGCCTCAGTTTATTTCCCTGCTAAGATTTATAACAGTAAGCAGCAGGATGAGAAGGTGGCAACAACGTATGGCTGAGGTGACATCAATAAAGGGACAAAGCTGATTATGATCAAATTCCACCTGACTTCACTCACTGGCTGCCTACCAGGAAGTCTGGGCCCTATTTTTTTCCCAAAAGAATAAAAATCATGTGTGGCACTTACTAGGCTAAGCCCCCTTCTGCTGCAGGGTTGTGTGATTTGGCTGCTAAAACTGTCTTTAAATATAAGGAAGGTATTATGGGAACAGGAAAAGTAGTTCCATGATTCTTCCAGTAGCAATGGGGTCAAGCTGTACTCCTGAGGTCAAGGTCAAGTTTCCTTTTCTCTTTTTTCACTCTTAGAGCAAGTTGAAGAGCTGAATCACAAATGCTAAACATTAGGAGTAACAACAGGCATCTCTCAGACTCCCTACAGTAAGTGCTAAGCCATTTTTGGCTGCTTTTTGTCACTCTACTATTATGTAGTATGTTGTTTTTACATGCTTAATCCTGTCTGCGTTGAATCCATTTGACATATAACTCATGCTTATACTCTACAAAGCTACATTAGAGGTGTGAGTGTTTTTCTAGCTGTGATTGACGAGGGCCATCCATGGCAAACTGCTATGGGTGCACAAGAACGCAGTGTACTCTGAAGCAGAGTATTTGAAAGCCTTGCTTGTACAGCAATTGCTAATTCTGCCAGGTGAATGCAAGTGCAGGGCAGGAGAAGGTTACATAAAGGGCTAAATAATGCAGCTAGCAGAGTAAGCAAAACTGAAAAAAGTCAAAGGAATAAATGTGGAATTCCGCTGGTGGCTTTCCTGAAAATGGTGCCCACAGCAACACATTCCTGTAATACCCTGCGTACAGAAAGGCAAGAAAGGACGTAACAAAAAGGTCCTAAAATTCAGCAGGGTCTTTTGTTTTGGGTTTTTTTGGGGGGAGGGGAGGTGGCTATCAGGGCTGTGAGCTGGGCTAGGGTGGCTACCAGGGGAGGGGAGNAAACAGTAGCAATACAAAAGGCTGGTCGTTGGGGACCTAAGGGTGAACTTAATCTTACATCAGCTATTGGTATATTCATGCCTAAGCAAACCAAGAAAATATCTTACATTTATGGTATCTGCATAAGAAAGACACATTCACAGCTCCAAAATCATTCTGCTCTGTTAATTAGAATCTTTCCAGATTTCTACAGAACATAAACTAAAAGAACATAACTTCATAAAAACCAAAGCAAAACAATATTATCTTTAGACACATATTCATCACTCCAGTCACTTTTGAGAGAACACTCTAGCTAGATTTGCTGAATTATCCAAATCCGCCCAGCATTTATTAAACAGTGGAGAAAAGTAGATCAGCATTAATCTATTAGTTGATAATGGCTATTTAAGTTAGTGTTACCAACTCACAAATCTATGTTTGAGTGAGAAGCAAAACTGATTTATTTTGTGTGTACAAGAGGTGAACAAATGCAGGACTAAAAATGGGTACTTATTAAGAACTATGCTAATAGAATATCAGGGTATGTTCTGAAACAGAAGAAAATGTCTCTGGTGCAAAGCTCACAGAAAAACTGGGCCTTAAGCTAATCTCTAAATCACAGAGAAAATATGCAGGACTTAAAATTCATTACCTTATATGCTAGGTGAACCTCTAATTACTGGCCAACAAGATACTTATAATACACAAATCGATATACACAAATATCAGCTGCTTTGATTTCAACATTAACTTTCTTAATATCTCATGTGTGTTAACACCTGTTTGAGCCAACACTTTGGAAAAAATTTTCTACAATTACAATTTCAGCTACTCTTGTCATGCACGTGACGTGAACCGAAAGCAGGGTGAAAATCACTTTGATACTTTCCATATTCACCTATAAACCAAAGCAAAATGAAGGAAGAAGTCCTGTGATGGGACTAGATGGAATTAATAGAGGTCAGAGGATGGAAACTGGGACCAAATTCTGGCAGAGAAAATTGGTAGTAGATTAGCTGTCATTTAAACTGTATCTTAAAATTATTTCCACATCCAACCAGATTTTCTTTCGTAATCATTTTAAGAAGAATCCTTTTACACAAACAGAAATACTCTGTAACAACATAAATGCTATAGGCACTTCATTACTACTGTTAACCTATTTTATATTTGTTTTCAATTTTAAGACAGAAATCATCTGGGATAATAACAACTGATGTGATACACTGTAACACAGAAGATTTTTTTGATCTCAGTGTGTAATGAGACAAAAGCTATACTTAAAAAATTCAAAACATTTTAAAAACGAGATTACAAGTATTAAACAAAAACACAGTAAACTCTGCATGTATGCTTGATGACACAGAGATTGCCATTGGAACGACTTTATACAGTGAAGATAAACCTCTAAATATACTTAAACAGAACTAGATAGAAATACATCTGCTGAGAAATGCATTAATCTTAAACATTTAAGGTGATAATTTTGAATTAATCAATGATATGCATAAAATATTGCTTCAATTTGACCCAGGTTTATTAACCATTTTATTAAGTCTGAATTTGCTACAGACTTAAAGCAGTAATTCAACCTCTCTGTTACATATATTAGAAAAAAACCCCACAGCACATGTCCGGATTAACAGTAATTACTTTGGATATTTAGGGAAAAGACAAAGAGGTAAGCACTTAAATACCTGTAAGGAAAAAAAAAAAAAACCAAAACCAAAACACACACGATTCATATAAAAAAGATGATCTATTGAGGATGTGCACAAAAATGAAACAATATTTTCTCCCACTTCCAAAACATAACCAATACCATGATGATAAAGAAATTTCTATTAACTGAATTTTCATGAAACCACAGTTTAACATTTTTCCCTAGATTTAATTAGTACCTGCTTTCTTGCAATATTTAAATTATCAGCTTTGTTTACTTTCCAGATTAGTCAGCTAACCAGTGAGATTGTTTACACCACTAGTTAACTGATACCAAATGCATGTTTTTGTACCAAAAGTCTCTGGATTAAAAATACATGTCTCCATGATCTCTAGCAGAAATATAAATAAAAAAAAAAATTAATGTGGTTAAATTTTAACATTATGGTTGTATAGTTGTACAGAATATAATACAGCAACAGATTTAAAAATACAACAAAACAAAATTTTCTAAAGTCATAAAGAAAACCTAAATTAGAAATGTTTAGTATAGTGTGATGGAAAAAGCACGTAACAAATGCTTCACACACTACTAATTTTAGATTAAAAAACAGAATACTTTCTAAAAAATCTCACTGACTGGGTTTTTGTATACAATGTTACTTAGAAAACAATTTCTTTATTTTGACAGTAAACTATGCAGCATATCAGACTTATAGGTAAGGTCATCCTTTCAAATTAATCCATTTATCTATGCAAAAAAACATTAAATAAACTGTAATTAGGGTATAATCTGCACCACCACATTTCTACGCTCTGATACAGTTAACACTCAAATAGTAACAGAGTAACAGATACGTGTGTTAATGTAGTGTCTCTCGTTTTTCAGTTGTGGAAATATCTGCAGTAAGACTGACCATTGCCACCTCCAACAGCAAACAGCATACAATAAAACCACACTGTTCTTGTAGCAGATAAGCTAAATAAATCATGCCGTGATTGACATGTTCCATTCTTTTGTATACAACATACACTATTTCAACAAGTTCAACAGGAAAAAAAACCCCAAAACTTCCAGTGTTTCTATTTGCCTATTCGCTGGACTACCCAGTCCTGCTGGCAGAGGGGACAGCGATTATTCTGTTTCACCCACAAGGACATGCAGCAATTGTGGAAGGAATGATTGCATTCTCCCCAAACCACTGAAAGAGAAGAAAGAACATGTTCCAGTCACACTCAGCTGTCCAATCAACACCTACAGCAAGGTCCAAACTATCATTCTCAGATGTTTATAACCACAGCGAGCTTTAGAGACAAAATGGGTCATCACTGATTTATTCACTGAGATTGGATTATTATGGTCATTCTGATTACAGTTCTCCATCATCAATCCTTTGTAATTTCCAATTACAAAAAAAGAAATGCATGTATTCTCACCTTCTTGTATAAAGTGATACAGTTCTGTGAATATATAAACACATTTACCAGTTCTGTCCAGGAAATAAGCGCAACTACTTAAGTTACTCACTTTATCTTCCCCAGTACCAAAATATAGCCAATGAGCTACTGACCATCTATCACACAACAGCGTACCACCAAAGTGTCACCTGAAATGCAGTGTTTAAACTTAAATGTATGATAATCAAGGAGGCACATTTGACACAGTACATAGCATCAAAATGGGATCTTAGACCAAAAGTTACTCACAGGCTACAATTGTTTCAACACAACAAAAAGGGTTGTCTATTGTCCAGCTATTCCTGAATAGTATTGGTTACTTTGCTTTTTTCCCTTATTAGTTCACATCTTCCTTATTGGTACAAGGGTACCAGTCAAAGGAGTGTTGTAAATTATGCTGCTTTTTTTTTTTTTTCTCTGACTATCTTAAATAGGACACTTAGCAAGCCAGTTAAGATATCTGGAAGAAGAAATTCTTGTTTTCATTAAAATAATCATCAAAACCAACAATGGATTAAGTTTGAGACAATATACTTCAAAACCGAAAGAACAAGGGCACTGGTTTAAAAGGTCACTTAAAGGTTTAAAACAAAATCTTTGAGACGATTTTCATTATTTTTGATTTAAATATATCAGAATTAAGTTAAGATTTGCTTTTGCATACGTTGGTGTGCAACTGAAAGTATGTTTATGTTTAAACAGCATTATAGTGAACTCAAGTGATTCCACCTTTTCAAATGAAAAGTGAACAAGCAATTGTCTCCAGTATGTCTGAATTAAGACTGGGAAAAATACCACTTTCTAACCCAGACACATATTTATTTCAGAACTTTTTATTGGTATTATTATTGAGTCTTCTGGCATGCATCTCAGAAGAAAAAAAGTAGCCTTTTCCTACCCACTTCAAAAGTGTACATTACCATCTCCTCAATTCTGCTCAGAGTGAGAGAAACTTAAACCTCTCAGTTGCATATGTGTTGACTGCAGATTTGGAGCTGTTTTGTTCTACAGCATGTCTGCACTGTAGTCTAATTTTATTAGTGCTCAAAAATAAAGCATAAAGTATTACTAATGTAAAAAGATGACACAATGCTGAACAAAACACCAGTTTACTTTTGAGCATTAATGAAAATCAGTATTCCCTTCAAACTTTAAAATGCACCCTAGTGAGAGAAGCTTCAGTTGAAAAACAAGCGAATGAAATCACTACATACCAACACAATCTTCTTGTTTGTTTTCAGCTTGACATCTAAGACAGGCATCTAAAAGTAAACAAGAACAAGACTCAATTTGATTCTCAGGATTCCATCATAAGAATAGGTTTGTCAGAGGAAAACAAACTCTAAAACCAATTTACAAAGGTAAAAATCCCTAGTTTTGATGTCTAGTTCAGCCCTTTAACACTAAATACCCCCCCCCAATTTTACAACAGTGCACATGACAATGAAATATATATCTGAAAGAGATCAGAAGGACTATAAACTGTCCAAAAAGTTTTGTTTATTTTCCATCGCTTTGGTATTTTCATAACTTCTGCTCAAAAAAAGCCTTCTCCATTTTGTAGATATAACAACCAGCAGATTTTGCCAAGGCACTCAGGCATATTAAGACCAGAGCAAGCACAAAGCCAAACCCTAATTACAGGACTTTGTTTTTCAGATGTCAGCATCTCCTTTTAAGGAAATCATTCACAATTTTGATTTTTTTAGGCTGTACGTCTCTTACCACAACCTCCACCTCCTACCACTTTTTATGCAGTAGCTTTCCTTAATAAGTACCTGCATGTAATTGTCACAAGAGTCATATACACATGCAAACGTATTGGTCAATTTGATAATATAAATGAACAGACAAACATCGAACAATATCTAATTATAAATATTTATCAACTTTATGCACTCCAGCCTTTGGCTATAGGACTGGATGGCAGGTTCAGGACTCAGTAAGATACAGAAGTGAGAACTTCCAGGCTTAGTACTGTGCCACACATATACAATGGAAAAACGCCTTCGTTTTTTCCTTTGCCCCAACATGGGCTGCCATAGACATCTGTGCACATACCACGCACAATAGAAAGTATTCAACTATCATGGGAGCAAACACATCTTCATCTCCTCCAAAGGAAAGGTAATGGTTTAAACAAAAGTGTCCCACAGGTGACAGTAGTGGCCTACATGTCACTAGTTGGACCGTATTTTCCTAGAAGACAGAAAAATAATGTGCTACAGGAATTTAGATTTGAGTATTTTTGCTTTCTCTGCCAGATACGGCTGGTACTTCTATTTTAGATTAATCTGCCCACACATTCCTCAATTTTCTCAGGTAATAAAGAACAAAAGAGGTCAGAAACAGTTGCCCTTTCCTCACTGAGATAAAAGTAAGGCAGTAAATAAAGTCTCCTGTTGTCTGTTACTGTAATTTGTATTTCCACAGCATTTAAGGGCCAAGCTGCAGTGAAGATTCAGTCAAACTGCTTCAACTTGTATCATGGTACATCGAAGCAAGCTGATCTGGGGTCACCTCAACATGCAGGGCAGTAAGCTGGGGGCAGGCCAGTAGTCACTATAAAAGCAGCTTTCCTACCCTAGCCCCAGATTTGCATTTTCAGACAGAGAAGCAGCACAGAGACCTGAGGACCGAAATCAATGCAACCATACCAAGCTAAGCTGCTTCACAACCCTAAGGGTGTCAGTCTGAAAGCTCAACCAAATGTAAGGCAGTACTGCTGCAATGCTGCCCTTCCCAGCTAACACCTGCATTTTTGCTTCCTTCCCCTGTGCTTCTGTGATCCTTGAAGACCATGTTGGTTCAAGGAGTTAAACCAGTAGAGAATTAAGCCAGCTAACACTTCCCTCCCTTGCAAAAATCAAACAAACTAACTTTCAACAAATGCCAGCTTAAGTCTGGCACTGCCTCCAACCTAAGGTTACTGCAGACGCAGTGCCTCTACAGGAGCCAGACCGGGTCTGGCAGGGTCAACATGAAATTGCTAAACTGAAGTCAGTAATGATCAAGTTTCAAATTCTGACAATGTGGTTTGTTCTCAAAAAATGGTTGCCAGATTTTTCTGCTAGTTTCAGATGAAAAGTACTCCCTTGGTCTACTTATGAAAAATTATAGCTGATTTTTTTTTTTTAACTTTTATAAAAGCTCTGGGTAAGATTTTGGTCTTTTAAGACTTTTTTTTATAGTGCGCTGTAATAGGCTAGTTCGAACAGGGAAATACATTCTTAAAATTATGGCTTACATGGCAGATGAGGCCAATTTCATATTTCCAGGATGGTCTCTGTACACCATATAAAAGCAGACAATCTTCAAAACGTGCTTATGCAAAAGGTGGATCTCCCACCACTTCAGTCTGGGCTTTTTTCCTCTCGTACACTTTTTTGCCTTTTCTTTTCCACAAAACGTTCTCAGCGAAAACATGTATGAGAAATGACAGCATTAGGTACTTTGCCTCCTTTCTGTTAAGCCCAAACCTGACTGGATTTGCAGCATCATGCTTCCTGGACCTACAAAAACAAGGTGCTCTGGAGGGAATCTTGGGTCATTTGTTGTGCCAGACCGTACCAAGCTCTACTGAGAGGACAGTTATGCCTACGGTGACTCGGCACAATAGTACAAACTGGATATGGAGATACAGGAGAAGAATTTAACGGATTTGCAAAGATCCAAGACGAGTATCATATTTGTAAAAGAAGTCAGAAAACAGTAACGCCAGTCAACGATGAGGCAGCTTTCAAAGAGATTTCAAAGCCAGGCAAACTAACCCCTTACTTTTCAATAGATTTTTTGGTACATTCACGTGTGTTAAACTGCACTAATAATGAGGAGTCTCGGGTAGAAGCGTTAGAGACTCTGGATTAACGGGTTTGGAAAACAATTGTATATCCACATCCACAGCTGTTTCTTCACAACAAAAAACCCCACCAAACCCACAAACAGCAGCACCGCACACACACACGCACACACAGAGCCCTTTGGCCGGCTCGGCCGTAACTCGGCGCTTGCGGAGTTTGCCAACACACACGGCACAGACTCCGCGAACCGGCCGCCCCCGCGCAGGCCGGGGCCGGCAGCCCGCCCCGGGGCCCTGGCACAGGCTCGGCCCGCTCGACCGGCGCAGGGCAGCAGCCCGGCAGGCGCCCCGGTTCCCCCCCCCCGGGGCGGGAGGGCGGCAGGGAGGGCCGCCCGGGGGGGCAGGGGTGGGACGGCCCACCGAGCGGTGTGTGGAGCCTGAGGTGACGGCAGGGGCCCGCGCTCGGGACACCGAGGGCCGCGGGGCCCTCCTCTCTTCCTCAGGAGGAGGAAGAGGAGGCGCGGAGGGGGCAGCCCCCCCCTTCTGCCGGAAACCGCGTCGCTCTCCTCCGCCCGCCGTGCGCGGGGAGGAGGGCACGGCGAGGAGGAAGGCGCGGCGGCGGGGCGCCCCTCCGCCCCGCGGCGGCGGCCATGGCGGCCGGGGCCTGCCGCCCGGCGCTTACCCATGACCTGCACCCGGCAAATGGCGCAGGTATCGCACTCCACGTCCCAGCTCCACATGGCCACCGCGTTCCACTTCTTCAGCGAGAACATCTTGTCGGGGGCGCCCGCCTTAGAGCCCGCAGAGCCCGGGTGCGAGTGGGGGGCGCCCGCCTCGTCCCCGTCCTCCACATCGGCCATGGCGGAGGGGCGGGGACGCGGCGGGCGGCAGCGCGGGCCCACAGCGCCCCCCCGCGGCGGCGGCGGGCGCGGCCCGGGGCGGGCGGGGGGGGGGGCAGAGGGGGGGCGCCCCCTAGGGGGCCTGGGCGGCGCCGGTGACCCCGCAGGGGTCGCCCCTTCGACCCCCTCGAACGTCCGCGAGTTCCGGCGAGTGAAGGCTCAGCCTCCTCGGCCGGCGGTAACCCTTCGTGGGCAGCGGCCGTTGAATATCTTGCTTTGTGATGTCAGAGCAGGGCAGCCCGAATTCATCAGCTTGAGCTTGTCAGAGGGCCGAAAAATAAAAATAAATAAATAAATCGGTTGAACTGGGTAAGGGTTTGAAGCCCCAAGGGAACTGAAAAGCTAAAAGGGAAGTTTCAAGTGGATGATTACATTAAAAAATAAAGTATTTACATATAAAACCACATACATTTAAAAACTGGAGCTTCAAAGCGTGGATAAGAACAAAGCTAAACAATGTACATAATTATTTTAAAAGATAATAGAGACTTGGGTTTCTTTCCTAATCTTCACCCAAATAACAGCATACAAAATTGACTTTTCCCATATAGCGCCCTGTCTCTTTAAGCCTACTTTAAGACAGTTTTTTTAAACAATGTTGATATCCATATACAAATTAAACTTTAAAGATACATTGTTCTATTTGAAGTTAGGACAAAGAAATCCATGGAAGCTGTAAGAGCTGGAGTTAGAAACCGCCCACTTTGCTTTTCCTTTCCTCAAGACTTGCCGTTTTCCACCTGCACAGGCGTTCTCCTATCGCTCTGCCAAACAGATCAGCTGCACTCAGAGTACCTGACTGTGCCCAACACCGACCGTTTTCTTGGCAGCTTTAGATTCATACACAGCACTTATTTTTGCACGTATCTAGAACATTTCTTTGGAGGTATACCCTAAAACATTAACATACTACACCATACGGCTTGAACTGGGAGGATCAACAAGACATTGCAGATGTGCATGGACCACAGCGATTCACCTTAGCTTAGCCACACAGCGAAAAACTAAAGGCAAAATTCTTCTCTAGATCTGACCCTTGTGCACGCAAGCACACATGCACCATTCACACACACACACCCACCCACCCTTTAATTTCTCTTTAGTTCACTGCAATTTATAAAGTCTCCAACCACACTACAGAAATCTCAGTGTCCACGTTGGTTTTAGCGGTTGGGCTCAACTTTGAGCATCAGTTTTCAAAGCCAAATGACTCCAGCCAATCACACTTGCATTGCTGGCTGAGGCAAGATCTTAAATGTGAGTCAGTTCCCACTTGTACTGTAGAAAAATCAGCTGATTCTCTATTCACTAACCCACTATTACAAAAGTCACACCAGTCAGAGTACTTATCACTGTTCTGTACTAGTACCGGTCCAGTTCTGGATCTACATCAGATTGCTGTGCTAAGCTTTAAAAACTAGGCTGGATTACTGCTAACTTGAGAAACTGTTTCTCTCTCTACCGCTTCAAAAAAAGGTCATATCTGTGCTCAGCAGAAATGCTGCCGAGTTGAGGTTTGAAAATCCTAACTTCTCAGTTTTGCCAGCTTTCCTTCAATAACAATTGCAGCTGATTGTCACAGCTGGGTTACATGTGATTATAAGGGCACAGGACTAATGATGTGTTACAATATGGTACAAACAAGAGTACAGACTCAAGAATGAGATATTTTAAAGGAAGGGCAGGGCAGAGACAGAAACTGCATTTCTTAATCCCCTTTTACCATTCAAAGTACCATTCCATCCAGAAACGTAGTTTTCCTTGTAACAGAAATAACTATCATTTATCTCCATGTAATTCAGCTCTTAGGCAGTAACAACAATAAAGCATTATGTACAAAATTAATGTGAATTTTAAAATTCATTTGAGAAAAAGCAATTTTGGATAACTTTAATGTTGCGATCCCTAATCAAGCCCAGATTTTCTTGACATTGAGGAACTAGAGAATCTTCATTTGCAGAACTCTTAATACTTTAATTGGAACGGTTCCTACGTTACACTGAATATAATAATGTTAAAACTCACACTGGTTTGATGCTCCAAACAAACTTTTTTTCTGCTTGCCTGGTATAGCCGGCAACAACAGAGTTCAAGCTGCTGAGAAGGAAAGCAGCTCCAAGTCATTCTGTGGACCATGTATCAATCTCAGAATGAATTACTGCTGGCGTAGAAAAGGAGTACGCGGTGCATCCATCCAGCTTTGCAAGTGCTGCAGAGTAATACAAAGTGTGAATAGAAATGAAAACTTCTCCTACGTAATGACACATCTTTATAGCCAAGGAAGACTTTGTGCAAGATTTTTGAGTGTGTTTACGCATTTTTAAAACATTTTTAATGTTCAAACAGCAGCACCTAGCAGGTGTCGAATTGACCTTCCTCATGAAGGATGTTCTCTGCATACAGAGAGTATTATGAGCAGTTGTAGTGCAAGTGAATCACAGCTTCACCTGAATGGACTGAACTGCCTTCACTCACTAAGGGGAGAGGATGACCAAATCCTCCTGGAAATCCAACTCTTGACATGTTTCCTAAGACCGCTAACAGTAAGCCATACATTTTGGCAGTGGCTTGCATGTTGCGCAGCTTAGCCACAAAAATCTGGCCTTTAGTAATAAAGTAAAAAATAAAAATAGTTCAATCACTTCAATTATATTGATCTTAAAGATCTTCTGTTTCTACATTAGTCAACTATCAATTCAGAAGGACCTATCATTTCCTTGAAAACACTATTAAACAACACTTGAATAAGATCTTTTGCTCTTATCTCAGCTGATTCACACTTCTCTCTATCCACACTGTCCAATTCCCAAACTTGCAGAAGTCAGCCATGGAAGGAGCAATTGCTATCTTGATGTCACCGAGTCTCTGGTTTGGCCAGAGTTGAGAGATCTATAAACTCAGAGGACCCACCACATGTAGCTGGTGTGACGCTCAAGCTACTACTATCATTATGCTAATACAGCAGTATCTGATGATAACATGGACTATAGCATATACACTAAAAAAAACCCTGATTACTCTATTTCCCAATCAGAAAGAAATGTTATAATTAAACTACAACGAAAATATTTAGATGCAAAATTGCTTGGGTTTCCTCACTGTGGATGTATTTTACAATAGGCCTCTCAATAGCTTCTCAACAGCTATCAGAGAAAATTTGAAAAGATCAATGATACCAAGTTGAAGTAACTACTTTCTAGTCATAAACTTCTCATTAACTTTGTTATAAAGAACTGAATTATCTCATCATATTCTTTTCTTCTCCTCTTTTTTTTTTTTTTTTTTTAATNTGGGACTAGGCATAATCCAGAAAAGTTTAAAATTAAAACTGCTTTTTGTAAAACTTGAAAAGAAAATGTATACATAATTTTCCTTTCATAATACATTGTATTTTTGTACCTTTTGCATGGATGTTTAAGTTTTGAATATATCTGTTCCTTAAGTAAAAAAAAAAAATATGAAATTTAAGCGCATTTAATTTCTGCTATGTAAGATGTCAACTGCCTCTAAATAGGGAATAAAGAAAAAAGCCGGTTGTAGTCACTTTTTTTTTTTTTGTAAATTTACACAATTTGCCTTGCCATCTCTAATTTTTTCTTAGCAGGGATTAGATGGAAACTAGATGCAATTCTCCAGTTCTAAGAGCTCATAAGAGCAAACTATGATACAGATTATGTTTGGGTGCTGTCAAAATGTCGCACATTTGCAGTACACTTTGCAAATGCAAATATAAAACACTGATTTCAATAATTTGGCAATACTAGTTTTAACCTGTAACCATTCCCTGAACTTAATCGCTTCATGACGCTATAAAGCAGTTTTACCCGCGCAGCTGGGAGGGGGGAAGCAAAACAAGTGGCTCAAGTATATAGGAACTGCTCTGGATGCCTATGGATAGAAAAAAAAAAGTCAGTGAAATATCAAACATGGTCATTAAAACAATTACAATCCCATCCTTTAGTCTCTCCTCCTCACCTCCTCATGTAGAAGCCATCAGGCATAACCAGCTCCTTTGCTGAGCACGTCAGTTCACATGAGATGCAGCTCTGAGTTTATTCCAAAAGACGGGGATATTCTTTCACAGAAGAGAGATAGCCAACGTGAAACACTCTTTTCAGTATTAGGATGAAAGAGATGTTTTGAAAACTCATTTTTTCAAAATAGAAAGGAGGTAACTTTTGATTTGGTACTCCCTTGCTTGCTTTGTCTTGTCTACTCTTAAAAACAAAACTTGCGTTTTTACTGTGCGGTGCCAGAACTTAGATTAGCAGTGAAAGTTGTACAGCAAATACGATACAGGTACCTTTAACTCTGTCTGTATCACTTTATAGAAATAAAATAATAGTTTCACAACTAATAATTGTTTTCTCGGCTATTTCATCACCTGAAGAGCTGTATAAAAAGTTTTGCGCCGTTTTGGAGAAATACTGTCCCGGCACTCTGGAATTCATCTGTTCTCTACATGCACACATGACATTAAGGACTGCACATGGGAGAGTGGCACAAAATATGATGGCTCTTCCAGTCAGTTTTCCCTATGTACTGGTTTTCTGCTATGTCACTGGTTTTAACTGTAAGTAAAAACTCATTATTTCAGATTGGGCAGGGGAAGACTGCATTTGCTTACCTCATTCAGACTTTACTGAAAACGTTCCCAATTGAGTACCTAAATGTAGGAACTTAGTTCAAGTTCCTTTCAGCCCATCGAGTGATGGTTCAGCTAGAATTACAGCTGCTCGGCCAATTGTGTGCTATAGAATGGCAAAATCAGCTTATTTGGCAACTGTGAATGGGGACGTACGTGATAGTAGGTACCCAAATTTGGAATATTGTTTTATATTATACAATTTACTGTCAATTAAATTTCTGCAATAATTTCACAGTCAGGATGCAGTGTAATTCATCAAGGACAGATTCTGGATTCTGATTGTCTCCATGTCAACTGATACTCATTCAAAGCTCCAAACGTTTGACACCCAATTTACACAATTGCCATAATACAGTTTTCTTTTCATGCTCTTAATCCCATATCGAATGAATATACAGATGCATCTTCACCTTGCAACAATATTTTCATTTTCAAGGAACCTTTTTAAACTCTGAGTATTGAACAGGCTGTGGTTTGGAAGCATGTTCAATGCCTTTCACAGATTTTCACAAATCTTTTGAGAATGGAGACGTCTGGAAATGACCTGACTTTTGTTCTTTTTTCCTTTCTTCTTTGCTCTTACAACTTTTTGAGATTTCTGTTGTTTTTTCCACAGCTTGCTTACTCTGAAACATAGAATTGAAGATTATTTTTACTAATAACAAAACTGTTATGGAAATGTCAGTTTTATGATAATGCAAAGAACAGTTATGTAAGGATGTGTGTATCTTGGCCAACTAATGCACGTGCTGGATTGTATTATACACTTACTGTTTGTTCTGTCAATAGACTAACATATATCAGAACACTTAAGTACTGTGTCAATTTATCTGCCAAAGAAAAGAATTTCAGCATAGTTGTGTGCCAAAACTATTTCTTAAACTCTAGATCACCTATGCCTCTCTGTGCTGTTTTTCCAATACGAATATGCTAACCAGTGCTATTAATGTCCAGTACTAATAATACTGTTGTGGTTATAGCCGAAACCTCGGTGAGGGCAGACAGTGGGGCTGCAACCGAGGGAGACGGCACAGGAAATAGTACTGTATCAGCACACTAGCTGTCACCTGTAGCCATTCTTAAGGTTTTACTGACGCTGCCTGATCCAGTTGCCAAAATGGAAAATAGACTTGAAAATAGGTATACGTTGAATATTTGGAGCTTTGAGTGAGTACTATTTGACATGGAGACAATCAGAATCCAGAATCAGATTAATTAGACCACATCCTTACTGTGAAATTATTGCAGAAATTTAATTGATTATAAATGGTATAATGTAAAAATACATACAGTTTCTGTGAGAGAAGCATGATGCAGGCATCCAGAAATAAAAAACAAACCAAAACAGGTATTTGGGAAACAAACTGTATTTGTGGAATAAATTGCATACCACTTTTACACTGGGAGGATCTCACTTGAAGGCCGACTGGAGTAAGGAATCACAGAAATATATTGCTAGCCAGAGTAGCAAATGAAGTTTAAAAAAGTACATGCCCACCATTTTCCCTGTATTGCTGCATACGTATGCAATTTGGCACAAATTTTATAGAAGTCCAGGAACGAGTTCAAAGACAGAGAAGTACCAGTAATTGAGATACTTAAATGCATTGTGCATCACTCATTAAGTGAAATAAAGGACATCATGACACCTAATATATAGAAGGGAAATCCTTAAAGAAGTTTTACAAAAAAAAGTTAATGACTTTTACAGGGGAACCTTTCTGCTTTAATGGGAAAACCCTGTCTACAAGAAACTAAGTAACTCCTGACTTTGCTGAGCTGCTTTAATTAAGTCTAAACCCTTCAGACCTCTCCATTCTTCATACTACACCAAAGTTCATCCATCTCTCCTTCTGAAGCGGAGATTTAAAGCCAATGACTCAAAGACCTCAGACTACTTTACCAAATTTTACACTAGATTCTTGTTTGATAATTGTTTTCCTCCAGAGTAAGCCTCAGCTATTACTTTTCCCCTGCACAGTGTGGATTTTCAAGTTAGCAGCTTGTCTCATAATCCATTTATTAATTAAAAAAACTAACTGTGAAGACAAAATTATGCATATTTTACCTGAGGTTAGCTGTTTGACAGTGGAACCGCAATCTGAATTGAAAACTGAAAAACAAGTTATGTTGTTTTGCTGTCATGAGGGGGCACACCCCCTACCTGTTTTGAAATACTGACATCTCCTTTAAATTCATGTGAGGTACTGCAGTTTGTCTTAATATTTTTATCCTACCACTGATACTTGGAACCTGCCTACTATCAGGATAGAGCCCACAAGCTACTGTTAGCAAGTCCTGCCCTCCAATCCAAAAAACCCCAACAAAACACAAAACAAACAAAAAAAACACCCCACCAAGAAACTTGCCTTATGTATATACAATTCAAGTGTATACATAAATAATTAAAAAAATATATCCCAAAACCATGTCAATATCACACCACAACAGAATGGTGTGACAGGGAAGACTTTACAAGAATCTGAATCAGCTACTCAGGAGGAAGCTAGATGAATTATTTTGGTTGTTACAGAAATCCTTTTATGTTTTGTGTTTAAAAAAGGTAGCTCTTTTATGGAGTTTTTCCAGCAGTACTGGAACTCCTGCTTGTATTTTTCCGTTTGTACAGCTTAATGCTTTATTTAAAATCTCCCATCTAGGATTAGGATTATTTCTGTTTAAATTTAAAGATACTTGTAAAATCAGTCAGATGATCTCTAACGTGCTTGGTCTAATTTATACTAGGGTAAGTCAGCAAGGTAAGGACAAAAGGTGAGAGAGGAAAAGGTCGGGAGGTAAATGATGAGCTATACTGCATCGTTATCACATGGAGAAAATGCTTGTACAAACCTCTCGGCTTACACTGTCATCCCCTCTGGCGTGTCAGTTCATGACTCGAGATGATTAAAATGACCAAATATTTGACAAAGCATTTTGCCTACTTCTAGCATCATTTAAATGCTTTTTAGTTACAGAAACTACAAGGAAGTACTCCTTCCTCTTGGACTTCTAAATTTCCATTGCAATACAATACATAGCACCTTGCTACCACCAGTGTAGAAGGAGGAGACTGAATTGCATATACTTACCCTTCTTTCATTAAGTAAGTTAAAGGTCCACAGCTGAAAGATGCAACATAAATATCAGCTCTGAGCATTATTGCAGATCACTTGATTTTTACAGGGGAGTTTCCCCTCTTAGTAATTTTACTTCTGTCGCCTGCTTTTTGCCATCTGATGAAGGCTCGTTTCGGTATCACCTAGCAACAATGTCATGGTGTCCAGGAAAAGCGAAGGCTGAGCAGGCGGTGTTAAACCCCGTGGAGCTCCCACCCCTCAGCTTCTTAGCTGGCTACTGAAGTAACCCTTCAGTAGGTACGGTGTCTGCATGCTGATCCAGGAGGAAAACACTGCGTGAACACAAGTCTGGCTGTCTTTGAAGCATTCTGTCACTATAGACGCACACATCCCTCAAACATCAGCTTCTCTCTCTGCTCCCTGACACAGCGGAGTGTGTTGCTGAAACACCAGCCTGGAGTAAAGCAGAGGATATCTTGCAATTTTCAAGAAACCAGAGCCAAAACCTTCTGCACTAACTATTTCAGAGGGACCAGGTAAGAGATTTTTACCTTTAAGTTTTCAATTCAAGTCACACAGTAGATTTACTTTGGCTGTTCTATGATTCTCTCAGCTTTTTTCCTTGTGGAGGAAGAATTACCAAAAATAGAGGATGAAAGTGGGGAACAAAATCACAACCTCTTAAAGCAAACTAAATTGTCTGACTGGATTTAAAAAAATCCATATAATTAATGTTTCTAAAATTAGAATAAAGATTTATATCCTTTTTCGGTGAAACTGTTAACTAGACTTTATACAAAAACTGCCACAGCATTTGCAATAGTAATTATGCTAAAATAATTATGACCTCCAACAGTTAAAAAGCTCAGTCATACAGTTTTATGGAACATGGTACTAAGTAAGATTTATATATGGACAAATGTCATTATTTTCCATAAACATTTATTCATGTGAAGAATGTTTTCAAACCAATTTCAGTAAGGTTGTCTAATTTAAAAAAAAAACAAACAAACAAACACTGCAGCCACCGGATTTTTTTAAACCTTATTCAGATTGTAAAGCAACTGATTATCAAAGTGCTGTCCCTCAGTTAGGTAAAGTGACTTTTTAAACTTGTATTTTAAAACTAAGCAATTTAGCTAAATTACAGTCTATATTCCCAGTTCTTATAGCTCTACTCCCAAACTCTGAATTTTTATTTTTTTTTAAACAGCTGCCTATATTGCTGAACATCAGGAAAAGAAAATATTCCAGCAGCAGTCTCATCACAGCTGAACACAGCAACATTGATACAGTCTCCTTACTCCTATTAGAGGATTTCTGGTTTATTTAATCTGCGCAAATCAAAAACCTTAATTAAATATGCTTCTGTCACTATTTTTAAGTACCTTAAGTAAATTGTGTGCATTTGTCCATTCTACCAGAAGTTGCTCTTTTTTGTTACAGGGAGCTGTTGCTTATTGACCTAATTTTTATTCCATATGCATGCTCTTTTAAACACAATACCGAGTCAGTCCTTATCACATGTGAGAAAATGTTGCAAACTTCGTCCTTTAAAATACAAACAAATGAGCAGAAATTAAAGACAATGTCTTTTAAATACTTAATTTTCCATTTATTACTGATTCTGTTTACTATATATAGAGTCTATAGGTAGACTATATGAAGATAAATACATATGCTCACCTATATGTAGGCTTCAGGTGTGGATTTTCTCACTATAGTCATCTGCATGTATGACGGGGGATAAAGACGTATAGAACTGTGTCAGAAACCAGCACACTGATTTTCAAGGAATCCAGAGTCCTAGGAAGAACTTTCTAGCTACAGAGGCCTTATGCATCTATGACTGCTAGCCTAGCCCAGAACTTGAAAGTACGATCAGCACAGAAGCTACAGATCTTAAATGGGAATGCCCTTTTCATGTCATGGTTGACAGAAAACACAGCTTAACAGAACAGTTAGAGAAGGCAGCGTATTAGCAGTGAAAAGAATAGATCGCTCTGCTATAATCATCTCACAGAATCCTTACAAAATTCTTTTTAACGTCCACAGAAAAAGAAATCCTCATGTACTTCCATCTTTAACTTCCTCTGCTTTCTGATCTCCGCAAATGAATGTAGTGACCACTCAGACTGGGCCTTACTACAGCTTACCTCAGAATTAATCAAAATTAATTCCAAAATGGCTGGAAGGTTTGCACTGTAACTCCTAGTAGCAGCTTCCATACCAGCAATAAAGGACAACAGGTCCACTCCCTGTACAAGCAAGCAAAACATCTCAAGACATTAAAACACACTTGTACAAAATTATCTTATAAAAAACGCCCATAAGCGTAGGAGGGGAGAGCTGGTAGCAAAAAAGCATCCAGATTACATAAAGAAAGAAGATTGAGAAAAGTAAAGACTATCTTTTCCAAATACTATGTATTTGAAATAGGTCTGACAAATTATATAGCTGGCACCCGTACCCAGGACAAGTAATGAAAGGCAAATCAGTAAGCAAGAAAAAACATTAATCATATAACACCAATAACATAGTACTAAACATTCTCCAGTACATCAGATTAGTGATTGCAAACATTTTAAAAGCTGCCAAATTACTAAGGCTTCTATGCACGTCGTTATGCTAACTGATTAACTATCACTTCTCTCTGCAGCCACCAATCTTAGTTAAAATGTAACAATACTGTAGATGACCACGCAAGATCCCTCCACTTAATTTTTGGGTTTTTTTCCTGCCAACTAGATTTATGTCTTTATACACAACTCCTGTATGTAAACCCCTATTAATTCAGTCTTCAGATAAATGCCAACATTTTAAGAAGCCAGGCCTCACAATAAACACAGCGTATCTCAAGTTTGTTGTAATTTATTTGTGAGTTATTCTCAAGCAATGTTACAAAACATTTTAACGTCTTGATAAGAAAATAAAATTTAAATAAAAATACATTCAACAATACATCATAATACAAATTAAAACTAATGATAATTTACAATCCTAACAGAACTAATTACTGAGTAACATCATCTTTCTAGACTAATCAAAATGAAGGCAACTTTTATTATTAATCATCCTACTTGTACCTAATTGAATTCTAGAACACCTACTGTATTTTAAAACATTATAAAATCAGAAATCAAATCTTAATGGTCACAAATATTCAATGGCCTTTGTTTTTTTCCTAGATATTCCAGTACCAAAGCAAAAAAAAAGTGCATATTTAAAAAAAACGTTCCAAGAGTATAAAATTTAATTTTTCATAAATTTGACTTTGAAAACAACAGAAAATGGCTCTGAGGAACAGACACTTTGCCTCAGGGTTAATCCATATACAACAAAACCTAACTTTGACACTCAACCACATTCAACTTTATTTAATGGCAGCTTTTTATTAATGGCAATTAATCAGACACACTTTACCTTGGCAAAACACATTTCTTGGCATTACTATATTTCCCCCTCGCTCCAGTTTCAACTGTTGGCAAATAAAAGTCCCTTAGAATACATCAAACGTGTGAAGACGGAAAAGGCAAAACCAGCTGAGGTGATAAAATGATTGTGATGTTGCAGACACTAGTACTGAATCCCAGATATTCTAAAATAGTTTGTCTGGTATTAAACCAAATAGTTATTCTAACAAGTTACATTCATTCCAGAAGATTTCAATCCTGTCCTGCCAACTTGCTCCTATTACAGAAAGCCTCCCTACAACAGTATAATAAATGTATAGCAATTTAAACAGCTTATGGTTTCAAGCATTGTGGATTTCTATTCTATTTGTAAGTTATATTCCTAATTAATTTGGCCAAATCATGATTGTAAAAAAAAAAACCAAACCCCTAAAACACCCAACAAAACAACAACAAAAGACCTCACAGCAAATGCTCCAAAAATAAAAGTACCACATATAGTTATTATTAAAAAATAATATTCCAAGGAGTACCATTGTATTTAATACTGATGAAGCAAAGTTGCCACGGTAATACCTTTGCTTCTTCCTCGTTATATACATATATGTTCTTTCAGCATAAACCTAACTTCTCAGATGAAGTGAGCAAAAATTAAAGTCAAGAATGCCAGTTTAAAATTGTGTTAAGTGGCAAATATGAATTCATATAACTAAAGATACAAAAACACTCACTGAAGCATTGCTTAAAGACAAAACAATGTTGATCATTCAACTGATCGTAACAAGCAGATACTACAAAGTATCTAAAAATAATCTGGGATAGTCCAGATATCTAAAGTGCTTTGAGTGATTACAATAGAGATTATTTATTAGATTTGTAGTCAAAAGGTGAGCTGGACCTAGTTATTATTTTTATAAAAAAAAGAAATAAAATCATACATGGGATGATGTAAGTTGATCAGTACTTAACCACAATCTGTTCACATTTAAATTTTTCTATCTGTAGGCAAACTTATTTAAAAAGAATGTTGCTACCCTGCATTTCTTTTTAGATTAAGAAAAAATATGTACCTTAAAAATACTAAAGAAAATAGATAGTGGTCTAATGTCATTCCATATACTACTCACCCCAAATGTAAACAAGAGGTACAACATAAGTTCCCTGATTTCTTCTTCTTTAGCATTTAAAAAAGTAACTAACACTGGTATCTGCTGTCCAGATTATTTGCAGCATACTGCAATATTTTGTAAGAGTTCAGCTGTAGATAAATCAAGTCCTGACAACACCTAATGCAAGGAAAAAAGTCAAAATGAATCGAGTGTGAAGCTTCGGATCTTTTCCATATCATAGTACCTTGGGGTCTCTATCTCAAGATCCGTATCAGCAGGGCAGGCACTCATGGTAAACTCATGCAAGTTTGCAGTGTAAGTATTGAGAGATGTAATCCAACCAACAAATGCTGTGTGGATTTTCTTCCATTAAAAAGCTTATTTGTTTAGAAAGTTCTTTCTAATAAGATAACAATGGCAAAACAACATTTAGATTTATTCACATCTATTACTTCAAGAACCTGGAACTTCAAGTTCTTCAGCAAAATGAGAATAAACCCTAAGACCAGATTTCCAAGTAGATATTTTTCCATTAAATATTAAATAGATTGTCAACACAACTAGCAGTTATGCTCATTCTTAAATACTTCGTAAAAATGCATATAATGAATTTAAAACAAAAACAAAACAGAAAACCCCAAACACTCAAGAACATTTCCAGTTTCTTTTTTCATCCAAGTGTGCCACAGTTTGTTTTGGTTAGGAAACTTTTCCAACAATTGGATTTTCTCTGGAAAAAAAAAAATACTATATGTAAATATTTTTAAGGTTAACATTTGCTTTCGAGTTCTCATAGTAAAATTTAAATTTATTAAGCAAACCTGTATTTTTTGACTAATTTCTACCATTACTTGTGAATTTCATGATTTGTGGAAAATCTCACACACTTTCATGTGAAACCTCAAAATCAAGGTCAATTTTTCTAAACAACTTGGGTCAAATACTAAACTAGGCAAACTAAATTGCAGTTTGAACATTCTTTTTTTCTGGTGAATCAAGCCTTACTGATGCAAAGACGACATCAGAAAACCTACTAGTGGTGTTCCATAGATATCAGCCAGGACTGAGGAGAATTGAAAGAACCTGCTTTGGAACAACAATGTACTCCAAAGAAAAGATTTTTTTTTTTTTTTTTTTTTTTTTTTTTTNTTTATCATTGGTGAGTATGGTGAGTAAGTTACAAACAGTAAATATACTGCATGAAAGATACATTTCAGCAGTGTAATCTTTATAGTTTTACTTAACTTGGTATTTTACTGAAATATGAAGTTTCAAAAAAAAAAAATTAGAAGGTAAGCAGACAGGGATAAATTTTGTGTGCACTTCAGATGTTAACTTGCAAGGAAACAACAGAGTCATTGCACCCACTTATGGGAATCCCAACAGGCACACAGATGAATCCCACACCAGAGGAACTTCTATCTTTCAACAACTGGTAAAAAGCTGCGTTACTACAAATGATATACCTTATTTTCTCCATGTCTTTGTGTTGTCTAAATCTACCTTTAGCTTAATTATCTCTACCTAAACAAGTCTGGCCTTGTTCTGTGATTTATTTTTTTTAAAAATACACATTTATGTAAGTCAAAATTACATAAGATACTTACTCACTACCATATTTAGCACTAGATGATCTCTTCTTTCGGTATTTTTCATGTGATTCACTCAGTTTTTCTACTATATCTATTATCTGTTTAAGTGTATGAAAAGTTGCTACAGAATCTTCAATTGTGAAGTTAGAATAATCATCTGGTTCCTTCCGTGGACCTTGATAGACGGCTATACTTCCGCATGCCTCTACAAAAATTACCACAGTTATCCCAATTAGAATTGTGATAATTAACAAACAGATCTAACTCTTACATAAATGGTGATTCTGAAATTCTGAAGTGTAAAGGTACTCTAGCTTATATATAAAATGGGTTAAGACAAAAGCAGGAGACAGTAACAACTAGCTGTATTTACAGTTCTGTGGCTCATTCTCTGCTGGCTGTGTTCAGCATCTTGAGTATCCAGCGCTCTCCTGTTCACATTAACAGAAGACCAATGCTTTCTTGCAGTTCAACCACGTTCAATAGAATTCACTCCATAGTCAGGAAGAGGAGAGCAAAGACAGAAGAGCAACTGGCTATAGTTGTAGTCTCTCTGTTTAGACTATTAAAGCTATTTCATATATGCAAATTCAATTAGAACAATGTGCGTGCCTGATGTCTACTGTAAAGAAATGACGGA
Organism: Himantopus leucocephalus; assembly: GCA_003993805.1. Classification (NCBI taxonomy): domain Eukaryota; kingdom Metazoa; phylum Chordata; class Aves; order Charadriiformes; family Recurvirostridae; genus Himantopus; species Himantopus leucocephalus. The sequence goes on from RSEF01000009.1 coordinate 8,054,650, forward strand.
AGAATGTCTGATACCAGAACACTAAAAGGACAAAAATATAATCTGTGTCTCTACTCTCTATTATTTTCAGGTAAATTGTTAAGACATCAAACTGATGTTATGGCCCTAAAGAATTAGAGCTGAATAATATCAGTATAATTCTTCTGAATTAATATTTGAGTACCTTCCAACTTCTGTAGTTTAGACATGTTGATAGTGAAAAGTGAGTAAATTCTTTCTGTCTCTCTGTCTCCATCAATCTCAATTTGAGTATCAGCAGGAACACCTCTAAAAGGTGAAAAGAGACGGATAGTCAATATAAGAATTGTTCTTGAAAGGTTTGAAAGCAAGTAAAAACTGATTTTATTTCAATATACTTAGCCTTTTAATATATCTGTCACTCAGAGAGCTTTACAATTGCTACACAAAACTTAGCAATCAATGCAAGTGCTCTACAGAAACAGGCATATACAGTTTTGAGGGCAATACTAAAAATAGCTTTTTCCAATAGAATTTATTATTCAGTATGTCAAGAAAAAATATTTTAAAAATATCATAGTAAGGTTAATTGTTATTAAATGACAATTAAACACTTCTTTTAAAATCTACTATTCTTGAAGGTAACCAGAACAGGACAAGATACATTCCTAAACCAGAACTGTTGAAAAAACTAGAAAGACAAAACCAACAAAGTTATTTAGTAATGGGAGTCTTTTGAACTGTTGACAAACCTAATGGATGGAATGAACTGAGTAATATGGAAAAAGTATATATATTTTCTGAAAGTTATCTTGTAGGACTTACACTGAATTTTAGAAGACTGACCAAGATCTTTAGTCTGTAATTTATGCAACCTATACTGGTAAGGATAAACTTTTTTTCAAAAAAAATCAGATCATTTGTTTGTTTTCAAAAATCAGCACCTTAAAGATAGGCATTAATGCATTATAAGACATTATTCAATTTCCTGACATATCTACAAAATCCAAACGATTTGCCAGAATTTACATCCAAGATTATTTAGCTGATTTTTTAAGCACACTGTGTTTTAAGATATGTGAGATTAATATACAAAAGTGAGTATATAAAACAAGCCAATGCCATTAGGGGAAGAGAGAGACTTCCAGGCTGAGCCCTCTGCAGCAACGTATTTCAATTATTTCATATAGATGACCCATGCATTTCTGCATTCAGCTTGGTATCTGAGTAAACTTGAGCTATTAAATCTATTATTCTGTGTGGAAAGAAATCAACCATTCAATATTTCTGATTTACATGCTGAATTGGTTACCTTAATTTCATATGTTAGCTGACAAAGCAATAAACTTGGTAAAATCCAGTATTTCAGGCCTTATCAGTAAGGCATGTTTTTAGTAGCGTAACTTGCTAAAGTAGACACGGAAGACCTTGCTTTCAGATTTTCAAGTTGTATAGTGAATCATACATTATTTGTCCTACAAAACATACGTATTTTCATTTGAGAAGCAACTTACGCAGTGCAACGAGCACAGCCCACTGTGTTTTCTATTGTAGCCTTGCAGCAAAGCCAGTTCCCGTTCAGAAAAGCAGAAGGATGGTAAAAACTAAGCCTCTTCTGGTTGCATCTCGTTACCCGGCAAAGAGCTTCTATCCACTCACTAGCTTCTACACAGTTATTTGCTTGGATATAGAGTGGCTTTTCTCCATGTAGTACTTGAAACATCTGTAGAAGGAAGGCAACATTATTGTGCTCAGTAAAAAAAAAAAAAAAAATCCAGTTATTGAGCAACTTTGAATATGTCAAAATAGATTTCAAAGCTCAGGCAATTCAACAAAGCCAAATTAAGACAGAAAGTGAGACAAGAAGACTTTTCACCTCTTTCATTTTACTACACAGCCCTATTTAGAAGAAAAAAAACCAAACAACAAAACAGCTCCCTGTGTTCCAGGTACACCATCTCCTCATCCAAAAAAGAATTCTTGAAGAATTAGAACATTTTCTGTCCTCTTCATTCACGTATCCTTAAACGTGACCTCAGACTTCATGCTTCATACCCTGTGAGTAACGGAAGATTCCCAGAAGTCTCTCCTTTAGCCATCCTCAGCCTAAGTAACAGCTATGCTTTCATCACTGCCTCAGAATTTTTGATTGAAATAACACAGGAATACTGATGTGTTACAGGTCCAGAATGAGGCTGTGAGCACAGGCAACTGTCTCAGCTGATGAAGGTATTGTAGGAAGTTCTCATCAAAAGGAATAAACGGGAGTTTGGTAATATGACATTTCTAGTAGAACATAATATAATACATACTACTAATACCTTACACAGAAGTGCTTTGTAATAAGGTCACTATAGTTTTAACCTTAATTCCAGAAACTTGGAGAGGGGGGCAGAAGTCACAAAAATCAGTCAGAAAAGTTGGTGCAGAGATCCAAATCTCCAGGTTAAGTTCCATGTTCAGAGTACTTGGAAAAGCTGCCTACAGCTTTTTATTCCTGATCACAAAAAGATTTTTTGCTGAAGTGTTTAGTAATAGGGTTTCAGTAACTCTACAAGCTTATTATAATCTTTTATTTAAAGAACACATCAGGAATTACATATAAGCTATCTGTTGTCTCACATTTTTCTTGTTGAAGGAGCTCTCATCAAGTTTCTCCACCGCAAGGATGTTTTTGATTGGAATAGTGAAAATTGGTTCTTTATCTGTAAAAAAATTGTAAACAGATGAGTGAAGTGATTTTTAAAAAACTGTTTCATAACCTCACTGCACTGATACTGTAGGTTAAGTTTTCAAAATGTGCATTTTTATTATTGAGAATCATAGAAGCACTTTGTAATCAGGGCAAAGGTAATTAAAACATATCATATGTACTTTAGGAAAAGAAAAAAATTATGCATTTTAAAAAGCACAATTCAGATACAAACACTTAGAAAATATTGAGAAAAGAAAAATAATTGTAAGAGAAACATAATTTACCTTGCTGTTTGTGGTAGGTGAATTCTCTACTTGTTAGACAGAACCACCGCTTCTTGAAATTCTTTTTACCAATCCGAGTCCTTCCCTGAGCTCTTTTGTACATTTCTCTGTAAAGACAGAATCAAATGAAATGCAACCATTAGTCTTCTGGAGAGCTTTTAAAACCATTTCTTGAGATAACACATTACTGTTCATCATGCAGCAAGATAAAAATATACTTCACTGTAAGATTAAAAAAAAAATCTACTAGTTGTTCAAAATAGATCTTCAAGGTTACCTCCCCATATGGTGATCATGTACAGGGTTCCATAAACAGGAAAGGAGTTTGAAAAATACGCAATCTCGACTCTTGTTTGTAGCAGTAAATTTGGAGACGGTACTTACTTATTCAGATCCAGAACTCCAATTTTCCCCCCAAAGAGAGTAAGGTGTATCCAAGTACAAGATTCTCTATTTTCTGCCACTTTCTACATGTGAATGTACTTGGCCTTATCTGGATCAGAAGCTGAATATAAATGAAATGCTGAACACGACTCAATAGCAAGGGTAGACACAAACTGTATTCAGAACACTTTAAGTGCACTCACTGGCAACTATTTTTTCTTTTTTTGAGCAACAGCCATCACTCTATAATACAGATTAGCTTCCAAATTGCTATAACTGAGTGTTCATCCACTACAATTGTCTCCTTCATTTCTTCCTTTCATAGTAAATAATAATTTTAGTAAGAGGTACATTTCTTCCTTGCCTGAAATGTGGATGCTTGTTTCACAGAAGAATCTTTACTTGCTATGAATCTCCTTCTCAGGTAAATACAAATATTTTTTCCCCATAAATGTTGTTTGAATTTATTAATCAGCTATTCTTGATCACCATCAAAAAAAGACAGTTAATTTCTTGGAAATGGTGATTTTCACCTCCATTTTTTTAAAAGCATTCTAACATTTACTATTAAGTATTCCAATTACAGGGTAATTTCTCCCCCTACTTTAAAGGCAGAACACTTAGCTGGCTGGGCATAAACTGCACACAAATTAATTCTAAATTAAATTAATACATTCTTTTAAAATACACTTTCACAATCCTGAATAAACCATCACAAAGCACACATTACTGAATTGTAACAGAAATGCAGACAGGCTTTAACAGGTTATAAGCTGCTTTTAACTATTTCAGAGATGAGTTATGAAAGTTTAGAGCTGTTAGTTTAAACTAATTCTGCAAACTAACACAGAATTATCACAAATTACAAATATCATAATTTCTACAGTGTATCAAACATTTTAATGAGCATTAATCTGACATTGCCATTAATGAAAAAATGGTACAGCCAATTCTGTTCTGCACAATGTAGATTCAAGATGTATTTACCCTTCTTTTAGATGTACTGGCTCACTCAGACCACTGGGCTCTTTACTTTCAGTAGAGGAAACATCATCTAGGAACTTAAGGAAAAAATAAACAGGGAATATATACAATTCAGAAACATAGAACAACCCAAAGCTATTTTGAAAATATATGCAGCATGCCCATAAGGCACCCGAGATTTCTTTAATTGGTTCCTAAACAGCAGATCTAATCATGTCCCTTTCAAAAATGTTATACTACTGCTTTTTTTAACTACATTAGCTTAGTCCACTATGTATAACTCTTGTGTATTCTACTGTGTAAATTTTGTTGGGCTTTTTAGAAAAAAAAAAACCATCTGAAATGGACCACAGTTTTTCTTTTGCTCTCTATTAGAAAACTGAACAATAACACAATCTTCTAATAAATAAACTGACCAAACACGTCAACCATTAAAAAAAAAAATATCTAGTTGAAAGGTACCTTTTTAACAGATTCAGTAAATTTCTCTTCTTGAAATGTTTTGAAAAACTCACACATAAATGTCTCCTTGAAACTTGACTGAAAGAAAAGGTATATTGACGTAAATAAGTTTTCAAAGAATGTTGTCTATGAAATGAGAAAGAATTTTTAGTAGCCTTACAAGTTTGCTTTTGGTCAAGCTTCCCCAACTGCCCAAAGTCTGGATGGCTTTTGATATAAGAGTTAATGTTCTAGAAGTCTGTGCATCCTAAAATAAATAAAATTCAGAAGTCACTATTTTTTTCACAATTCCAGGTAAAACCTTGATTTAAAAATGAAATTGTCACAAAAATTATTATATTACACAATGTGGTAAACCTGACACATCTTCATTCTTTTTCTTCTTTGCCCAAAGAAAATAAATGCATATGCAGTATTGTCCTTTATTAGTACTTATGCTTTGTGAATATACGTATATTTTATAAGCTGCTGCATAGTGTTTAATATTTTGCTCACTACCACTAGAATTTAATATGAGTACTTGGAAAAATATTTTTACCTATGAAACATCTCAAAACCCTCCAATCCTGTAATTGTTACTAGACATCTAATGCTTCTAAACTATTCAAAACTTAACACTAAACATAATGAACTATTGGTTGACAAATGGTAGAAATTTTTGTAATACAGAGTGGACTTAAAACTTTGTCTTTAAAGCTTTTGCCCAATTTGTTTGCTACCTCACTGCTTGCATTTTAGTACAGAATTACAAACACAGTCACAGAAAGGGGCCTTGCTGTTCCCTTTAAAACGTTTAACCAGCAAGCAATAAAACGCTGTAATCTTTTTACTCAAACCGGGTAATGTCAAAGGAATGAATTTGAGTAAGTAGATTTTTTTCTTTTGAAAGCACAGCACACATAAGTAGATGAAATAAGCTAATAAAGATAACCTCTAGAGCAGAAGATTTCATACGTATCCTGTATTTTAAGTGAGAATAACACAGTATTTTTTTCTTATCTCCATATTCCTGTCTTTGAAGGTTATTTTTGTTTAAGCATATCACAGCATCACAGAATGGCTTGGGTTGGAAGGGATCTTAAAGATCATCTAGTTCCAACCCCCTGCCCTGGGCAGGGACACCTTCCGCTAGACCAGGTTGCTCAAAGCCCCGTCCAGCCTGGCCTTGACACCTCCAGGGGTGGGGCAGCCACAACTTCCCTGGGCAACTTCACAAGTAGTGAAGAATTTCTTCCTTATGTCTAGTCTAAGTCTCCCCTCTTCCAGTTTAAAGCCATTACCCCTTGTCCTATCACTACATGCCCTTGTAAAAAGTCCCTCTCCAGCTTTCCTGTAGCCCCCCTTTAGGTACTGGAAGGCTGCTCTAAGTCTCCCCGGAGCCTTCTCTTCTCCAAACTGAACATCTACTTGACAATTTGAAAACTGAAAACGGAAGATTTGTCAACCCACTGCAACTAATGCAGTTCAGAATAAATACACAGACCAATAAATGGATAACTCTACAACCTCTGTTTAAGAAACAAATGGAAATATTTTTTTTAAATGTAAAAATGACATCTGGATATTTAACTTCCACAGTGGAAGGAACCAATGCAGTTTAGGCATACATCTTAAAGAACCCTGTCATGTTGCTACTCTAACAAAGCAGCACATTCCCAAAAAAGGCACAGCGTCTTTCATATCAATAGCTCTTCTACATCACTTGAGAACACCTCATAAAGACTGAGAAATCTGATGCTTAAAGAACTGCAAATGTCTTAGTTCCTTCAGTGAGGTATAAAATTGAAAACTCAATCTAGAGACATTTAGTAATCTTATTTCCCAGTTACAAACCCACTTGAAAGTAACATATGCCTTCCCAGATAAACAGATCTGACAGTTACGAATAAAACAACAAATCTTCACAAAACTTACTGGATGGTGAGGTCGTAAATGAAAAGTATGAGGTGAGACTACGGCTACAGCAAAGAAACGAAGAAACACAAAGCTGCTCACTGCAGAATACTGTACATGAGGGTCATCTGCAGAGAAAAACCATGAAATGTAACATGCACTAAACTTAACAGGAAATAATGAAGACAGTCAACATAAAAATCCTTAAGAAGATAACATCAGAGGAGACATTTATATTTTAAAACAGAATAGAAAAATCAATGAAGTGCATGAAATGAGAAAGGTGATCATGGTAGGAAATGTTCTGTTTATAATGGAGGGTTTATTTCTCTGAAACAAAGTTCTGTTATAAAACTGGCTCATCAGCTCCACTACTAGGAATAATAAGACTATTGCAAGCATTTACATACACAACATTGATTAGGTATGGCTGTATATGCATTGAACCAAAAGATAAAATACTGTAGCAGTTGCCTTTAAACATGAAGGCTATTTGGTTTATTGACCTGTACAGCTAATCACTGATCAACTCAAATACATTAAAGCAGTCAACACATATGAACAACTTTAACTCCAATTCTGAGTGGCATTGTAAAACCATGGTGTTACATAATTTTGATACTGTAAATCAGTATTTTCTCACTTACTATTTTGGATATATTTACACCTTTATACTGGGAAATACAGTGGGATCACATTCTTACCCTAATCAGCACTTCAATCTGATCTGTCTGGGAAGTTAGCTATTCTGAAAGGACTGTCTTAACTAGAGGAATTTATTCATTTGTAGCTTATTACATAACATTTCAGATTTTAATTGACTGAAGTATAAGAGTATTTCAGACCTACCACATTATTCCAATATTAAAACTCACCTGAAAGAATAAAACTGTTCTAATACCAGTCACATTACAAATGCATTAAATATTTTACATCATCCACTCTCGTCAAAACTACCTGTAAGTAGTAAAGCTAACTTCATGTAAGTTATGAACGTGCTACTCGTAGTTAACATAGTTGCAGTTCATGTCGTTAAGATGTAAACACCAAATTTATTTTCAAATTTAGATCTTGCTTCTTTAGAAGCAATAAACCGATCAGGTCTTCCCAATTTTACATATCTTTCAACTAAACCACTTCCTGCATTACTTTGCTTTTCTTCTATTATCTCATACTTTTGTTGGTAACTTCTTACTTGCTTCTGTCTTGCAGTGTTTCTGACCTGCCACATTTTTGTATCACAAAATACAGAATTCTCGCTGGTTAACCACAAGGCTTTAGTGTAATGTACAGACTGACAGAAAACCAAATGCCTGATTGTCAAGGCAAGAAATTCAGGGCACAGCTTTGGACAAGGCAAGAATTTTAATAATCCCCATAAGGTAACTGCAGAAGTTTACTATTTCACTCTGAACACCATTTTCAAAAGTTTTTAGAGAACACTTACTTGGAAATCTTTTGGCAGCCAGATGCCTCAAAGAATAAAAAACATCACACATTAGGGTAGGACAACTTATACTTGACCGCACAATTTCACGGAATACTTTGTCTACATAATAGCGTAGATTTTCCTGCAATTATGAAAAAAGGTATTTTTTCAGACTGTTAGCATCTGCATTTGTATGATTTTTCCTGAACACAAACATAACACTACAATTCCTGTTTTCAAAACACTGCCTGACTATTCAATTATGTATGTTAGTACAGTGCATGTTTAAAAAGCCTCATAATATTTATATGGGATTACTGGTGTTAATAGATAGTTTAATGACAGTCACTTACAAGAAAGTATATAAGCAGTGTCTGGCAATATACAACTATATCAAAACATGTTTTTGTGATTTGATAACACATTACAAGGAAGGAGCGCTTCCCATGCATACATAGTGACTGTTAAGTTAGTTTGTTGCTGCAACTATTGTCTTAAATGCCAACGTCTCCTAACAGGCAAGCGTCAAGCAAAACTTTAATGAAAAGTGTTAAAGCAGTCCTAATTAGGTACTTCATCATCTAACTGCTGAGTACAGAACGTCATGAATCACAACACCCAACAAATTGGTAAGGCAGGCTGTAATCCTCCGTTTAACTTCTCCTCCCCATCCCTTTTTCATTTGGACTTTTCCTTTGCTGTTTTCGTAAACAGAGATAAGAAAATACAACTTTTACTTTGTTTAATCTGGAATAAGAGAATTGTACTGCTACCGTAACTTACTCATTTTTCCATTACACAGAGCTGCTTTTTAAAGTGGTTTGTTTTTTTTTTTTTTTTTAATCAGATTTTGAGAAAGTTTAAACCAGGAAAAACAGATTAGGAAACTCACCATATTAATTTCTACATTATCCCCTTCTCTTAATTTGATGGGATCTATTTCACAGGGTTTAGGAGACTCACATATCTGAAAGAAAAAAGCAAAACTACAGGAGTTCAATTTTTCAGACAGCAAGCATGGAAATGCACCTATTTAGAAACAGATTCTGTCCTACATTTAAGGGTAAAATTCTAAATAGGTTCTAACTATCCATAACAGCATGTAATAATCATCTTCAATTTTGTGTGTGCCTTTTTACATGGATCAATGACATAAAGCATCACGTGGGTAAATTCTGCAATGTGTTAGGGGCTGGAGCAACTGTCATTGACTGGTTATTTTCAAGCATCCAGAACATAAATAACAAAAAGCAGCTCCTCCCACTAAATTTAAATTATTGCTCAATTTAACTTTCCTCTACAATTCCCCCAACCTGAGTGATTACTACCACACAGGGAGCTGTAAGAAGAATGTATCAAAGAGACCGGATACCCCAGGAGGCTAAGTATTCTGAAAACAGTTTCAGTAGGATAACTTACCTCATCAATAACAGGTTTCAAAGTAACCTTTAGGTAGTGCTTCCCCACTATTTTCATCATTTCATCTACACACCGAGTTGCTAATGAGTTGCCTCTGAAGACCGTGTTTGCTTCTCTGCAAGGACATAATTGATTTTATTTAAATAGGGAATGAAAAAGAAGCTCAGTTACAAAATCTAATTAATACTTTATCTTGCTATTAAATAATTAATTTTTAAAAAATTTTTTTCCATCTATTTCAGTCAGGAATTCCAGAACCTAGATACCTAGTTTGCAACGGTACTCAGGAACAGAAAGAGAACAAACAAGAATATTATTACAGCTATTACCAAAACCAGGAACATAAATAAAACCATAAGGGAAAGCCTAAGAAATTTTAGACAACAACGTAGTAATCCAGTGCTGAATGTGAGAAAGAACAATTGGAGAAAATTCCAAAATAATGAAGACTTGCACCTCCACTAGTGCTAGTGAAAAAAAAAAATAATCTTAGAGCTACAATAAATAGCATACTGCTACACAACACTGATAAACACTTTAACCAAAACATATTTAAACTAGGGTTATGCTTTTTATTCATTATAGCTGTTGAAGAAAACCGAGAGCCAGCTGTGCAAAGTAAATCTTTCTAGCTGAGAGATTTAGTTTAATCTTTGTTACAGTTCAATTATAACGGAAAGGAATGTGTGTACTAAAATGCAGTTTAGAAAATTATTTTCCATGAGTCACCTCTTTCTACACAGTTAAATTGTCTCACCTTATTTAAATCTGGAGTAAGTCAGCTTTGAAATGAACCATCCTGTGGTGACAAAATCCCTCCCACATCTCCACAGGACGTGACTCGGCACCTCAGTGGCTACTACTCAGGTCTACTTCATTTCTCTCCTAACCACAGAGCTGCAAATTCACAGGCCATACACTGCTACTTGGAAAAACTCCTATGCTTGCTACTTTCAAGGCATGCAGGAGGACACGTACTTACTTACAAGGCAGCTTTGCAGAAAAAGAGTACCCCTCATTTAAGCCACATACTAAAGGAAACGGTAAAATTCTCAGCAATTTAAAAAATGTTAAGTACCAATTTAATGACCAGTAAAATTTGAAGGGTGGCCAAATTTTGACATTGTAAAATAAAAACTATGTGCTCTTAGACACAACTCTGGACTTCTAGCTTGTTATGTTTAGCTGTGTACTAGCTTCAAGAAAATTTTACCACATCAGTCATTAACTCTGACTCCCAGCTTGAATGTGCTTTTAATGAATGTTTTTATAAACTAGCGTGAAAAGATGAATGTATTTAGTCAGTTTTACATAACGAGAGCAAGAAATGTGATATGCTTACTTATCAGCATTCTATCATGAAGCCCTTTGAAACTCTAAGAATAATTTAAAAAGGCACGACATCACTAAACATGAAATACGTACTGGGTGTCCTTCAGATCTAGTTCTGCCACAGCAGCAACAAATGGAACTAGCTTATGGTGGTGTAGCAATAATCGTACAAGAGGCAGAACAGCATCATACTTGTCTCGACAAACTTCACTCAGTATGTAGGCAGCAGATGCAGAAATCGGCTGTGAGAAAGCAGAATATGAAATCATGAGTGAAGTAGTTAAATGTTCTTCATGTATTTGGCAAAGTACAGATCAAATCTAACCAGACTATAGACATAGCTTCTTAACAGAAAGTTTCAACATCAGCTGTGTAACATGGCAATTAAGAAGTTTCCATTCTACAGAAATACTTAATTGAAAATTGCTGTTATCTACTCTATACTTGACATTTAAGAATGAAATTCAGCATTTACTCACCCTTCTCATTCTCCCTAAAGCGCTAAGTGTATGGCGTCGTCACAAATCCAAGTAAGAGGCAGTAAGCAATTGCTTTACTATGTTGTATAGCTTTATAGGACTTTTAAAATTATAATCAGAGCACATTAAAATACAGTTCTCACACTTCCGAAGTGTCTGTCGCCATTCTACAGTTGGGAATTTTAATACAAAACCTGATCAAGTTATTTCATTTAAGTAAAAAATACAGCTGCTGACTGCTGCTAGCTACATACTCATCTCTTCCTGAATTGCAGTGAAGCAGTATTTGAATACGGACTAGCAAAAATTTTGGTCGCACTCTGCTTCCTCTTTACCTTTCTTCTTCTCTGCCCCACTTCACCAACACTGAAGTGAAGAAAAGCTATAGAAGACCTAGGAATATAAAGCCTGGTTACTATAATTTCTGTCTGACAGATTCCTGTCTCAATGTTATGCTAACCATCTATGGCACTTCCCTCTTTGTCACCATGTCTGCGTGAGAAATCCAGTCATGCTGATTAACATACATGGGAAGACAGAAGCAATTCAGAAAAAATGGAATTAGAAATCAATTCTGAAGCAGACCATTTTTGGTAAAGGTGATTATCTGCCCCTTCAGTGCCAATAATAGATCAATGTCCCCGGAAAACTGCCAAATCCAGGGGGCCAATAGCAGCCAGTGGGAAAACACAATGTTGAAAAGTGCAACCAATGAGAAGAAAGTATTGTATCTCTTCCAGTCACACAGCACAGGTTATTTCACTGTCTCTGCTGGCTCTTCTAAAATAAGAAGAAAATCTTGATAGTTTGGAGCAGAAGCAAATGCTCTACAAGCTGCTCATCTGGTTGTGACAGAAGTAAATTCATGCAAAGGAACCAAAAATTCTCTAGATATGCATAATTCACACTGTCTCATACAAGATTGCGTAACTAATTTTAAGTTTACATTTTAAAAGAAATTTTTGACAGAAGTACCTGAACATCTGATGATTTTAGCAGCAAATTTCTTAGAGAAGTGTAGTATTCAGATGGAAGTACACAGTCTTCAGTATAACAGATATTTAATCTTAGTGATCCCAAATCATCAGTTTTAGAAGACTTGTTTCCATTTTCTCTTGGTTGAAGTAAGTACCTGAAAGCAACAGGGCAATTCTAAAATATTAGATTCACATTTCATTAATTTAACTAATTCTACAATAAAGCAAAATATCACATTTAATTATTTCAGTATACATAAACTGGGTCTGAAAACCGGTGATACAATTCAGATAAACTTGAGACAAAAGAAAAAAAAAGGAGCAGTATTTGCTGCACCTTTAGCACGTAATGAAACGTATTTATTTTCTTGTATATTTCTGAACAGTGAAATAGGATATACTTCTTGTAGCTCAACTGGGATAGCAAGAATAGTGAGAAATTATGTTGGACCTTCTCATTTTACATCTAGGTTATATTTAGGGTGTTGGACATTGCAGATGGAACAGCTAGTGTCAAAAATTTAAATGGTCTAGTCTGAAACTAGTAAAAATACACGATATTAACAGGATGCGTTCCTGAGAAACAAGTAAGATTAAAGGAAAAAACAACTGTGTTTTTCTCCAACTCTCAGTACAAAATATATTAAATGATTCTTCATTGGCTTTTGCTGTAGTTCAACTGTATTCCAACAGGAGGTGCAGCCCTACAAAAATTTTAACAGCTTTTAAGTAGTGTCACAATATAGTTTCAACATTCAGCCCAACAAACTGAAATCGTATCTTCAAATATTCTTTTACAGTCATTCATATTTGTCCTTCTACAATCAGGAGATCAGACTTTTTTTTAATAGTCAGATGCATTGCACACAAAGGCATGCTAATATAAAGTAAAACTGATTTACAAGGAGAACCTCTACTTGACAGCATGATCCTCAGGCTTATTTTCCCAATATTTCGTACTAGTGATACTGTTTTATCTGCTGTACTTCAGCTGTATTCAAAGACATTTTATGTAAATTAGTAATCGTAGAAAAAAGTTATTTTTAATCACAGATCTGGTTTTGGTAAGCAGGTCGTATTTGGATATGAGGATGTTCAATACAAGGTATGCCTACAAAGTATATAAGCAGACCCAAGTCTCTCGATCGATGCTTCAAGTGAACTGGACATGAGTCAGGTCAATTGAAAACACTATACGAACACAATACACTGGTAATGAGTCCATGCTCATAACACCTTTCTCTTAGCAGGCTGTTAATGGAGGGGTGTCATTATGTTAATATGGTCATACAGCTTTAGATCAGTTCAGAGCACTGCCAGAACATGCCTGTGTCTGCAATATAGCGTGCAAAACCCAGAAAATACTAACACAAACATTTATTATGTTTAGGATCACATTCAAACACTAAGACTAAGAATCAGAGTTCAACTTTAGGGCGTCCAAGACACTTGGAGCCTGAGGTGGGTAGGTACAGCAGAGCCATAATGGTTCCTGGCCAAGACCTGTGTTCCATTTAGTTCCTATTTACCCACTTCCTTCCTATGTGTTTTCTACATGGATACGTGAGGGCTTCCTCCACTCTTTTCTCTGTATTGAAAGGTGCACTAAAAGCAGAATATTCTACACACTTTGATGCGTTCGCATCTGTTGTAGTCATCACTTCCTGACGCTGAGCATTTGGGACAGTGAAGGCACTAGAGATTGGCTACTGCTTGCAAGAACTTCAGAAGGGAGGTTGCTGCTATGTTATAAGCAGAGGTCTTTCTTTCCTGAATTCCCTTCACACCTTACAACTTCAACTTTGAAACTTTTATGCCTGCTCCCCTAAAATGACATTGGGTTGGTTCCAGAAAATACTTTCCGAATGTCCCCAAAG
>RSEF01000009.1:8068922-8097876 GCA_003993805.1 Himantopus leucocephalus
AACATCCCCAGTGGCCGATTTGGCCTAAACCACGACACTCAACTTTTCAAACGCTGCTTTATTTGCTTAGTATTCCCACAATCACATACACTTTTCAAGAACTAGCAGACAAAGGAAACAGTTCTAAGAAAACAAGATGAATATTCATTCGTAATATTGTGACCAGCAGCAAAACAAAGCAGAACCAGCTAAGATCAAAACACAGAGCAGATGCTTTCTAAAAAACAAATTTTTACACACTTTCAATGGGCTGGGGAGAGGCTACTCTCCTCCCATACACACTTGAAAGGAAATACCTCTTACCCTTCTTTCACCAAAAGCTTATCTTAAGTCAAGTACATAGTGCTTTTACTCTGCTGAACTTTAATCACCTCCACTTCAGATTACCTGTATGTACAGAGCTGTGGAACCAGAACAGAAAAGCCTACAGCTTCTGCATTAGGAGTGGATTGTGACCCTAGAGAAGTCCTAAATTTATTACAAGTGAGGACGTTTTAGAAAAGGACTGGTCTGTTTATTTGCCTACCTCCCCAATTCAGTTTTATTTTGTAGGAATCGGCAAGTTTAATTCTTGGTAATTCCGTAAAAGACAAAATGTTACATTTAGTATACTTTTAAGCCTTTCTAGAAATTGTCAAAGTTATTAACAAACTCAAATGTCTTCCAGTGATACTTCCATTTGTCCTACCAAGGTAGAGCTGACAATTTCCCATACAGACTATAAGAATTTATGAACTGCGAAGAAAAAAAAAAATATATCCAAGATGCACTTATTACTAAGGACAACAGCCAGTGCCAAAGCACTTACAACTTGGTATGGATTTTGTACATCTACAAGCTGTATACCACAATATTTAATATGCACCTCCACCGCTAATGTACCTGATAAACAGGCTGCTCATTATACCAAAATTAGCCTGTGTGAAAAATAGATCACTGGTACACAGAAAGTACAGTTTTCTTGAAACAAATTAAGATTTAAGGAAAAAAAAAACAACCAAACCCCAACGTGTCCTGCATATAGCCAAAGAACACAAAAATATTTCTAAGCCATCCTATTGCCTTGCACTCATAAATTCTGGAAATTACTCACGTGGTGGGAACTAGAGGAAAAAATGTCAACTACATGTATGGTGATGGCCATAACATGAGCAGCACATCCGAAAACAATCTTTTTTTTTTTTCCCCAAACTGTCATCTAGCTTTATAAACATTTCTGCACTTTTTCTGCACATACAGTTTGCGAAAGCCTGCTATTTTCAGCCATGTCCCACCAATAATCTTGGGAATCTCCGAGGAATACATTTCAGTACACTATGGCACATCCAAACCAATAGTATTTCAGCCAAATCTGGCTGAATTTCATGGAAAAAGGAAGCAGCACAGAGGAGAAACCTACCCAAATCCCCTAACTCAAGGAAGGAGTCACATGAAGAGCACACACCTTAGCAGAAAAGGTCATCCTTTAATGGAAGTCTCACGCAGGAGGAGTGCTTTATACGTGTCCCAGCCATAAAAAAGTATCAGTAAGAGCTTACATTCCACTGTGAGCTACAAAGCCATGGAAAATTAAAAACTTTTTATTTCCATTATGTAAGAAATTGCCAAATTCTATTAACGGAATATTATAATTGAGTTTTCATACTTTCTCATGTAGTATTATGACAAAAAGTAATCTTTCATTCAATACATTTTTATGACTGAGAAAAACCATAGCAAGCACAGCAATATTTAACAGCAGAAATTGCATTTCAGTTTATATCTGGAAAGGACTTTCTATAACATTCAGAGTGATTAGATGGAAGAATTGGAAGAAGAATGAGACAACTTGCTGTTGGACTAGATGATCTGCAGGTTGCTTCCAACTGAACTATTCTAGTATATTTTATCCTAACTGAATGAGGACTATTTTCAACAGATAAGAGAAAGTGGTATTCACATGTTTTGAAAATCTGTCTTCATGTAAAGCAATCACATGCCCTCCTATATACCCAACAGCTGCATGCTAAACTTATGGCTCAGAGATGATTAATCCTGGAAAATAATGTGCCTTTCTTTTATTTTTTTGTTTGAGAATTCTGTACACTTTCACCTCTTGTAAAAGTAGACAGGATTCTCCCTACCCAGCTGGACTTCCAAGTTACTAGAAAAATACAAACACTGCCAAGTTCAAGACTTTTGCCCTTACGCAAACCTGAAAAAACTATTAAAATCTAATAAATTGTTTATCACAGCAACAAACCAAGAATAGAGTTGCTACAAATTCTAGACCCATGTCATTTTTATGTAATACCAGAACAAAGCTGTCAGAAGAACTTGAACCACAGACCAAAATACAAATCTGAAGTGCAAGTTATTTAATACTGAACACAGAAAGTATTTCAAAATAAGATAAATGAGAACAGCACAAGTACTTCCAGTTTTTGAGACTTTAACCATTTCCTGTCAAATAATCAGTCATCATTTCAGGCAACACCAAAACTGACTAAAAAAATGGTTCAGTAGTTTCCTAAAACATTCACCTGTCTCAAGTACATAGCTCCTCTTGCAAAGATTTTAGACATCAAATTACTGTTAAGACATTTCCCAAACAGTTGCTTCAGGTATTCTGCCAGTTTTAAGTATCACGAGGAATGATACAGCAAATTTAGAAATGTGGAATATGCATTATTCTCTGATCAAGCTGAAAGACATAACTGTCTCACAAGAATTAAGACAGACGCTAACCTCTATCTGCTACAGCTCAATATAAACTTCTACCATTACATGCACTTACCTGTACTTTTAAAATGTAAATGTGCAATTTCATAGTTACCTGAACCTCTGAGTTAGAATCAACAGGTTGAAGCATAAACCAGTTCTCTTTTCCTGTGTAGTTGCATAAATCTTCTTTTTTGATTGACACCTTTCCTGGGGGAGGAGGGCAGGGAGAGATAAGCATAAATATCACTTTCATCTGAATAGGACAAATATTTAAATAGATTTGGAGTTTGATCTTTGTTTAAACTCTCTTTTAGGTTTTTTTTAAGCTTATTATGCTATATGAAAAGCTTATGGAAACAAGCAACATTAAGCATAAGTAAAGCAGTAAAATAGTTTATATAAAGCCAAATTACGTTAATTACAATGTGTTATCTTGGATATCACTAATAACAAGATTACGTAAAATAAAGAACACGCTTGTGGCTGGAAATAACATAAAAAAGATTTGAGAGAACAGTAACAGTGTTGACGAATGTTTAGGACACTGAAAGTAGATGCCTTTTACTCTTCCGATTGCCATTTGGAAAGCTGTTATTATACCAAATTATCTGGCATCCTGGTGCAAATTATTTCCTTCCTCAATTCAAGTAATGCGAAGGCTTCTTCCACTGCAGACTGTTAGAGCTTTATGGCAACCATATCCAAATAGCAGTTGCTATAGAGNGGGGGGGGGGGGGGGGGGGGGGAACCAACCACCAATAAATCCACCTCCTGTGATTTTTCACTAAACTACATAAGCCGTTGCAAAATGCTTTATAAGTGACTACGTTACAGGCTGCACTTACAGAGGAGAAAAAAAATAATCTAGAAATAGTGTTAAGAATTATTCCACAATTGCAGTTACTCCACAATTCATTGCTTAAGACCTACAGATAGTGACAATTATTCAAATATTCCAACGAAACAGAAGTGGAGAAAAAACAAATAGAATTTTTAAAAAAATGTATTGAGACCATATGACTATAAAACATCCTTTTAGCCTAAAAAATAAACATATTTTAGTATAATAAAGCAAGGAAACAAAATCCTGCTTTTCAAACTTTAAAGGAACATTTAGTTTAAGTGCATTATATACTGTGCTTTGAAAAATGCAACACTAGTAACTGTACCCTTAATATTACAGATAATGATACTGAAAATAACCAAATGTAACGCAAGATGTAGATAGTATGCCAGAACTTACCTATACGCAGGTCTTTTTGTAAAACACTTTTATCATAAATGTAGAAGGACAACCACTGGAATGTTCTTGGAATCTCAAAGTAAAACTCTTCCCCAAAATAAGGGCTGGAAAAAAAAAAGACTGAAAGTTAAAATAGAAAAACACCTTATGTAATTTATACAGAAGACAAACATAGAAATGCTACATTTTTGCTGCAGTCCCAGACCTTGGCCTTTAGCACTATACTTATCTATCAAAGCCATCCACAACCATTTCATTACAAGAACATAGAATAACACTGCAAGTTAAAAATTCATGAGACCACCTTATGTATGTTCAAAAAAAGAAAAAAAAAAAATAAGAGCGCAAACACAGAAACTGTTGTCTCCTCTGCAACTTCAATTCTATTTTTGTCTTGAAATTATTCTAGTTGGTTCTCTACCCGCCCCAAATGACTTCCTGAGACACTCACAAGTTTTACGTTTCTCTTTTTTCATTCAGTATGCGATTAAATTACACTAAACCACAATTTATTAATTACTTCACTAACTGACACTTGTTTAGCTCTAACTTCCATGTCAAATTTTATGCTCAAAGATTCAGACCTGTAAAAAGCAGCCATAGGCATTAGCAACTATAAAACAGAACAGTGAAAAAGAGAAATATTGATCTCAAACACACCTGTTCTCCCGCATGCTGAAATGGTCACATTTCTCCATCTAATAAAGTCCAATATAATGTTCACAGTTCACCCTACTTAACTGCCATTTGCACAGCCCTCTAGGGAAAAAGACTCTGGGTTCCTCTAGACACATCTCACACAATGTGTTGGTATCTTCACTCAAGGAATTCATACTTCCACTAAACTGAAGGAGTACTTATTGATGCAATCTTAGCCAGTAGTCAAAACGTTGTATTTCAAAAGACTGAACAAAACCACAATGTTATTTGTGTCACTGCAAGTTATGAATTCTGAAAATTAAGTGTATCTGCAAAAAGCCACTGCTATTTTGGAACTACTGGATTCTTAAACTTAAAATACTTTCAATTACAATGCATTAACATCACCAGGGAATGAAACTAATTCAGCTTCATGAAACTAATTTTAGCCTCTGCTTTCTTTCTACAGAAAAGTACTGTGATGACAGTTATACCAAACCCAGAAACAGGGATTTTTTTATTTATTTCCCAGTGAAGTACCTTTCTGACACTGTATTGTTACTATACTTTATTAAACTAATACAAATATGTTTATCTTTGGAAGAAGCAGTTCATATTATTACCTACCCAAAAAGATACCAGGAAGAATAGGATATCATCCCTCTCTTCCCTCCAAAATAATTACAGAAAAAACACCAAATGCTTAAGGACCAATGGTTCATTAAATAAGTTAAAAAATAAGAGGAGAGCTGGTAACTGATTTAAAAAGTGGGAAAGAACACAGGTTAAAAAATCTAGTATTCCAAATTTCTAGAACTGATTTTTAGAAACAAGAGCTTTAACTGAGGAATTCATTATGAGGAATTTCACAAGTGAAAATGTTCCTTTTGTTCAAACACAGACCTTTTACCATGGGCTTCAAAGCAGACAAATTCGTATTAGCCTTTGCACTACACTGAGAAATAATTTAAGAGTTCTCAGCTGAAAAATTTGGCTGTGGTTTTTCAGGTCCCCACTTTTTACTTTTTTTTTTTTTCCCCTCCAGATTTCAAAGCCAAGAAATTCAGCTTTGATTTCGAGGGTTGGGTTCTTCTTGTCAGCACCACCACTGAAGGTATAAATTCATGAGCACTACCTTTAGCAGCAGTGCAGCCCTAAGCAGCCTCCATTTCCTTATTACTTTCCCTGCTCATATTAATTGTATTGACACAATAACTCAGACCAAAAAAGATGAAACAAAGGCTTATTTTAAACTTAGGTCAATTCTGTGGTATGGCTCCCCTAATAGCTACAAAAGTAATAGTTGCCCCAGTACAAAGACATATTACAGCGGGAAGAGTGAGCAGTGGGTGCAGTAGCTGGCACTGGTATCAAGGGGAACTCTGCTACTAACTCGGCTTCAGTCAGACATCCTAAGAGGAACACCAGATTACAACATACGTCAACAACTGCCTATCACTAAGTGTTAAGTCCCTGTTCTTGCTGGATCTCTATAACTCTATGCATCCAATTATAATCAGATAATTAGGCTGGGATGGAGACTATTAGCAGAGACTTCCAAAAACCTACTGAGCAGCCATATCCTATGGCTAAAAAGAACCAACTTCACAACTGTTTCATCCCCTGCAAAGAACGATCAGCCACTAACAATCATTACTTTGACCACAACCTTACATGAAGTCTCAGATTTGGCAAGAAAGAGCAGGTCAATAATATGAGCACAAATAGAAGGTAATGCACTGTTTTATTCATATTGATACATTTTGCTTTACCTAGATTAACACCACTGCCTTATGAATCAGCTGTTGGTAATTCTTTAGCAAAGTATGAGGCCCAGAGAGAAACTTTAAGGTGAAGAATACAAAGGATTAGTAAAGAAATTCTTAGGTGGATACAGAACTGGCTGAAGGGGTACAATAGGTTATACCAATGAGGAATAATTAAAATGGAGAACTTACTCAACCTGTTCCTCAGTGATTCAGTGACTTTAGTACTTTCATTTATGACTTTGATGCAAGAACTTTAAAGACCGTGACGGATACAAAATTAGAAGATAGTGCTAATTCAAAGGAAGACCAGACTGTCATACAGGAAGAACTGGATTACAGTAATACAGGAGATTAAATTTAAACGTGTGACATACTCCTTTGCCCTTCCCTTCCTTGTTACATTAAACCGGCTGTTCTGTGACAGAAACTGACCAATGCCCCTAGATCTGTCATTGATAAAAACAACAGTTATATCAACAAGAGAATTAATTTTAGCTATAACCTTGCATTCACACAAAATTCATTTTTAAAAAAAGAAACTGAATTTAGTTTAAATAAAAAAAAACATATGCAACACACACACCACAACGCTTCCCCAATTCCTCGTATTTGACCATAGATATTTGAGGATGCTCACGGATGTTCTTTAAACTTTCCAAGGGACAATAATTTTCTTTCTTCAGAACCCACAGAAATCCCATACCACATCAGGAAATATTTCTTGAGTCATTAGTCAAAATATCCTTCTTTCACTTCAGTATTAATTCATGTTTTTCTAACTTTGAAAAGTCATTTGCTTCACATCTGCACTCTAACAATAGTCCCAGTGCTGGTGGAAGCCCAAACCTATTTGCACATTTTAAAAATAAACTTCTTCATTAGTTTTCAATCACCGTAGTCAAAGATAGTATTTACCACTAGAATGAAAATTATTTACTGGATATTTGTAGAATACAATTTAGATTACAGCTAGTATAAATTTGCAACCCAGAATACGTTGACAAAAAACAGACTGTGAATTACATATGTAAGAAAAAGCAAGTAATATAAAACAAAACAATTAAATTTGAAGTTGTATTTATGACTAAAATTATACTGTACTACACCTTACTGAAAAGCAGTTTATAAAGTTTTCAGACTTATAAGAGATCAGAGCTTTCACCTTCCCTTCCAGGACCTCTAGGTTAGTACGGTATTCTAGGTTAACCCAGTAATAAGTAACAAGATGGTATAATTAAGTTTCCGGAACAAGTGTCAGCCTTCATAACTGCATACACACTAGTAATCCAGTGTAAGCATCTAAGTCTGGTCGCTGCTAATAAAGGCTGAGTTTATTACGTTTCATCAGTTTGTATGGAACCCTGCTCATGCTGTAAGTCTAACTTAACACAGCCATAATTCAGAGGATGAAGGAGTTCCCTATGTAGTCAGTGGAAAAAAGGCACCGATGGGCAAAGAGGGATTCAGAACACTGCCCCTTCTAACTGCTAACAAAATATTCTCAACTTAGAAATATTAATTTCATATCACCTGAAACATTTTCAATGTAAGGGGGAGGTGTGTGTCACCTGAGACCTCCCCCCAACTGTTCTTTTGTTATAGTGAGATTTTTCTTCCTTTCCTCTGTAAAGTACTAATGGCATTTTTTTCATTTAATCAAGTTTCAGTTAAAACTTCAGTACTATTTTAAAAAAATTTGAAGGATCTAAGGCATTTTATCAAATATTTTGCTATGCAATTAATACTTCTTTTGTTATCAGGTGATTAAGTATATAAATTTAGTAATTCTTAAACAACACATAATGAAAATGTCTGCATAAACATTAAATGTAATGGGTCTTATTTCTAAGCATAGTAGTAACTTTTAGGGTTTCAACTATTAATATGTCAAAAATTGGACAGCAAAGTCTTTCTTTTCAAAAGATATGTGGGGTTCCCTTTTACCCATCAAACTAATGTCTATTTGAAGGGGAAATTGTAAGTTTCTGCTTTACCAATACAGTCTCTTTAACATTCTTCTCTGAAGGATTACTCAATTGTGTTTGTTTTGGTAATCAATCTCAATTGCAGCCAGTTAAATTCCGAAAAAATTCTGTATCTGACTACAGCAGTTACAGATCGGGAGCATGAGCAAAATACTTGTTCCTTATTGCATGCATGCGGTGTTCACTTTTCATGCGGAAGCATAAGGAGGCTTTAAAACTATGTTTTGAAAAAGTAAAATTCCCTATTTAAATTTGTCATATGAGCAGTACGCTGTTCCTCACCGGGAAACATCTAGAGAGACAGCTCAAAGAACAAACACTAATAATAAAACCACTGGAAACAACAAGAATTAGGAAAACCTCCAAGAGTTTGAACAGGCGAAAGCCTGGGTTTTAAGAGGAAGGTTTAACGTCTCCTCCAGGTAACTGAAACTGTCACTCCGATATTCTGAATGATGCAGCTGCAACAATGCTTCAGTACGGGTTATCAGTGAACTTAAAAGAATTTTGAGACATAAAAGCACCTACACTACTGCAGCTATGTTATCACGACCTTTTTGTTTGATTGTTTTTAAGGCTCTAAGGCAGTAGCAGAATCTACAGCTAAGTGCTGCTCAGGGAGGCAAAGCAAGCCATTCTGTGTGAGTACTGGTTACAGTTCCCAAAACAAGAATTTCGGGAGCGGATGAGGCCTATTCAGGGGGACATCCCACAACACACAAAACTCTTATACATGGAAAAGTTCCGGTTCCTTCATTCTAGAAACAGGTTTAACAAGGCAGACGCTAAAAGCAGAATTCCACCAACACAGACCAACTGCATGTCAGAAGTAGGAAATGACATGGAGAGCAAGCATCAAGCAGATTTGTTTCCCTTGGAAACAAGCTGGTAAGAAAAAGAATGTTGTGCTGTGGAACACAATAAAGTAATAGTGAAATATGCTTTAGCATGCTTCATTTTAAAAGCACTGTAGAACTCACAAGCCTCAATTTTGTCTTCTTTCAATTACTCTTACGATTTACATGTGGCTGTAACATTTCTGAGTAGCTGCCACGAGTCAGCTCTCATTTTAAAGAGGTACAAGCAAAAGCACATGCACATCGATATGTATCTTGGTTTTATTCTGAACTGAGGCAGTCTCGCTTATCACCTCCATCTAAAAATTCAGCTTACCTTAAAGATTTTTCAACTACTTGCGTACGAAAAACTTCTTCTTGGTCCAAGTTTATGGTACAGAAAAAGTCTCTCATTTTGTTGGGTACTAAGTGTTTGGCGTCATCTGTAAATAAAAAAAATGACTGTAAATATTGAAGGGGAAAAAACCCACAAAATATTAGGCACAATAATTTTCCAGTTTTACTGTGTGCTGAAGATTTACTTTCCCATTCAGCTAGCATGCATTTCCATGTTTATTTGCAGTTCGTAAGATGCAACAGTGTACAGAAACTGCTGCATCCAGCTCCACAAAGAAGGAGAGTCGACAGGAAGAGGAGAGCACACTGACTCATGAACCGCTTCCTCCAGCACCTGCACTTTCCCTTCAGAGGTCTCATCTCGGGCTTGACCCTGCGCAGCTTGCTAAATCCGAGAAGCTTGCAGCCTGAGGTGATACGGCATTAGGTCATAAGACTATGACATGATCTGGCTGAGTTATTGTTCACTTGTTATTTTCTCCGCAAACGTTTTGGCTAAAGGAAGCTGATTAATATGAACTTACCCATCAAATCTTTATTTCATTTTCCACAATGAACAGCTGACTTTAAGTCGACTGATATATTTTCAAAGGTTCAGCTATGAGTAGTTTATTTTTCCCTAACTGTCTGGTCTAGTAGCAGGCAGAAAACCACCTGCTGACTAAATGCAACATGGATAAGAACAAGTAGGAAAGGAAGTTTCTAATATGACAGGATGATTGTCAACACAGGAATACATCAGTTCGCTGAGTATTGAGTCTAGGCCACTGCAATAACACACGCTGGGCATCTGGCAGCCCTTTTCAGAAATGGTCCTTCTAAGTAGTTACAGCTATAACCAGTTCCCAATGCTCAAATTGGAAAGCTCTTCCGAAATCTGAATGCTGCAGGCATCTACATTTATTTACAACAACACTGTCCTTTGGATTAAACGGTTATTTTCCCCCAGAAGTTTCCTTCCCCTCTGAATGTCTTTGAAGACAGCAAACAGACCCTTTTCACCTTTTATTCTGCTAAAAGAAAGAAGACCGGCTCTTCTGGTACTCTCTCCTATGAGAGGCTCCTAATCGCTGAGCAGCCACTCTCTGTCCCTCTTCCACTTTAACCGTTATCTTAAACACAGGCAATCAGAATTGTATTCTCCATGACGTCTTAACCAGGACCTTTTACAGTAGTGTCCATCCCTATCTGCTACTGGAAATACCTCTCCCAATGAAATGTGGCATCAACATTATCTGAACTTTGTATAAGGTATTAAAAAGTAATAGGATGAAAACTACATCGAAGTATTGGGTTTTAATTACTTACGTCTGAATAACATAACACCCCCACTTTCAAAGACCACAGCTTGAAACCTAATTTGAAGAGTCATACATATATTCCTTTTTAAAAAACTGCAGATATGAAGCATGGTGGAGTAAGCTTTATTGTCTACGTGGTTAAGGTGTAAAATCAGAATGTTCTTTTTTCCTCTCTCTCTTCCCCTCCCCCCTGTTGTTTTTTTTTTTGTTAACTAGATTATTACAGTCTTGAAAGTCAAGTCAGTAATGGCATTGGAAAGGCTACCACAACTGTATCCAAGCAGAGAATGGGACAGTTTAACAGGAACAGAGACTGAAGTTCATGCATGACGTTTTCCAAGTCAGGGATATGTACGCTGATGGAAAGCATGAACAGATACTTAAGTAATTTCCACAGTTAAAACTTGTGCTCTCAGAAGCATCAATGAGCTTTTCATCAACTTGGGTGTGGGAGAGGAGGAAGTATACATATTATTTTTAAACACCACACTTAACGTTGACAGATTGAGAGACATAAACAGAACCGGTTTTTAATGCCATTAGACTCCAAAAGGAGACTAAACTCAAAATTACCCTTAAGTGACATAGTGCCGAAGAACTGAGAAAAGCATCAGTGATTGAACATTGCCTTAAAAAAAAGAGATCTATTTTAATAAAACATATGAAAGAAAACACAAAAATAAATTAATTAAAGAGATTGGGGATCCCCAGAGAGCTTCTGATACTGTAGTTTGTAATTAATAAGCATGAACTGTATGTATCAGTTGTTCCTAATATGAAATTTTAATTTTAGTTAATACTCTGTAGCTTCACCATCCTATTTTTACATAAAATGTTTAATATATAACATTACTTAATCAGCACTTTAAATGCACTGTATAGTGGACTTTGAAAGGAAATTACAATTATTATAGTTTCATGTTTTCTTAAGAGACTAAAAATTAAATACTTCTACATAATTCACAATTTTTATGTCTACTATACTCCAGTCTTTCAGTATTAAAAGAAACTTTCTACACAAAGGAATAGCAGAAACAGAAGTTTTGATTTGCTAATGAGATAAAAACCTTTACTTTGTAGGCCAAGTGTTTAGCTTTAAGACACCAACAAATTTATTGTGGTTTTGGAGAGGCAGGGGGGATGATTCTCAGTTTTGAGTTAAACATAAGCTCAGAGCACTTGTCAGGTGAAGTACAGAGAATAAGATTTCACATCTTTTCAAACACCTCTTAATATCTGTGACTGTGGAAGACTTTTCAGCCATATAGTGGTCCAACTCTTCCAAGAAGCTTATTTTCTTAAAGCACAAGTCTTCGATTGATTACACTGTCTTACTTTTTCTTCAAAAACCTAAGGCTACAATGGTTACATAAAAATCACGTACGAACACCACAACCAGATACCTGCTTCAGTGTTTAGATTTTCAGAGCATTCATCAAGTATGCAATTCTGCATTCTGAAGACCACATGTTTCACTGTTCAAAGGACGCAAAGGAAAAAAGGTAAGAAGCGAGAGAAGTATACAGAGGAAATGTAAACCAGTGTTTTCCAAGGGTTTGTTTAGAAAGTTTAGGTAGTATGAATGGTTAATCAGAAACACCAAATAAAGTTGTTTTGGTGAGAAGAGGGAAACCAAACCAACCTTAGATCTCACTGTGGAACTACATTTCAAGCCTCTTCACAGAGGCTGTCATTTAAAACTATATAGTGTGATAATTGAACTTGCAATTCAAATGGTGAAATATGCAAGTGATGAAACAGCAGCTATAACATTTATTTTGTATCGACTATATCAATTCACCAATTTTAGTCACCAGATTAACTTAAACCAGAAATTATTTTCACATTTAGTAGCCTAATTCAAGAGGGAAACCATGAAATGCATCACTACAACAATAAAAATCAACCTTTTTATTTTGAAAAGATAGAAGTTCACAATTGCAATTAGTTACCTGACTTTTAAACTGACTTTCTTTATTGCCACTCAGCTACTTTGGGAAAACAGCAAAAAATAATAAAAGCAATTTTTTAAAAAAACAATGCACACTTTGGCCAATTACGCATATTGGTTTGGATTTTAAAATATTTAGAAAATATTGTTTAGGTTCGCAACATAAATACCTAGGTAAAACCTCCCTTCAAAATAAGATTAGACCAAACCTAAATAAAAGGGAAAAGCTGCAATGCTAACAAAAACTCAAGCATTAGAGTAATAGGAATTCAGGTGGACAACATTTAATAAATTCAAATTCTCCACATTACTTTAATGTGATGAGTTAATAATAAAAGAGTTAGTAATAAGAGCAATGGAGCAACCTACCAAATTCAACAGTTCTGTCAAACTCCCTTGCCTGCACATCTTTTGTTAAACGTAGACACTACATGAAAACACCAAGTCAAAGCTTGGGCACTGTTAACAGTGCATCAGAAACTAAGCAAAAGCAGGAGGTGGGACAGATAAACGCTATTCACAATATCCTCTGTCGAGTGAAAGTGTGCAATTAGTGTACTTCCTCTGACAGCGACCCAGAACAAAGAAATTTAGAAGACATTCATGCACACAAACTCTAAAGTCTTCGCTTCACAGGACTAAATATATTCTATAGCAACAATTAAATCCACTCCAGGAGTACAGCATAATCTGACATAACCATGCAGCGTTAACAACTCAGTGCAAGAAGTCTGGAAAAGAATGCATCCTGAATTTTGTCAAACAAGTTCTGAAACAACAGAGACATCTTCCAAGCTTTCCACTAAGATACGTTTCAGTAAACACACACAAAATCAAAGCAACTAAAATCACTTACCACCTAAAAATGTACTACTATATGTCATAAAATGAAAACAAAAGCTAGTTATACAGCTTAACACACCACACTAGGAGATATGCCTAAAACTACGATATCCACGTACCTTCGTAAAGCACTTTTGTCATTACTACAACACATGAAATAGAGCCACCAATACAAAAGAGTCGTCATAAAGAAAAGACAGACCGGTGGATTTCTGGTAGAAACTTGCTAAAGTGTAATACCACATTTAAAAAAAATATTATGGGGTCTTAAACTGGTAAGACCAGTTCATCTTGCCTCTTACTTGAAAACTGGAGGCAGGCAACACTGCATCCCACAAAACAGAGTACCAGTGACTGCAAATGTGTTCCTACTCTGTTTTTCCACCGCTAGGTATGTAATAGCCACTTCAGCCACCTTTAAGTATATGCCTCAATTCTAAATTTGTTGTGATAATTTGTAAAACATCACTAACTTTAGATTTTACCATCTATTTGTGTATTGTAAAACAACGGTGTAAGAACGAACTTACTGCAGATGATGTTTTCTATCCATGCAGAATTACACAGAACTGACATTACCTCATTAAAACTACCACGCTCTCTCATGCAACACATAAAATGAGTCAGTGTCCAGCCTTGTAGTAGTTTAAATGCCAACAAAGCTTAGGGACCGAAATGTATTCCACTTCTAAGAAACATGTTACAAAGAATTCTTACAGGCTATGAACAACTTTCCAAAGCGAGGTCTGCTACTGCTAATCCCTCCAGGTCAAGGGGGATTACATTATTACTTTTGTTTATTATTGTTCATTCAGAGGGTTTTCCCCTAAAAAAAAAAACATTAGTGAAATACTAGCAAGAACTGAAAATAAAACAGTATGTGCTGTGCAAAGAAGGCAAAAGAGCATCTAGGGATTTGAGGATTTGCAAGTTTCCACAACATATTTAACTCGTATCTTTTTTTTTTAATGTGTTTTTGTTTTGTTAGAAGAAACATGTAGGTTTATAAAGTGATTTTCACACTGTTTCCAAGATGTCTCTTTTATTCCAGCTATTACTTCCACTCATTTCCAAACGGGCTCCTACAGTTCTTACAGGTCCATCTTTGGCCACCAACTCTTTGTGTGTTCCCTAGGAAGCAGGGAGTATGTAAAGAGCCCTCGGTTTACCATTACTTTTGCCAGGTAATTGAACATACAAAGTTACAGTACAACTGCAGGCTCAATCCAGAACACAGAAATGGGACAATAAAACTAGCTTCAACATCAGTCTTGAGACATTTTGGATTTTGTCTTTTAATGCGTAACGGAAAGCAAAACTTTATCTGGTTCAAGTATCACAAAATGTAAAACTCTTGAATGTTGTGTTGTCCAGTGTTGACAAAAACCTTATGATAGAAGTTAAGAAGCAGAATGGTGTCAATAAATAAGTCGGCTTCAGTATTTAATGCCTCAGCCCCAAAACTAACAGTATTCCGGACAATCGCTCTCTGTGGCTAACACTGGAGCCAGACTACCTCCAGCTACACTTCGCACAGTCTCCTGTTTTCATGACCTGCTCTTCTATTTACTGAGGACATATCCAAGCCTACACCGCATGCCGATACCTCGGTAAACACGACCCCATTCCTCCACCAAACCTAATCCTTCAGAAGAGTCTCACAACCGGTTCTCAGTCCCAGCGCCATACCCGATTCAACTCGTCTCGCTTCATTCTCAAAAAAAAAAAAAAAAAGCCGATCGGCTGCGTGAGAAAGGAAACAAACGGGCTGCATCTGAATGGCGTGAGTGTATCTCGCTGCCCCCTCAGGAACCCGCCGCACATCCTGTTTCTCCCCCGCGCTTTGAAGTCCTCCCGCGCCGCACCGCGCTATCGCTCTTCCTCCCGGGCCCCTCCTCCCCACCTCATCCTCCGGTTTCCCACGTTACCGAGCGCACAGGTATTTTTAGTCAGCACTTCCTAACCACCAAAATAAAGTCACCGGCCTCCCTCTCACTCGCGCACACGCTACACAAAGAAACAGGCGCATTAATGACCGTTTCCAGAACAGCCCTCTACCACCAACTTCCTGCACATCAATAATTTCGCAATTTCTGCTTGACAAACAGACTCCGATGCCCGAGGTACGGACGGGAGGGGGCATTTCTCCTCGCCCGCTGACTCAAGGAAAACCTCGGACCAACGGATGCTTCCCGGCCGCCCCGGGGCTCCACCGGCCCCGCCGCATCGCTCCCTCCCGCCCGGCCCCGGGGCGGCGCAGACCCCGGCCCGCCCCCGCCCGCCACGAAGCCCCTTCCCGGGCCCGCGCCCCCGGGGCTCTCCTCGCCGCCCGGCCCGAGGGGCACCGCCGTGAGGAGCTGCCGCCCCCTCAGCGCCCCCCGCGGCCTCAACGGCCGCCGCCCCGCCGCGGGGAAGGAGCGGGAGCGGCGGCGGCCCGCGCCGCGGAGCCGGGGCAGGAGCAACACCTGAGCGCAGCGGCCCCGGGCGCTCGCCCAGCCCAGCCCAGCCCAGCCCGGCCCGGCGCGGCCCAGCCCGGCCCGGCCCCACCGCAGCCCGGCCCGGCGCGGCCGCAGCGCCGCACTTACAGATCTTCCCCCGGAGGTTCTGCAGCACCCGCACCTCGTCGCCGCCGTCCCCGGCCGCCATCGCGCCAGCGCCGCCGCCTGCGCAGTGCAGCGCGCCGCGGGGGGAAGGGAGGGAGCGGCCCGGCCCCGGCCCGGCCCCGCCACACGCCCGCCAGCCGCCGCCGTTCCGCCCCCGCTGGCCGCCGCCCTCGGGGGGCACCAGAGACCGAAGCGGGGCGGGGGGCGGCCGGGCGCATGCGCGCTGGCGGCCGTCTCCCAGCAGGCCCCTGCGCGGCGGTTCCGCCCCGGCGGCGGCGGTCGGGCGCGGTGCGGGCAGCTGCCGGCCCGGCGGGGGTGTCTGGCGGGACCGTCTGCGCTTCGCTCGGTGCCCGGTGGTCTCGGCCGCTTCCGCAGCTGGCGCTGGCCGGCCTGTCCCTGTGTGAGAGGGGCTCTAGCTGCGGGCCGCGTGATTTGCCGTGTTGGAATTCATGGCATTAACCGGCTGAAACGAGTGACGGAGCCGGTTGCTTTGGTTTCTGGCGTGCCGAGCGCCTGTCTGTGAAAAGCGCGCCATGGCTTCTCTAGAATCGTCCTGTGCCGCCCCGTGTTTACATTTGCCTTTTGGGCCATGTAAGAAATGCCACAAACCGAGCGGGAAGTGGTTCGGCTCCCAGCGCCGCCTGCACAGGGCGGGGAGCGGCGCTGGGCCGGGCGGGGCCCTGAGGCGGCACCTCGGGGGCGGCAGAGGACGGACCCCGCGGCGCTGACCCGCCTTCAGCAACAATTAGAGGGCCTTTGCAGCGCGGTTTATACCGACGTTTCCTGAAGATACAGACCGTAACGTGAAACTCTCCGGGATCTTGCTTACCTCTGGAGTTCCCCCCAGTCCCACACGGGTGGTGGGCATCTTTCTTAGGTCTGCATAATCCACCGGCCATCGTGCCCAGTTTGGTGACACTGGGGCGCACGCTGAGGGTACATTGGCCTGTAGGCACAGGGTCTGGTGAAAGCCTTTAGTGACTGACGTCTCCTCGAACAGAGGCAGTTCCGTGGGCTAAAGCTGTTTTAGAAAGCAGTAGAGGACTAGGATTCTTCACTTTACGCCTAGAAAGCCCTCCTCAGTCCGCCCTTCTGCTACCAGGAAAGGAAGTTGGGAGAGTTTCGGCCCAGCATCTGTCTCGTGTCTCTAATTGAAGTCCTCTGCCATGGTGCGCTGGCCATTTTTTATTTCTCCTGCACAAATCTTGCCATTATTATTATGATACGGCATCGAGCCATATAATCTGACAATCAGGCACCACTGTGCCTCATTCCTTGGTGGCTTTTCCTGCATCCAACTTCTCCCCTGCTGCCTCTTTGGCACGGTGAGGTTCCTTCCTCAGCCCCAGGCTCCACGTGGTGGCCAGGGGAGGACAGGAATGTTTAAAGGTGGTGGGCAGGCGGTTGCTGGGGAATAGGCTGCTGCTTCACAGCAGTAACGGGTGTATTTGTATGCATGCAAAACCCAAACCTGTACAAAGACACGAGTTTGCATAAGCTGAATCTTAACCTGTTAGAAATGAGAGGTTCCTCCAGAGTACAAACTGAGGATTGGTGATCTACAGTTGGCTATCTAGGCCGGCTGCCCAGTCTGACTGGTGGCTGGTGGACTGAGGCTAACCCAGGCAGAGTCAGGGCTTTGATCTGAGAAACGCAGCAGGGTAGCACTCCAAGAATGAAGATGTATGCTTAAACTGTGGGTTGCAACATTTTAAAAGTTAGACCGTGTGACTCC
Source organism: Himantopus leucocephalus (assembly GCA_003993805.1). Classification (NCBI taxonomy): domain Eukaryota; kingdom Metazoa; phylum Chordata; class Aves; order Charadriiformes; family Recurvirostridae; genus Himantopus; species Himantopus leucocephalus. Next base: position 8,086,888 of record RSEF01000009.1, read on the forward strand.
AGTGACACGCTCTCTCAGAAATAATGATTACAGTTGGAGTTTACTGTTTAACTTAGCATCAGCTTCCTTCAAAGCACAGACCTCCTATTGACATCATCAATGCAACTTTTAGTTTTGCCACTCTAACTCCTGACACTCCATTTTATTTTAAAAGAGCCTTGTTTTAATCTAACGTACTATATTCAGAATATTGTTTCAATTGCATAAGGTTCATTTTCGGCCTCTCCTTAAGTTACATTTTAGGAGCATCTCTATGACAGGTAGGTCTGTTCAGCTAAGGACATAGTTAAGACAAACACTAGTGTGCTAAGTTGCAAACTTAAGGGAAAGATTTCCTTCTTTAACAGTGAGGATGCAAGTACGGGCATCTTTGCTCTTGTGATATAACATTTTATGTCAGCCAAGGTGTTGAATTATCAGTGATAACTGCTATACCAGGGAAGTTTAGAACAAATTAACAGTGATGATGACACTTACTGGCTTACTTCATATGCTTCAGCCTGTAGTTTAGCTGTGTCACATTATGTCATTTCACAGAAGACAGTACTATTATTCAGTATATTTACTCTAATTTTGGGTATATTATAAATGAGGATTGACCTACATTTTGTTTAGATGCACAGACTTTGGGATGATCCACTTGTCTTTTTAATTAGCATTTGAAATAGAGAAAAATATATTTGTTATATGTTGCAAACTTCTAAATTTTTTAGTTTAGTTATACATCTCTCCTGATGACCATCCCAAAATGACCTGCATAATTTAGCTTAAATTTAATTTTTAGTTGAAGTTACAGACTAGTGACACCTAGCTGAAGGGGGAAGTACTTTGAATACACGTAATCTTTTATTTTGTATGTATCCTCATATTTCCGTATGCAATTAGGTATTTGCATTCTGAACTACGTTTCTTGACAGGAGTCCCAAAAGATCTGAAGTACATTGTGTAAACTACACAACCTATTCTGCAAGGTTACTATCAGAATTGAAAAGAAAATAATTTCTAAAGTTTCGGGTCCTCAAGAAAACATGTTTAAGATGTCGCAAAGCATTAAACACAGTTCACCTGTCTTCCAAGTCCTTTAAGATACTGAGCAGGTAGATTCTGTTCACCTTAGCATTGTGTTCACCCTTAATGGTACGATGCCAGGAGATACCATCACTTCCCTTGAGCTCTGGCGTGTTCTCGATTCACTGTTCTGACCTTAATGAAGGGAACGTTTGGTAACTGTGTTGCTTAATCTTCTAACAAAATAACTATTAGAAGATACATATCTCTGGATCTTATAGATTATGTAAGTATTAACATAACTTAAAAAATGGAGAGACTTAGAGAAAAATAGGAAGATGTTATTTTAATTAAGCAAAAACAGAGTTATAATCACTCTTTCTAAAAATAAAATTAGACTCTTTATCAATCCTTAACATCTGCATTTAATATTTTCTTCTAAACAAAAATACAGATGCGATTATGTAGCAAATTACAGTCTTTGACAACGTATAGTATTTACCTTCTCTTACACTTACTTTAATTCTAATTTGGTCATTAATACTTGACTCATTACTGCAACGTGTAACTTGTAGTAAAAGTGCCACAATTGAACTATAAACATGACATTGCCATCTTAAAACTGCTTTGCTATAAACTGTAGAGAATATACAGAGTTACAAAGTCATTGTGTTTTTATCAAAATATACAAACCCCCCCAAACCTAACACAAGCTATCAATATTTTTCTTATGAACTATACAGTTATATAAAATATTTGTAAAATTATCTTTATATTTATAAATATTCTACCTTATTTGCTTTGGTCTATAATTATCATCATACAAGTCCACTTAGAAGTTACCTTTGTGTACTTTCTTTGAAAAGTCATTGTACTTTCCTGTGTTTATTCTTCTATTATCCTTATTTAAATGGAACCAAAGCTGCCATGAAACCAAAATTTCTCAAGGGGTTCATAGCATTTACCAATGATAGAATAAATAAGTGGACTATATTATTACTTCAATCAATACTGTATTATCATTTCAATTGTACTTTTATTGTACCCAAGCTATAGTTTCTTTTAAAATATTCAAGAAGACGAAGTCAGTAAACAAACTGTGTACCACATTTGCACGTAGAATGAAGTTGAGGTTCACTAACCTTCGTCCTGACTTAATTTTTTATCACTTCATAGAGATGAACCTACACGACTAATTGGAAATGCGGATACAGTACAACGGAGCCCTATCATATAAACTGCAACTTGTACACATACACCCTCTTTGATTTTTTAAAAATCTCTAATCTCAGTTAGAATTAATCACATTTTCACAAAATAATATTAATTGTAATATTTTGGTAATGTCTTTCAGAAGCCTATTCTCCCAGTACTGAGCAAACTGTGAAGCTGTGGGGCTCACCACAACCCTCTGGAGTGGCAGGATGAGGGAGGCAGAAAGGCCACCACCCCTTCCTCCAGCAGCCTGTTCCAGGCACCTCTCTGCTATGGGCCCCCTGTGCTGGGCCAGGGGACACCGCGACGAAGCTTGCCTGGGATGAGATGCTGGCATGGTTAGGGGGATCACTCAGAAGGGACATACAAAGGTCAGATGCTGTATTTAAGGCATGGAGATGACAGGGAACCCCACAAACTGGCCCCATCCCTGTTTATACGTAGGGACTGCCTCAGGGGTATGTATGGAAGCAAGAATCTGAGTATTTACCTACTCCTCCCAAAATCAAAGTATTTATGGGGAGTTGCTCTGTCCTTTGTTGTCCAGGCCTTATTCCAGGATGAGGAGGAAGACTCCGTCTAAATCTCCTCTTCTTCTGCTGAGAACAATGGTGTTTCTAAAAGACAGAAGTTGCAGACCCACCAGGAGGTGGACGTTTATATACAGGCTAGGCTGTTTCATGAGAACAATTTTCTTTAGACAAATGCACCTGAATAGCTCTACCAGGCCATTGACATTGGGATTTATGCAGTTTGGAAGACTGGCTATTGTGAGTTCCACTGAATCTTTATTAAATGTCTCAGAGATATCATAAATCTGGAATACTTTCCACACAAGCACTCAGACTTAACGGTTATTATGGTAACTACAAAACTGAATATGGAAAGGAAAAGAGGTTTAAACTCCTGAATATGTTTTGTAAATGTTGAGTTACAGAAAAGCACGCCAGAACTCAACTGTACTTCAGCATACCCAAGTTCATGAAACATTTCCCCACTTTCACTTTAGAATACACTAGATTACAATTATTTTGTTTATAAACACATTACTTTTTGTTAAAAAATGCAATATATGGTTTCTGCAGCAAAAATTCCTTCTACAGACTACACTGTGAACCTACATATTTATTTTGACTAGAATGATTCTGACTCAAAAACAGCACTGTAAAATAGTTCAGTGACTAGTTTCCTGTAATGCTAAGTAGAAGGGTTTTGGTTGGTCATATGTTTTTTCTTTTTTCTTTCTCTCTATATATATGTTAGAAGTCTACTGTGGCAAAAGTATTTTGGGTCTTTCACATTAAGTTTGTATTATTGCAAACACTAGTTTTTCTTTGCTGTGTTATTTTTCCTTCTTTTGCATATATTGACACATGTATAGATGAAGAAATTTGATTTTAGTAAACGATACTAATTTGAGTGGAGACGTTTCCCCATTCACTGCATCTATATTTTCTCCAATATATAATTTGGGATTGTTCTTCTCTTTTGCACAATTGTCACTCAGAGTATAACTTCTGGAGTTACATTTTGTGTATTTTTTACTTCACTTCCTTCTGAGCCAAGGAAATGTGGATTTTCCAAAAGTTTAGTGCCTTCATTGCAAAACTGTTCTTTTCTATCCTGTGGACCTGGACTTTTGAATAGATGTTTCTTCTGGTGCATTCCCAGAGCAGCTGCTGTCTTGCAAATTTTGGGGCACTGAAAGCAAGCGTATCCTTTTCCATTATGCTCACGTACATGTCTTTGCTCATGGTTCCTTTTGGTAGACAGATACAAGAAGCTCTGAAAGCAGAACTGACAGTGGTAGCGTTTTTCTCCAGTATGAATTCTTTCATGTATTTTGAGTGTTTCATTTAAAGTGAACGCCTTATTGCAGTATTGGCAGACAAAGTCTTTGACGCCCAGGTGAATACGTTCGTGTTTCTGTAGATTTCCAGGAACTGAGAAACACTTACCACAGGTTTTGCAAGTGTAGGGCTTTTCCCCAGTGTGACACCTCATATGCATTTTTAAAGTGGATGGACTTTGAAATTGTTTTTGGCATAACTCACAAATGTAAGGCTTTGAAGTAGCTACATGCCAGTGTACGTGTTCTTGAATTTCTGCGGTGGAAGACTGATCCCTTTCACAGAGCTCACAACGAAGACTGGGCATTTCTGTGTTCTCTTCTTGACTGACTGCTTTTTCCTCAGGAGCATTCCTAAGCGCATACTCTCGACTGCATGTGTTGTGGCTCTCCATAACGGTGTTCTTGCTTCCGTGCTTCTTCCTCCATTTGGTCTTTTTCATTTTTCTTAGCTGTTTGGATTTCTTTTTTGGTTTGTAATTATAATAGGGTCTCCAGGGTTTATCACTGGAATCCTGGTCACTTACGTCATCACACATTTCTGTCAGTTCCAGGCTTTCTGAGCTATAGAGCCTAGACGGGCTTCTTTCTTTTACCTCCATTTCTGATTCCTCAATCAGATTGTCCTGTTTGGACTCGTGTTTAGATTTTCGGCCCCTTTTACAGAACAGCTTAGATCCCAATATATGTCTTTTTACAATAGCCTCATTACCAATTTTTACTGTTATTTGACAAAGAGGCGCAACATTGCTGTCAGTAGATGTTCCAGGTAAGGCAGGCTTTGCAATGTACGTTTCAGTTTTACTCGATTCTTGGACAGTATTTGTTGTTTTGCTAGATGAACCTCCAGATCCTGTGACGTGCTGCGTATCCTCAGTTGCTTCTGCTCTGTTGTACAACAGCGTTTTCTTTTTCTCCTTAGTAGGTTTTGATTTTGTAATGCACTTCCCATAATTATCTGACCCATATTTACAATCATCACTTACGGACTGACTAGGTAGATTATTTGAAGATTCTGTCTTATTGTTTTCTACAGAAGTGACTGTTTTACTGTGCATTATTACTGATGAAACTCTGCTACTGTGCATTATAACAGAGGGTGCAGAACTGCTGTAACTGATGACAGAGGTTGAGTTTTCATTCACATTAGGTAAAGACACAACTGAGGAATCACACTCCTGAGAACCAGAGTCATTTGCAGCAGTGGAAACTCTTTTTTCAGCTGTGAAAAAGTCCCTTTGCAGGTCAGAATTTAATATACCTACTCCCCAAGAGGAAGAATTCTGAGTATTTGTGGAAGATGCTGTATCATTACATGAAGATGTATCCAAGGCAAGAGTTCTGTTGGTTGCTATTATATTACTTTGAAAATTCAGTGGTGGTAGCTCAGAGCCAAGAGAACTCGGAATGAAACAGTTAGCAGAAGCAGTTTCGTTAACCTGGCTACTTGTTGGAACATTTTCATATGAAGAATTTCGGTAGGACTTATAAGGTAGTCGCCTGCATTTCATAGGTAAAAGTCGATAAAGTTTGTATGGGTACATACTTGGTTTTAAGCCTCCGTTGGCTGTCTTTTTGTTTACTGAAAGACGATGGTCAATTGCATGGAAAGACTTCTGATGATTTTTTAGTATATAGTAAGTCATAAAAGTCTCCAGACAGAAAATGCACTGATATCGTCTTTCTCCAGTGTGCCAGATCTCATGTCTTGTGCGATACTCAGCTAACGCGAACACTTTATTGCAGTAGTGACAAGGATACGTTCTTCTCCATGAATGCACGTTTGCATGTCTTCGAAGGCTAGACAATGTTACATAACTACGCTTGCAAACGATGCAAGTATATAATATCTGCCCATCAACGACTTTAACCAAATGATCCGTTTCTGGTAAAGTGCAGTTTGCATTAGAATAATCAGTGATGCTGTTTTCAGGCAATAGAGGCTCGGCGTTTGCATATGAACTTCCATTCCTTCCGTCCGCAGCAGTATAGTTATCTGCAAAATTTTGTTCGTTTCCATTGTGAACCGATAAGCTACTTGATCTCATGCAGACTTGTTCATGACTTTCCAGTATATTTAGATTTGCAAATTGTTTGCTGCAGTATTTGCATATGAAAGTTTCCTGATGCTCTGAATGGAGCTGAAGATGAGTACTGAGTAATGCCCTGTCACTGAATGATTTTGCACAACAGTTACAATTGTAAACAGGTGGAACGACAGTTGCCACAGACACAGAGACATTAGCAGAACTGTTTTCCTCTTCTCTGGATAAAGGGAAATCTCCTGTTTTATTTTGAGGTTTTGGAAAGGACACAATTGTCTGATCGGTAACTGCTTCGTGTTGGGCTTCTGTAGTGGTTACTGTAGAGGCCGGTACTTTTGCTATAGCCAAACCAGTACCCTGGGGCTTAAAGGCTGTCTTAGGAGTAGTACATGCTTGTTTTCCTGGCTGAACAAGTGGTGTGGCTTGGAGATTTTCATAGTGGTCTTCACCCATCTTGTATGAAGGGCTGCTGTCCTGTTCAAGAAAAGGTGTTCCTTGAAAACTATCTCCCCCGGAAGAAACTGCATAGGAGTGTTCGGCCAGTGTACTGGCTGGCTCAGCATCTTTGCAAACGTCGCTTCTGTCGAGGCTGATGTTGGGGGCTGGTATCGTCTCAGATACCTTTTTAAAGCTTGCCCTCAAATCAAGAGGAGAAAACAAACTGTTTTCTGTTTCAAAAATTGAGAATGCATTTGTAATTCGTGGTCCATTTGTCACAGCGGAGTCTTCATGTCTCTTTTCATGTTTTTCCTCTTTGACAGCCCCTTTGTCATTAATACAGTATGCATAGGGGCAGGGGGAACTTGAAAAATTAACATCTGTAAGATCTTCTAGAAATGATATTCCCAGTTTTTTCCCTGCAGCTGCAAGGTCCGTTACAGTCTCCTGCCTCTTAACAACTACTGTGGAACTGTAGATGTAATTCAGTATTTCTGTAAATACTTCAGCTTTGAGATCATCTAACTCCAGAACATGACCTGAAATACAGATAGTACGACTCCAAAAAATGTTTTTAAAGTAAAGGCTTGAAGCTGCCAGCACATTGCTATGGGCTTTAAATTTAGTATCTTCCACAATTATGGTGACATCACATAAAATACCCCGAATGCGCTGTTCATTTAAAATGGAAAGTACAGTATCACTGTGGAAGTCGTCCTTGAGATCCTTTGAATGGGACATGACTGTCATCTACAAGAAAAAAAAAGAATGTAAATATATTTGGAAGGCATTTTTCATCCATTTCAGTTACAGATCAAGTTTATAGTTGTATATTTACTTTATACGTATTTTTAATTTATTAACTTTTAAATTTTAAGAATTAGTAAAATTTTGTCATAGCATTTCAGATTGAAGTCATCTTAGGTTCACTGGTACCAACAATACTGAAGGTAATCTATGAACAGATCAAGGATGCAGGAACACCAGTAGCTCCTCAGCAGGAGGCAGAGGATCTTCTCTGTGGTCTGTTGCCCACCCAGTGCCTTTCACTGGGGACCACAGCCACCAGCTTTCTGCTGTGCCCACGGGTGCATCTACTCAGGTTCACACCGAATGACTCACTGAACCCTTGAGGGAATTCCCCCAGCATGCAGTTGAGGTATTTGGTAGACATTATGGGGAAGGCTGAATTGCTGTGGTTCTGTGGATACTGAGGACTTTGTTTTCTGGGGCTGTTTGTCAGACAGTAACTTTACAACACAACTGCATTTGCTCCCCTTATTAAGCTGATCTTTAAAACAGGGATCAGAGATCCCATGCAATGAAGTTTCAGTTACAGAATAAGGCTTTATAAACAAATCAAAGGAACACAATTTTGTAAAGAGTAGCAGAGTACATGTAACACTATTTAGGCAAACAGTATTATTTTTTAAATAGTGATTAAATTTTATTAGATAAATAGTTTACACTTAATTTAAAATGACTGAAAATTTATAACTGAACTTATAAATTCACTGAGTAAAACAAGTAGAGAGTAATAGAACATTTTTTCCTTCAGTTACAGTTTATAGTGTTCACACTTTATAATTTGATAGTGTGTTAACTTCTACCAAATAATAAGATTCAATTGCCATAGTAAATACCATTACATAACTGCTAATTTATAATAATGAGGTTTAATGCTGACAAGAAATGTTTATATTAGCCAGGCTGTTACTGCATGAATACACTGGTTTATTTAAAAGATGCAAAATATGAATGAAAAACAGACTGAAAAAATGGATGAATTTGATAGTATGTATCTGGAGAAAATCTCTGATTATTTTTTTGCTTTGTTCAAATTCAGATCTGTACCATATAATGAGGTTTGTTATTTTTTTTCCTCCATTTCTGAGTAGTGTTTTTAATTACTTGTTATGGTTTGAAAAACCCACAACAATTTACTGTTGTTTAGACAATTATTCTATCACCCGATGAACCCTCCCCACCCAGGAAGGGGACTCAGAAAAGACAAGGAAACCCAGGGGTTGAAATATAAACAGATTTAATAGAATAATAATAATAAATAATTAACCTTAATAATACTAAAGAACCAATATTGATCCCAAGATCAATATAAAACATACAAAGATTATACTCAGCCAGTTCTATCAGTAGAAGCTCCGCACTCCCAGCGGTGGACAGCAAATGTGGGACACTGCGAGCACTACGACTTTGGGAGGAAGGGAAGGCCTCAGGCGTCCGGCACCACAGCAAGAAGTTCTCAGGATCACCGCCATCAAGGGAGAGGAAAAACTCCTCAGCAAACTTCCTAATTTATATTGAATGTGACGTTCGTGGTATGAAATAATCCTGTTGGCCAGCTTGGGTCAAGTGCCCGGGTCTCGCTCCTCCTCATCCCCGCACTGAGACCTTGAAACCCACATACCATAGCTGGCTATAAAGTAAGTATTTTCACAAATTTAGATGCTAGAGTCTTCTAAAAATGCAGTTTTCCCTAGCACTAGAAGAGACCTTACTGAAAAGTAAAATTACTGACAGAGAAATTAATCCTGTGTTGCTCAAACCAGGAAACTGCTACTACCCATTTCTGACTTCAAGTATTCATGGTTTCAGCTGGGATGGAGTTAACTTTTTTTCTAGCAGCTGGTGTAGTGCTGTGTTTTGGATTTGGGATGGGAACAGTGTGATGGCACACAGATGTTTTTGGTAGCTGCTAAGCATTCAAGGCTTTTTTTGCTCCTCACACCACCCCGCCAGCGAGCAGGCTGGGAGGGCACAAGAAGCTGGGAGGAGACACAGCCGCGACAGCTGACCCCAACTGCCCAAAGGGCTATTCCATACCATATGACGTTGTGCTCAGTATATAAAGCTGAGGGAAGAAAAAGGAAGGGGTGGACGCTCGGAGTTACAGTGTTTGTCTTTCCAAGTAACCGTTACGCATGATGGAGCCCTGCTTTCCTGGAGATAGCTGAACACCTGCCTGCCCATGGGAAGTAGTGAATGAATTCCTTGTTTTGCTTTGCTTGCATGTGCGGCTTTTGCTTTATCTATTTAACTGTCTTTATCTCAACCCATGAGTTTTTTCTCACTTTACTCTTCCGATTGTCTCCCCCATCCAAACTGGGGCGAGTGAGTGAGCAGCTGCATGGTTCTAGCTGCCGGCTGGGGTTAAACCATGACACAAGTCATGAAGAAATAGTTGTCCTACTGACGCTTACCAATCTCTACAGTAAAAAAAATCTGCATATTTATCAAAGACCCTTTTCTTTTAACTTCTGGAATCAAAATGCACCTTAAAGAAAATGAAAAGCTACAGATATTTTATAAGATAGGTTAAAATAGTACCACAGTGTAGTGCTCTAGTAAGTTAGGAGTACCCTCTGAACATTCCATCTACTGCTCCAAACTTAAATGTTAAGCTTGAAAATGTTTATGATGACCCTTACCCTCAAATAGTTTACATTAAAAATGCCAATATATTTATTAAGATGGGTTTGATCCAAATGGTGAAACAAAGGTTTGACCCATATTCACTAAGCAAACAGCAATGGCCACACAGAACACACTGGCTCTCTCACCCAAGCTATTCAGAAATAATCCTTTCTTGAAAATAGGGCCTTTACCACAAAGTAAGTAATATGGAACATACACCCTTGTTCTAGCTAATCTAGTTACACTTTATCACAAATCCACCAACTATTTCACTGCAAATCAATTTATACAAAAAACAACCACCACTTTACTGTAAAGACAAACACAATGTACTATGAAAAAGACGTAATTTGGTACATTATGGAGGAAGCTTGGAAGTAAAAGTCGTACCTTGTAGCATGGCCACTGTTTCTATCAGGAAGGTATTTTCTATGCAAATGGCCAAAACGTAGAATCATAGAACCGTTTTGGTTGGAAGAGACCCTAAGACGACCAAGTCCAACTGTTAACCTAACACTGCCAAGTCCACCACTAAACCATGTCCCTCAGCACCACATCTACACATCTTTTAAATACCTCCAGGGATGATGACTCAGCCACTTCCCTGGGCAGCCTGTTCCAATGCTTGACAAGCTTTTCAGTGAAGAAATTTTTCCTAATATCCATCCTAAACGTCCCCTGGCACAACTTGAGGCTGTTTCCTCTTGTCCTATCACTTGTTACTTGGGAGAAGAGAGTGACCCCTACCTCACTACAGCCTCCTTTCAGGTAGTTGTAGAGAGCAATAAGGTCTCCCCTCAGCCTTCTTTTCCCCAGACCAAATAAGCCCAGTTCCCTCAGATGCACCTCATATATAAGACTCGTTCTCTAGACCCCTCTCCAGCTTCATTGCTCTTCTCTGGACATGCTCCAGAACTTAAATGTCCCTCCTATATTAAGTGAGGGGCCCAAAACTCAACACAGTATTTGAGGTGCGGCCTCACCAGTGCCAAGTACAGG
>RSEF01000009.1:8097976-8125464 GCA_003993805.1 Himantopus leucocephalus
TGACATCTTTGTAGTCCTCCTGAGTGGCCTGCCCCTTCTTCCATAGGCCATAAACTTGCCTTTTCTTCCCAAGTTCCATCCAAAGCTTTTGGTTTAGCCAGGCCGGTCATCTTCTCCTTACAGCACATAGGAACAGCCAGCTCCTGTGCCTTAAAGATTTCCTTCTTGAACAACATCCAGCCTTACTAGACTCCTTTGCCCTTCAGGACTGCCTCCCATGGGACCCTGTCAACCAGTCTCCTACATGGGTCAAAGTCTGCCCTCCGAAAATTTACGGTGGCAGTTCTACTAACCCCCCCTCCCTACTTCTCCAATAAATGAAAACTCTATCATTTCATGATCCCTATGCTCTAGATGCCCTCCAACCTTCACATCACCCACAAGTCCTTCTCTATTTGCGAACAACAGGTGCAGCAGGGTGCCTTCCCTATTTGGCTTGCTCACCAGCTGTGTCAGGAAGTTATCCTCCACACGCTCCAGGAACCTCCTAGACTGTTTCCTCTCTGCTGTATTGTATTTCCAGCAGACATCTGTAAGTTGAAGTCCCCCACGAGAACGGGTGGAAGTGATTGTGTGACTTCTCACAGCTGCTTACAGAATATTTCATCTGCCTCTTGATCCTGGTTGGGTGATCTTTAACAAACTCCCACCAAGATATCTGCCTTCTTGGCCTTCCCCCCAGTTCTTACCCTTAAACACTCAACCCTATCGTCACCATCATTAAGCTCAAGACAATCAAAACACTCCCAAACATAGAGGGCCACTCACTGCCTCTCCTTCCTGGCCTATCCCTTCTGAAGAGTTCATAGACATCTAATGCAACATTCCAGTTATGCTTATTGTCCCACCATGTTTCTGTGACGGCAACTATATCATAGTTCTCCTGCTGCACAATGGCTTCCAGCTCCTCCTGTTTGTTGCCCATGCTAAGTGCATAGGTGTAGATGAACTTCAGTTGTGCTATTGATCCTGTCACTTTTGGGGGGAGAGAAGCCCTAATTCCTACCTGACAATTCCCAGGCATTTCCATGAGTTCTAGCCCATCAATATCCCTTGTGTCTTTGTTATCGCATGGCACTCCATCCCCTACCTCCACTGGGATGGTAGACTGAAGGACCTCGCTAGCACGCTGTCCCACAAACACTGATGTGCTGCCCCCAGGCTTGTCTCTAGCAAGCTTTGTTTCATTCTCTTCCCCCTTCAAACATAGTTTAAAGCTCTTCCAATAAGCCCTGCCAACTTCTGTGCAAAAATCTTCTTCCCCCTTTGAGACAGGTGTTCCCAACAGGCCTGGTGTCATGGAAACTGACCCATGATCAAAAAACCCAAAGTCCTGCTGCTGACACCAGGCTCGGAGCCAGGTATTGATCTTCCTGTTTCTTTCCCCATTATACCCTGCAACTGGAGGGACAGAGGAGAACACTACTTGTGCTCCTGATCCCTTAACCAGTCACCCCAAGGCCCTGAAGTCTCTTTTGATTGCCCTCAGATTTCCTGTTGCGACTTCTTTGCTGCCTACCTGAAAAATCAATGATAGATAATAATCCGAGGGCCACACCAGGGTGGGAAGTTTTCTCGCCTCTACCTGGGCACACCTCTCACAGGTGTAACGTCTAATACAGTTCAATGGCTGAGAATTTTCAATGCACAGAATTCAGAAAAATCAAAAATTTTACTCACAAAAAATACCTCTGATGCTTATATATGCCGTAGATGTCAAGAAATGCATTCATCAGTATAAATATGACAGAAATATAGATAACCTGAAATTCACAGAAGTTAGGTATGGTTATCTGTTTTGGTTCAGTATCTGAAAACTCCTATAAGATTGTAGCTAGTTTCTAGCATATCGAGTCTTCCACAGAAAGAATACCAACAAGAACACTTCTCTTCAAGCAAGCAGCCGCTATCCCATAATTGATTCTTTTTTCTCATTGACAATGTCTGAGATTACATCTGACTTGCTCATGTGATGTGGTATTAGAAACCAACTGTCAGACATCAAAAACATTTCACAACAGGAGCTATTGATAGAGTTATTTCCTGAGTATAGGAAATAAATGATGTCAACTCTACCTCCCCCTGAACTGCCCCATAGGAACTTGCCTATGTTTTTTCTGTTTCTTTATTGGAGACAGCTGGTTTTAGTTCAAAGACACATCATCTGACATACTGTTTGCTAAAAATATCAGACTGCTGCTTCTATACTAAGGCATTTATAAGCAAGGCCTACAAACCCAAGTGTTTTTAGTAGAAGTCTTATTATTCAACTAGTTATTTAAAAATTTATCCCCCTAAGGAGAAAAGTGAGTATTTTCAATTTCTACTTGCATGTACATAGATTGCCAGTTTTTGAAAGGAGGTTGTAGCGAGGTGGGAGTCAGTCTCTTCTCCCAAGTAACAAACGATAGGACAAGAGCAAACAGCCTCAAGTTGTGCCAGGGGAGGTTTAGGATGGGTATTACAACAAATTTCTTCACCGAAAGGGTTATCAACCATTGTAACAGGCTGCCCAGGGGACGTGGTGGAATTGTCATCCCTGGAGGTATTTAAAAGATGGGTAGACACGGTGCTTAGGGACGTGGTTTAGTGGTGGTTTGGCAATGTTAGGCTGATGGTTGGACTCGATGATCTTAAAGGTCCCTTCCAGCCTAAACGATTCTATGCTCAGTAAAACACTGAACTAGATTCCTTGTATAAAGATGGTAGAAACTATAACTTGCTATTTGGAAATGTAATTATTTTGCTGTGTGCTAAACCATCTGCTATATATCTCATTGGAGAGTTATACAGAAAAATCCAGAGCAAATTGATTTTCAGAGCCAATACTTTTTGCTCCTCTGTCTCAATCTATGCATTCCCCAAACAGTCCATTTATTCATGTGTGTAATGATTGTCTACTGCCTTTTATTTTACCTGTCTTGCTTCTTGCATTTGTGAAAAATGTGTCTGAAAGGCTATAAAATCAGAATGCTCTAGCACACACATAAATGGAATATTTTAGGAATATTTTACATTCCATTTGCAGTTTATATTGCAAAGGGAAAACCTGCTCTTCAGCTTCCAACAGAGCTCTACTGAGACCAAGATACACAGAGATAAACTTTTCAGATATATTACTATTACTGTTGTTAAATATTTTCGATTAAAACACTGAAAAGTCCATTTGGAATGTTACTATTCTTCTGTATGATTTTTTATTATAAAATTATGGACGAAATTCTAGTATTATCTACAAATGTTGCCCAAAACACATGTAAATACCATTTGACCTATTAAAGGTCAACAAAACTCTTCAGCCTACTAAGCCATCCTTTTCTGACACAAATATGTGTGTTAGCCTACTAAGCCATCCTTTTCTGACACAAATATGTGTGTTAATTTCATACTTTTTACTCTCAATCCAGGCATAAATAATTTCTTCAGAATCTGAACAGTACCTTTGCAGTATAATTCCATAGTCTTTAGTGCACCTATAGATAACTTTAGCTTCTGAACAGCAGAATTTTTGATTGGGAGTCTTCTGCAAAAGCAGTAACAGACTTAACCTATCTTTAAAAGTTGTTGAATCACTTTGAGAACTAAGATTTAAATATTCATTTGAAACTTAAGTGCAATGGTCAGTAGGTTGATTAAACAATAATGTTACCTTTTCTGACATCAACAGAATACCACCCCAGGCCAATAGTTGTAAGAGAAAATAAGTAATATCAAAAGAATGGAAAGATCAGAGATTGATGCATGCAAACACAAATTTGACTACTTATGCCTCACAGATGACACAGTTATACATATCAAAGCAGCCAGCTCTGCATGGACACTGCAGAGAGAAGAAGCTACCATTAATTTTTATATTAATATTACTTTGACGTAAACACAGAGATCACAACAAGTTTTACTGGTCAATGACTAACAACTATAAATAAAATTTTTTACTACCAAAGAGACTGTTGCAATCTAGGAACACTGAACTTTTGCTAAACTTTTGAAATCCACTGCCAAGCAAGTGTACCCCACTACATATGAGAAAAGATTCTTTTATTCCACTTCAGTTGTCTAAATTTGAAGGACAAGCTCGTAGCATCAACAACAACAAAAAAACCCACCATTAGAGCCCGTTGCTAGTACCCAGGCAAAATACAAAACAGCAAGATACTTGATAAACTGTAGTAACAGTTCTCCCTCTGTTTTCTTATTCCACGCATTTCTACTGGGGTTTTAAAGATGCTAGTATTTTCTGGTACTTACCAACATGACACTGGGGAAACATGCTCCCTCCATAATTTTCTAATGTTCAGTTTCATTCCACTCTATTAGCCTTCAAAGTATGTTATCTCTGTTCTGTTTCTGGCCTGTTTCCCCAACTGAGAAGGAACATTCATCTGTATCTAACTCTCCTAAAGGGCACTATTTTGTTCTAGAGCAGAAATAGGGCTAGGCATCACCAACAAACAAAACAACAAGCAAACAAAAACAAGTACACCCCCCCCACATCCTCCCCCAGCTCTACGATCCCAGTCCTTGCCAACCTGGAAACCTACTGTCCAGCCATCGCTTTTGTGATGGCGCCTCAGTTTTTGCCTGGAATGGCTTCACCAGTCCTGTCCGAGCAGTATGGCTACGCAGAGCTGCTTCGACCAGGGTCCCTTCAGCCTCCTTACAACCTCAGCCATGCAGGGAAGTTTTAACGACGTCTAATTATGTTTAAGAGCTTGCAGTGGCATGTAGCGTAGTGCTCCAGCCTACATAGCCACACATTATTTCTACAGATACATTTTTATTTTTCCTCTTTCAGACTCACTGCTTGTGCAAATACTTGCCTTTTCTATTTGTTATAGCCTCATAAGCATTATAGACTTTAAATCACTTTTTTCAGTCCTGCACTGTTTCCTCTAACTTTTAATTCAGACAGCTTGGGGGGGGGGAATTTAGCGTAAGAATATTATGTTAGTATGAGCAGAAATCTGAAGCCGCCAGATTAACCATTATTTCAGAGTCGTAATTCTTTCCTATTATTAGCATCCCTAGCTCATTCTCTCACTTCCTGCTTTACACTTCCCATGATGGTTTCTCATCACATGGAAAACAGCCTTTAAAACCTTATCAGCACTTAGAGGAGGCTTATGCTTTTCGTCAAGTGATGTTTCTCACTCGGAAAGCCAAGGCCGCTCCCGTCCCTCTAACAGGGCGCTCTGTCACTGATCTGGCTCTAAAAACAATTAAAATAATGATAAAAAAAAATAATAAACCGCATTTCCCGCTGCACGTCCGGTTCCCCCCGCCGCCCGGAGGCTGCACCCCCCTGCCCGTGCCCCCGCCGCAGCCGTTAATCACCGCCGCGGCCCCCCGGGCCCGCTCCGCTCCCTCGCAGCCTTCGCCCGCACGGTGGAGCTGGGCGCGCGCCGAGCGCCGCGGCCCGTCCCCTCCTCAGCGCCGCGGGGCAGGAAGGAGAGGCCTTCACAGCCTCCCGCGCCATCCTCCCCTGCTCTGGCACCGACTACGGACAGTATAACCTCCCGACGCGACACGTTAACGTCGGTATATGTCTCTGTCTCAAAAGGCGGCCTCTGAGAGGCGAGGCGTTCGGCGGGCCGCCAGCTGCGGACAGCTCGCCGGCGCTTCCTGCTCGCGGGCAGTGCCCGCGCTCGGGAGGACATGAAGCCTCTCGCCGAGGAGGCAGCGCGTATTAACCCGCAGCGCCGTTCTTCCTGCCTCACGCAACCTCACGCCCGAATGCCGGACAACTCACTGCTTTAGAGCTACCTGGCGGTTCAGCCCCGGTCTCGGGGGTCTCCTCTCGCGGCGGCGGCTCAGCGGGAGGCTGCGCGGGCTGAGGGGACAGGTGCCATCTTCCCGGCGGCGCGCGGCCCGCCCGCCCCGCCGCAGCGCGCGGCCGGCGGGCGCAGCAGCCATTTTGCTCCGATCGTCCCCGGCAACCGGGTTCGCTGGTGGGACGGGGGCTGGGTCCCCCTCGGCCTCTGCGGACCGCCACGTCGTTTGTCACGGGCTTCTCTTACGGCAAACGCTTTCTGCTCAATTAGCGCAGGCAGCTGGGGTGTTTCGGGCAAGCTGTTTATGTGCAAGGACTGTAAATTTAGCAGGATGAGGAAACGCAGCGTTCCCTGTATCCAGCCCCTCGCCCCACCGCCGTCGGTGCGGTTTTGGCCACACCGTTGAGAATTCCTCTCAGTCCTAACAAAGGATCCTGATTGCCTTACTCTCCTTCAAAGCCCTCCTCATATGAAGAAAGAGAAAGCGTTTATGGAGGTGCACAGGTCTGTGCCTAACTTCTGCAACTTCCCACTAAAAAGAGAGATTAAATACCTCCTTGAAAAAAATTATCTGAAATAAATTACATTTGGTTACTGAGGTATAGTCATATTTACCTTATTTTCCTTAGCTAATTATAGTAATCTTTTTTTTTAAGCATATATAGAAAACTCATACAGTATCATGAGGATGTTTATTTTAAGCGGTAGCCTTATTCTCTAATTTCGGTTACTTATTATTTACTGCCCCAGGACTCAAGTGCAACAATACTGTTAGTGCTTCATAAGCACCCACAAATGCTTACCTCGATCATGAAGGAAGTAGCCTGACTTCATTTAGCCAGATGCTCCAGTATATTTAGTACAGTCTTCCTATATATTGTCTCTCTGCCTCTCGCTTTAAATAGTCAGCAAAACCTGTTTTCCCAGTACTTCAAATCATGAAGCTTAGAGAAAAACTGGGCTTTGAGACAGGTAGAAAACATTGTTAGAAGAATGGACAATTTGCTTTTGTCTTAAAGCTTGCTCGAATATACTAATTTTGCCCGAGGCTAATCTGTGTTTATTTTTACAAGGAATTGTGTATGAGGTTTTACTGGACAGTTATTTTATTTTCAAATCTTAAGCCTATGCATTAGAAGCACTGAATAGTAGGAACTGATTCGTTTTAGACAAAAAAAAATAATGCAGAAGCACGAACGATTTCATCATTGTCACCCTTGACAGGCCTGGAAATTAGAACTTTGCTAGACCCCCTTCGTGATAAATGCTGCTTATCATCTGATGAAAACTATTTAATATCAACTTAAGATATACAATCTATTATAAGGAGGGGAGGTCTTTTTTCCAGCATCCTGTCTTGGAATTATCATACGCTTTCCTGGTTGTTTAAAAGATACGGAAAGAAACTTGTTCTTGTCAGGAAATTGTCATAATGTCAGTGACTGAGCTAAACATCCCTCCTCTTTCATTATTTTAAACAATCCACATTAAAAGATCATCTTAGAAATACTAAACATCTCTGTGGAGAGTTTAATTACTGTTTCTGGATCACTGGAATTCTTATAAATAAGTTCACCTACTGAAGCAATGAGTATCTTTTTAGCTTAGGACTCTCTGCTACCAAAAAATGGTTTCTTTCATCTCATGAAAAACTGAGCTGTTCTTACAGGAGGTGGAACAAATAGTTGAAGAACACAGAGGTATTGACTGCAAAAGAAAATTGTGTCCAAAAGTTCTCACAAGCTTCTTTTTTATTCCAGCCTACGTAACTGAGAAGCAAAGTTCCATACTCACATGTAGGTTACTTTTAATCTTGGACTTTGTCTATTGCCTATTTACTATTGTTTCTTTATTAGTGTTTTAGGTGCATATATGCATATTAATATGCATTAATGAAGATTTCTGACACAAGTGCCTTAAGAAGTATTTGTGAAAAATGTGTTGTCAGTAACAATACAATAATATGGATTAAATTAAACCTGTTGTAATCCTTTAAAAGAAAGAAATGCATTACTGAAGAACAATAAATACAACCATCTTTTTAGATTACATGAAACAACTTTAAGGAAGATTAGGTTATGAATTCCCCCTAAATCTTAATGAAAATTGATTATTTTAAATGGTTTTGAAAAACAGATGCACAACCATCATTTGTATAGCAGATACCCCCAACTCAGAGACATTAATTTATTTGTACTTGACCATTTGATGCTCTGGCAGTCTTAACATCTATAGACAATGTAACAGATTTGGAGAAAACGGATTCATTTTTTCTCTTTTTTTTTTTTTTTTTTAATTGATAGGGTGTTTTCTTAAGGCAACTTCAGCTCATCCACTAAAAAAAAAAAAGAATCACCTTTTCTGTGACTAGTACTGTAACTGAAGGTACTAATTTCCATATATATATAAAATTTGAGCTATTTGGAATTCACAGTCCCATCAGTTCCTTGTGCAATAAAAATATTCTTCAGAGTAGAAGAAATTCTTTATAAGGCCATCTTGGCTGCACCCAAGATTTTACATTTTCATTATAATGTTTCATGTAAAACCAATTGCATGGAAGGAAAATGGAGGAACTGGTGCTGGAGTCAGACCTATGTGAATGGACTACATTGATATTTGTGAGAAATTGGACAAGATTTATCTGCACCTGCAGTCCTGATTTTAGGGTATAAGCCACAATACAAATTATATACTTCAAAAATAGCAATCTTGCTGGTGTATGTGTACGAATTCCCATTGAACATATAAATATAACATATAAACATTGAAAGGTATAGAGAAAATTGTCAGCAAACTTTTACTTCTTTAAAATGTAGAAAAAATGTTCCAAGGGTTTTTTTTGGTTTGGATTGGTTTGGGGTTTTTTTCCCCCCTTGTTCCAAGGTTAGTGAAGTGGTGGTATTTGGATGCTTTGCTGAACTCTGATAATCTCACTTCTGCAACTCATGGCACGTGGTATCCTTTCCTTAAGAGTATTTCAGACTGACTAGGAAAAAAATGTTCCAATGTGCCTCTCTAGTCAAGCAGTTTCAGTTCTTAAACAGCAGGAAACAACATATATAGCATTACCAACTCTTGCAAATTCCTCATGAGTGACAGGATTTTGCCCAGGGCTTGCTTGGTTTCCTCCTCAGTGCCTACAGCAGGCCAGCATATCCATGAGAAAAACACTTGGATGGACTGTCTTCTTCATTGCTCTCACTGCTGAGGTCAAAGCAGCCAGTGATGCTGCCAAGGAGGAAAATGGCTCCTCTTCACCCCTCAGGCAGACCAACACTTCACTCAGAAGTGAGTGAAGAAGCACGGCCCAGCAGCCCAAAGTGGCTTCACTCCCCTTTCTGTAGCATGATAAAGAGTTCCTTTGTGTAACCCTTCTCCTCGAGCATCAAGTGGAGGAAGAGGAAGGGAGAAGGAGCACAGATATGGAGACCTGCAGCTGCCTGCTTCTCCAAGTCTGGTTGAGAGGAGAGCAGCCTGGCAGAACTCATTTGGCTCTCAAACTCTGCGAAATGTGCATGTGCACCAAAGAAAGTCTTTCTCCAAAGTATGTTGCTGTCTTACGATTTAGGCATGGCCTAATCTGACTCCCGTTAACACTAAACAGAACACATACAAGCAAGTTTTAAAGGTATAAGTATACCTTTGTCTCTCCACCAGTCTAAAATAGAAAATGTAGCAACAGCAATAGTTGACATAAATCCAAATTCTTCTTTTGCACAAAATAGAAAAGCTTATGTTGTGCTGTTACTAAGAATCAGCTGACTTTACATCTTGCTATCTCTGAACAATCTCAGTATTATTTTCCATTTAAGTATTTCATTTTTTTATGTGCTGCTGACAAGCCACTTTCTAGCCTCCTACCCTTCTGGGACATATCACAGTCCTTAGCTAGCATAGATCAATTGCAATCATGAAGCTATGTTTACAGACAGAGTGACAACAACAGACATTTTTCTGTTGTTGACTGTTGTCAAATGTAGTAATTTATATATTTGAATAGCTTTAAGCAAAAGTAGCAAATTAAACATTTTTGTTCCTTTTGGACAATTACTACGTGGTATTCTGTTGCCCATTCAGTTATCAGAAAGACAAAATAAAAGCAGTTGAACCCAGCTTCTCATTTTTCCAACTTGCAGAGAAAACATCCTTTGAATATTTGAGCCAACATCCCCACGAGCAGCAGCCAAGCTGCATGCCCAGGGGCCGCCGTTATTCTCAGTGAGGTGTGCCGGGGGCCAGGCCGATGCAGCCGTTCTTGCCCTTTACTACAGCTGATGTAGCAAATCATGCTAGACTGAAAATAGAGGTAAATCCCTTCCCCTGGAAACACCTGATTTAGTTGGTCTGCTAGATGGCTAGACACAGAAAGCTAGAATTGGTCTTCAGATCATTAACTGGCCACCAATATTCCTTAAAACATTGCAAAATATTTTTACGTTTTTGCTGTTATATTGGTAAACTTTAGCATGCCAAAAACAATGCACAAGTGATAGCTGTTACTCTTAATCATCACTTTAGTGTGGCCATTTATTATGACAACTTTTTTGATACGCAGTAACTTTGGCTGTATGCTCTTAAATATTCTTATGCTCCATTTTGTGCTGACCTAAGCGGTCCAGCCCAAGCTGTGCTCCTCCTCTTCCATCCTGCTGCACGTTCCAACCTAAAAGCTACAGCAGGGCCTCTACCTGCGCAATGGAGAGGACTGTAGCAAAAGCAGGTAGCAGCTGGCAGTAGGAAGAAAACCTCGATGGCTCCAGCTGTGGTTTGTGCTGCGTGCTCTGCCACCAACGTGAATTGCCCCAGACGCAAATCCTGGCCCCACAGTGAGCTCAGCTCAGATGGGGAGCAACAAATAATGAAAAGAAAAAAGCAATTGATTTGCATCTCCCTAATAATTTCCCAAGTTCTTATTGGCTCAAAAGCCTTAAGAGTATTGTAGCACGTGATGAAATATAACAACATCGGTTATGGTTCAGGATCATGAAAAGATTCATGTGATTGTGTTCAAATTATGTGGAATTAATACTAGATTCTGGTACACTTCACTGTTGAGAGTTACGGAAATGTTGAACATGGTCAGGATAATCTTTATTTGCTAAATCTCATTGTTATCTATGAAGCCTTCTCTCTTATTGTATACTCAAAAAAAGTCAATGGGAATCTTTTCATTGATTTCAAGGGGGTTTTAATTAGACCACTGGTCACATAAACAACTTCTTAGATTACACCAACTGAATTTAAGCTCAGGATTTGCAGATTCCCATTTTTGCTGTCTTTTTAATGATTAGCATTTTAGACTTATTTCCTAAAGATATATTATCTTGGGATAACATAGTTAACCCAAAGGGTTGTATACACTTTTCATTTTATATACAAATGAATACTGTAAGAAGAAAGGCCAAAAATAACCTGCACATAAACTTGCTGAAGTCAGTAAACAAATTTGTCAAAACTGATCTGATATATCCGAGCTTCTTTTAAATCCAGGAATAAAAACCAAAATAGTACTATACAAACACTTGCACAGAAAGTGCGAGTACTGCCTAAATGCAACATCCAAATCTTGTTCTGAAAGTCCATGAAATACTGCTATTTTGACTTCTTCTACAGCTTTTTCTCCCCCACCACCTTTTTCTGTTGTTGACTGTTAGAAGACAACACTTGGCCCTATCTCTTTGCCTGGATACGTTGGATAGAATGAGAGTGCTACAAGCAACATCAGTTTCATTTTTATTTAGTGGCTTTAGTTTGTCACTGTGTAAAACAGTATAATCATACTTGCTTCTGAATGCTGGTACAACATTCAAATTTGGAATGCCTGAGCATTTCTGAAAGACACCGTAAACCTTCATTTTCATCCATATTTTGTTGTCTTAAAGCAGTGCTTTAAGTATTCAGAATCTTGGAAAAAGGTTTCAATTTGCAGACCAAGACTACCATGCCAGATTTGTCCAGTTATTGCAAGTCCAATTTAAAATGCAATTAAAAAAAAAAATGCCAAGAGATATTTCCATTGAAAATATGAGGTTTTTAGGTTAAAACCTTTGAGTATTAAGAATCCACATTGGGCCATGCCCAGAAATCTTTTTATATGGTGATTTTCGAGATGCATGCATTATTGTGAGCACATGGTATGTAAATGCATTGGGCTGCTTAACAAGCATTCACTGACACACATCTGCAGCTTTGCTAATGTACCTTTTATTCGTATGTGGTTGCCAAGGAAACAGGTTATGGCCCAGTATTCTACCTAAAATATACTCAGCAAGTGTTCTATGATAATTTACTTAAAAAAGGTACAACTTAGATTTTGTAGCCCATTGCTTCTGTAAGTCCAGGTAACCTGAATTTATCTAATTTTAATGTTTCACTGATTAGTTTAAACCACCAATGCCATCTTATTGTCTCTGAAAATCCATTACCATTTTGTACGTCATACAACATTATGTATTAAAAGTAAACTTAAATACAGAAAACATTTTGAGATATTCTAGGAATTGAAGAGGGTTAGTTTGGTTGTTTTTTAAAAAAATTTAGTTCCTTATCTATGTTCTGCGTGGTAGCCTTAATTACGTATTTCTACACAGAGGTATCGCAGCATTAATGACTATGATGCAACAAGCCATTTCCTACAGAAATTTGTGCAAATACTGCCACTGAAATCAATGAAACTACTCCCTTTCTATAACACAAATTACACTCTTTGATACAAAGAACCATGTTCAAAATTAATGAATTAATCAGCATTTCACTTTCTTTCATTCAATACATACGTATCTCAAATCTAAAGCACAGATACCAGACATACTTATTTCAACCAAGATTATTATTGCACATGCACAGTAAGAAGAAAGGAAAATGCTAATATTTGAAAAAGCCATGCAAAATGTGGAACTCTTATTTTGAAATATCCTGATTATTTATCGCAATACTATACTTGAATTTAGAAAGTGCTCTTAGCAGCTCATCATTCAAGAGGTTTTTTACTACCCCGGATTACAGTCACATATAAAGGTAGAGATTACATGAACTATAGACAGCTTAACCAAAACAACAAAATTAGAAATGGGCATTGGCACTAAGAGAGTTCCTCTACCTTTATTATATGCCACAGATTTGTAACGAATACTAGTGACTGGGATCCAGCGTTCACATTCTGGCAAGCTCAGGAGGTTTGCTTGCCTGCCAATATGTTCCGCTTCTACAGATCATTGGAGGCTATAACAACCTGTTTCAAAGATCCATTCTGCCTGATTTTGTTTGTCCAGCCTCTGTGGCAATAAAAATCCAGCGAGAGCTGGAAAAATCCAACAAGATTGACACGAGAATGGAGCAATGCGGCACCATAACGAGACGAACTCTTAAATGATTATAAAAAAGGTAGAACTTTAACTGAAAAAAAAAAAATCATGTAATGCAGAGGTTTTAAAGTGTTAAATATTTTAGCACTATTTCCATGTGAGTTTTAAAGAGATTTCTGCTCTCTATAATGACCCCATAAACTTACCCACCTAAAATCAGGTTGTTCTTCTGTTAGAGTCTTTTAAAAGTGGTATCGACAGGTATTTTCGGCAAAACCATCTCAGTAATTTTGTGAACTCTGTGGCTACTGGGTATCAGCCTGCAAAGTGGAAAATCCAAATTTAATGACTAAATTATTAGACAAATACTAATTTCCAGATACATTGTATAATTCATCAGATTTTTCCCTGGAGCGCTGTAGGACTCCAAATCTACATCTGGGAGGCTTACAACACACTAGCAATAAAACAGTACCATTAACCAAACTATTGTGAATAGAGCTTCTGCCTGCATTGTTTTACTATGGTTTGACCTGTGTAGTGCAAACTGGACTTAATATTTCATAATATGTTCTAGACAGACATGTACAGATGTTTTCAAGTTTAAAATAATTTTTCATTGGGGTCACTGGAAAAATTATACTCAAACCAATCCTTGGCTCTACTTCCCGTCTCCCATCTCAACTATAGCCAAATTATTCCTCACACATTTACCTGAGAAGACATCAAATAATGGAGGCTTCACAGCTTCCTCAGTTAGTCTGGTCCTGAGTTTCGCAAGGTAAAGTCAGTGGAAAACAATTGTATTTTAAGATTAGCTTCACAGTTTGCCAGTTTAGACAACAAATCATGGTATAGGGAGAAACACGCATCATTACTAGTCAGCTCCCTTGATGCCACATAAACTGCTGAAACCAATGACAAGTTATCTTTTATCTTAAAAGCCTCCATGGGTTTTTTTGCAGTCTTTCAAAAGGCCTTTTCTTTCTCCACTTTCCATTCTGCCACTTTTCTTTTGGCCTCTTTTGTCACAGATATCATCACAGTATCTGTGATACTGACATTTCTAGGCAACTCTTGTTCTCTGGAAAATACTTCCTGTATCTCTCTGCTTAAATAATTATTCATCTTTGTCAAACATCCTGATTTTATGTTATTATGTATCAAACAACCTAATAAGGTTATCAAGTAACAGTGTAAAAATAATTCAGAACAGGGCTTCGTTTCAAAGATACTAAACAAAATTAAATTGTTCCATAGAGCAACTGCAAAATCTTATGGATAAGGTCTTATGACTCAGCTGATAGGCATTTATATAGCAGCAATTAGGAATACATAGATCCATCTTCCATTTGCAAATATACCATATACTTTTATAAATAACATTATACAGGAAATACAGAATCCATTACTTTGGCTTTAAAAGGTAAGAAGGCAAGCTATTTTTTTTCTGTTGGTGTAGCTGAGCACGTTTCTAGTATATCTTGATTTGAATAAGTATTCTGTAGCTCACATCTGCCATAACAAAGGCCAGAATGAAATAAAATTGCATTAAGCCATTATTATTACTTCAAATACCAATAAAGTCGATTCACAAATGACTGAAATATTATGGTGAATGGGAAGCTTAAACATCACATTTGGAAGAATCCAGCAGTAAAAGATCTTATCAAAGCCAGAGAATTCCCAAGTTTGATAATACTTGAATTTGAAAGTAATATTATACATAATAAATCCCTTTTAAAACATAATAAAGCAATTCACGGGATAAAGTACAACAGACACTAGATGCCCCAAAAGGGTTAATTGGTACCTGTTCATTACTACCAGAGTCTGTCTAATAGTCTGACAAATATTATCTGAACACGGATAGTTTCACACTGAGAGACCTGCAGTTTCAAATCAAAATGAAGTTTAGAGGCAGAAGTAACCTTAATCAGAAAGGTCATTGAAAAGCAAGTGGGATCGTGTCCGAGTGAATGATTTTTAGTTTGATTTCATTCTTACTCATGCTTTGTACAGATTTTCTATTGGGCAGAAATGGAATTTGCATGGATAAAAGAGTTATAAAAGGGAGGACTCAGTATCAACAATTAGCCTTCTATGATAAAGCTGAAAAAAACCCAAACCCAACCCCCCTAACAATAACATTTGCAGGCAGTGCTGGAGGTGTGAAAAACTGCACCTGCTCCTACGTGCCCCGCTTAGCTCCCTTAGCCAAAGAGAATAAAATGGATGAAGTTTACACAAGATTTCTTACGACACGTTTGGCTATAATGTTCTGACATTCTGCATCAGCTAGGTGTAACTACCATTCAAATACATACAGCAACCCACGTATAATAGTCAAACTGGAAACAGCTTGCTAATTACTAGACTCCTCCTTAATAAATAAATCAGTTTTTTTAGCTAGAAGAAATTACCGTTCACAGGCTGCCAATGAGTTTTTCCAGCCTCATGAAAGCACTTGAGTTCAGTCATATTAATTACAAGAGGACTTGCACCCCCTAACAAAAGAGTAAATTTGCAAATGGATTTAAAACAACCATAGCGAAGCATGCTCATGTAACAGAGCTACGCTTTCTTTAAATGCCTTGAGTGGGTATGTTTGAACACAAAGACGTAATAAAAACAGTTTATCACTAAGTGCCCCATCTTTTCTAAAGATAAATATCAGTGGCAATAAATAGATTGCTTCTACATAGCGTTTGCTCAGCAACTTCCTTTAAAAATAACCACACAAGAAATAAACAAAGAAATGCAATTTTGATAACTACATGTGATGGCGCACTCCATATTAACATTTCAGACAGGAAAATAATCAGCAGAAGCAAGCTACTGGAGATAAATCAAATTACAAAAAAATGCAAACTTTAATATGTCACTTGAGAGATGCTGTTTATTACGTTTTCAGTTCTGCTTCTTTAGGTGGAACAGGGGAATATCGCACTGCATCAAACTAATCTCGTAATTATGAATCAAATGGGTTTTACTATCATTATTAAGCATTGGCCTATCAAGACAGATGACAAGTCATATTCCTGAACCGTTATACTCTGTTTATTTGGAAAGCCCTGAACTGCTATATTTAGGAAGAAATGAGCATTAGTTTGATATTACTGACACTGTTGAGGCTATTACTGATAATTGGCTGTGCTTCTAAATACCTTCTCTGCATTAATTTTCAGTGCCGGGTCCTCATCCACACAAAATATACTTAGGCATTTTAAAGTCAAGGACATGAAAGGAAAATGGCTACCCTGCTGCAAAAGTCTCATTGCAGTAGTGAGAATTCCTCAAGTCACGTACAAAGGAGATTCATAAGGAGATACACTACGTTACAAGCTCAGTAGAGACATTTAGTAACATCTGATTCTGTATAAGCAGTTACCTGTGGTACACATAAAATTTATCTTTACTGATACTGTTAAAACTATTAGCTAAAAGTAGAAATAAGGAATTATAATACTTAAATTTTGCAAGATCTACAAGGTCTGAAAATTACCGCAGACCACAAGTGAGCTTATTCTATAAAGGCTTGTTTAAGATCCGACAGAAGTTCTTTTTTAGTATGCTTAAACGCAGCTCTCTACCTGAACTTCAGAATGGGTCCACTATTTAAAGAAAGGTTTATTAGCATTACTGTGGCTGAATTCAGCAAGGGTGAAAGAAGGTTTAAACATACTTCCGATTCTCTACGTTTCTCAGCTGCTAAATATTTCAGTGATACTTTTATACTTGTGATAATGAAACTATCACTTTATATACACACAGTACAAACCTTGACCTACATGCAAGACTAGGCTAAATTAAAAAAAGAACCAGGGGTACGTTTCTGGAAACAACCAATGCAAAACAGGAATAAAACAGTTTTTTGTTGTGTACAGCTTTATAAACATGGCATCGTTTAAGAAATGATAGCCGCATGGAAACATAAAATGAGATCAGATTCTCGTTTAGAACTGAAAGGAAACAACTGCAGAATTTCCATTTGCATTGTGATATTGCTATTAAAGAGAATAACATCTTTCTACATCTCTACTATTGCACCTTTTAAAAGGATTTGGTTGCCAAGGAAACCAGTTCTGGCCCAGTATTAATCTGAAACAAATATATTACCAAAGTTGGTGTAAGTAATACAATACTCATAATTCTTTGTATTCTTAATGCTCAAAACCAGGTTTTTGTTCCTAAGGATGTTAAGTTTTTATTTCATAACCTTTTTTGTGTGAAGTAAAACACACTTCAGTGAACTGATACTCAGTTTAAGCTGACAGGGCCATCTACATCAATGTCTCTCTTTAAAGTCTTTCTACCTTAAAATAAAAAGAAATACTGCATGTTTATGTTTGTAGCTAGTACTGAAAATATAAGCATTAAAGCATATTAATCTTTATTAAAGATTTCGCACAAAACACAAAACCGCTTACGACAGAATTTAAATATTTTTCATTTTTCTTACCTACCTCAATTTTTATTTTTGCATTTTAACTGCAAGCTTAGTAATGCTTATAGTCAGCTTTAAAATGGAATTGAATCAATAGGGTTTTCAAAAATTCTTTTGTTGCATAAGCGTTGCCACGCCCTTAGTACATATGATTATTTTAACAGACATGATTGCTCTACTTTCACAATAGATTTTTTTAAAAACAGATAAGAACGATTGTCATGCCAATATGTGAAGCCAACAATTTAATATTAGGTTGTTTTCATTAACAGTTTAATACATTTTTTAACTGAAAGCTACATTCCCAAGCCCATTTCATGTTCTTGCAACACTGACCAAGAAATCAGTAAAACATGCAAATCTCGACCTACCTGCATGTACCACTTAGTGCAGTGTTAGCATGGCAATGCACCCAGCCATTTTTATGTAAAGCAATGGAGATAAGTTCTGTTCTTGGTCTTCTTGGTAATTTTTTTAGAAGCAGTAGTCAAAAATCAGATGGGAAGCAGCTTGAATAGACCGTGATCAGGAGAACCGAGTTTATCAACAGGGAAAGCAGGAGTGGGGAAAAAAAAATGTCCTCATCCAAGGTTTTCCGAAACTGCAACACAAGGTTGTGTTTTTTTTTTCTCCTCCTCAGAGAGTTCAAAGCTTGAAGCTGACCACTGCAAAGGCCACTTGTCACATTTACTGAAAATCAGCCTATTGATATCACAGCTGAAAATATAAACTCGACAACCAAAGCCCATTGCACAACGTGGACTGCGTAAGAGTTAAAAATAGATTCGACGTGCCTCCTACCTGCATAATAAATATGTAAGTTTCAAGTGCTTTAATTCGATATTCACATTAATTAACAATACAATATACATTATTTAAACTACAGTAAACGCAAGAAGAAAAAGGGTGACACCATCTGGAAGCACAGTTTGCTTTTTTTTTTCCTTTCCAAGGGCTAATAATGTAGTTTGAACGTGATGACAAGCTAACAGCTCACCACATTGCAAATGAAAAAAGAATTCTTAAGGTGATGCTCAAATATCTAAGCCTGTAATGAAGCAAAACCCAGTCTTCGCTACTGCATGACATGGCACACAGACCATTTACATACTCACATTTGAGATACTAGGCACAGTATAATGAATTCAATACACAGCATGCACACAGCACAAGCAACGTTAATCCTGCCTGCCATTTTAGGCTTGCAGGAGTAAGATACATACTGCAGCACAGCTCTGGTAAGGGAGGAGGCAAGGGACAGCTCACCTTAAATGCAGTATCTGATTAATGTTGTAAGTGACATTGCGTATCAGCTACAGAGTCTTGGTTCAACTGGGTGGGAGGGAACAAAGAAAATTGTCATCAACTGGTGATGCAAGATGAGCTCCAGTCACTAACACTGTTAGCAAACTCCAAATTCTACAATACAGTAGTAGGCATTTCAAACTCTTATCAAAATCTGCCTGCGCAATGGCTGAGTCCGCCTGCCGAGGAAAACAAAACAATCTTCTTGCTTATTGGAGAAACGCCGGATTGACTACAGTAACATCCTCTTGATGCAGAAAGATTTCACGTCGCACATATTAAATCCTCGATGCATTTGCTGTGCTCCCCTAATTTTTAAGTCTCAGAATTAAAAAAGAAAGTAAAAAGACAATGATAGCAAAAATAGCATAACTAAAGGTCCGATGTTTATACAAATAAAACATTTCTTTTTCTTTCCTTTCTGTTTTCTCTCTTTTACAGCCCATCAAAATCCCGAGCAGTATTGACAAACCACACGAGCACAGGGTCTGACTGCATGATCAGCTGTCTGTGTCTACGCTACACCCTGTTCACCACAAGCAGTGTTAGAGCTAAATATATCTGCAATGCAGAAATGGTAGGTGCTATGTGGTATACAATTCTGATTAATTATAAAATATTTTTCTATCCTCAGATATAACAAATAAAAAAAATTTGGTGCTGATCTCTGTCAGGCACGCTATCTGTCAGACTTACAGCACATAAAAGCTATCCTAAGTATACTGACCTAGATAGCACTAAGAAGACTTAAGCAGCGTACAAGCATACTCACTGTCAAAGCAAGGAAAACGAAACAATGATTGTCTAATCAAACTGAAAGCAACAACTCGCTACCACAGTATGAATTCCAAAATGCTACGTACTGTATGTGCACATCTCATGTTATTGGAAGATGCAAAGCTCCTTTGTTTTTTTTTTCTCGGAGGCTTTTCTTAGCTACGGTTGCACAATGACATTCTGACATCATGGAGGTCAATGCAGATACTAAAGTGCTGTCGTCTTTAAGAAAAAAAAATAATTTTGAAATATTAAACCACAGCTGCAAAAATAATAATAATATTATGAAAAATTTCACATAACCTACTTAACATCTTTCTGTTACCTTCCGAGATTAATAGCGTGCACATTGTTCAGCCGCATACGTTAAATTGGTATCACCCTCTGCAGAGACTGCAAGAGTAATTGTGGGAATTAGATTTTTATAAATAAGTGTTAAAAAAGGCTTATTTTCTGCAAAACTTCAAAATACAATGAAATATTTTGCATATATAATGAAAAATACCCAGGGGAAAAAAGCACTAAAAACTGCTAATCTGATTTTTTTTTTAAACGTCTAATAAGCAAAACTGGGTTTTTTTCACTGTCACCATGTCTCCAAAGGGAGAATGAGAGAACCGTGCCGCAGTTTACTATAACCTGAATTACCTTCCCAGAAGGCTAAACCATCAGGTGAGGTAAAACAAACTGTAATATCTACCTGTTTAGAGAGCAGAATCCCACACACACTATTCAGTGACTTCTCACAGCTTCCTATCTCTCTACCCGCAAATACCACAAGCTGATACCCAACACACGAACAGAATTGTGAAGATTAAGGTGTTAGCTCTGAAAATATTGCACTGAAAGATTTCTTTAGGTAAATATTGTTTACCATATGTATAAGTGAATATAAATGGTTTCTGGCCAACTGCTGAAATAAATAGATCCTTGTGAGGCCAGATTAGTACAGAGAAGCGCGCTCTTTCATTCGACCTGCCAATGCAGCCGAGAAAGAAAGCAGCCAAATTTTCAGCCATGTATTCTTTCTCTAAGAACCTGTGTACCCTGTGATTTTTTTTTTCTAAAAGAGCACCTGTTTTA
Source organism: Himantopus leucocephalus (assembly GCA_003993805.1). Classification (NCBI taxonomy): domain Eukaryota; kingdom Metazoa; phylum Chordata; class Aves; order Charadriiformes; family Recurvirostridae; genus Himantopus; species Himantopus leucocephalus. The sequence continues at coordinate 8,118,667 of RSEF01000009.1, forward strand.
AAAAGTGAAAACTAATACCAAGTATTGTGTTAAATCAGAAAATGTTGCACAGCAACAAATAGACTGTTGTATGTACGTAGTCACTTCTTGTAAAAAATAGACAATCTGTTTTTGCTTTTCTCCCCTCTTCTTCCTTTCTAAATGATTAAATAGGTACCTATTTAATTTGGAGGTTTTTCTTTGGGAAGTTATTTGGCATTTTGTTCTCTCATTTTAAAGGCTGGGAATGAGATGATCCTAACAGTCAGTGCTTTAAAATATTCAGAATCCCCTTCCATAAATAGCACATCTGTCACACAGAAAGGGAACCCAGCCAGCAGAAAGGCAGACCAGACCAGCAAAAACAACTGCTATTCCAGTACATGATTACAAAATAAGTTAGGATTTTAGCAACCCTTTATTTGGATTTTTTTTTTTGAGCTTTTTAAACTAAGAGCTATCTGATTATATAAATGCCACCATGTGTCAACTTTAAATTAAGAATGTATGGATTAATTTTGAGGCTTTTTAATGTTCATCTCTTAGTCAAATGTATACTATCAAGCTAGTCATGCCCTGTTTAAAACCATGGCAAAGCTCCTAGATGTCAAGAAGGGAAGATTTGGGCCTTATATAGCAGTCTGTTAGGTTTATGAGAAAGTGTGGTATTACAATTTGGGAACCAAGTGATAGGTTTGCTTAAATACAATGATTTTCAGCAAAACCAGATTTTAGCGGAGTCTCACAACAAATATATCCGTTGCTGCATTCTTGAGGTTAGCATTCTCATTCTGCCAGAGAAGTACTGCTCTGGGAGAGACACAGCGAGGTGTTTTGGGTTGTGTGATTTAGGAAATATTAAAAGCCTGCTGGCAGTGAATGCAGCACAGGAATAAAGAGCTCACAGTGAACAGGGGAGTGAGCTTGTCCAGATCTTTATGCATACCTCTCACTTTAATGGGCCGTTTTCAGTGCTTAGTAATAATTTTCCAGGCTTAGATTTGCAATGTTTTTGCTTCAGGCTCAATTTCAGTTCAGAAATCAGATTCTAGGCCCTTCTACAGCTGCATGATACATGGCATAGTAAATAAATGAATTCAAAAAATTGCACTTGTAGGTTGCACAAAGTAGGCCCAAATTTTCAAGGTAGAGATATATTCACCCTGTATGGTATTGCTCAGTCAGGAACTTGGATTTAAGCTCTAACCTGATTTGTCCCAAAACTTACCATCCCAAGGCACCGGCTCTCCTCATTCTTCTTTACAAAATTCTCTGCCTCTGCTGGGTCAGGACTATCTCAGCCCATGCTGTGAGCTTGTGTCAGTTCTTTATTCAGTCAGCTTAAAGTGAGGCAATTTCAAGTATCTCACAGACCATTTGTGCTGTAACTTTTCCCACTTTCAAGCTTCCCACTTGTAAACCTGCTTCCTCTTCCTCTATCGCCACTCGAGGGCAACAACATCTAATCTCTCTTCACATACTATAGCTTATCAAAATTGGTGAGGAATGAGGAGTCCCAATGTCACTTTGTATTGCAGCCTCCACCTTGTGGTATATGGTTTCTTAGAGGAAAAGTCCTAGTCCTCCATCCAGATCGATCAATTGGAGAGCAGAAGCAAAAGGAGATAGGGTGTGGAAAGACATGTTAAAGGAGAAGCCGCTGCGCGAGCATTCACACATCATTCAAGGAGTCACACACACACCACCTGAGTCTTTTAACTGCTCAGACCAGGGTCCCCTCACAGCGGGTGACCCCAGTGAGCCGATGGGTGCCCCTTTTGACTCCTCACACACACACACTTACTCTTGGGCGTGCTCCCTCCTTCTGTAGGCTCGACCCTAGGTTTCCCACAGCAAAGTCTCAGGGTTTTTATAAAGCCTGAGATTTATAAAAATAAATAATTTTATTGAAGGTACAGCAGCAGGGTCAGCCTGGGCTGGGTGCCTCCAGAGAGGGACATGGAACAAAGAAATCCCTGGGCAATTATACCCCTGCGATCTATACCCCTGCCCCTCACACGCTCTTCACGTGCTGTTCACGTGTCTTTCAGTCCAGTGGTGATTTTTGATCTGGGGTCTTCTAACACTTTATTGGATTTTTTTCTGTGTCCAGGCAGGCCGTTGACTGCTTTTATCTTGTTGATTTGCAGTCTCTGCCGACAGTTGTAGCCTCCTTATCTTCTGGTTTACACTTCTTGTGCACCTGCGCTCAATGGCAGAACATGGGGAACTGAGAAGTCCCGGACTTAGGGAAAATACTAGCAAAACATCAGTGCCTTATCAACATTTTTCTTGTACTAAAAGACTAAACACAACACTGTCCCAGCTGCTAGGAAAATTACTAAGAAAATGAACTCTGTTGTGGCCTAAAGGCTTTAGCAAATCTAGCTACTCATGTCAAGTAAAGCTAGGCAACCAGCATAAATTGCACCATATTATAACCTTAAGTAATTTATTCTAATTAAAACTTACTTATTTAAGCTAAACAACTAATATCTCTGAACAGAAAGACTCACATAAAGTCCCTAAATCTGTACTGATTTTTTTTCTGAAAGGATTGCCACACCTTGTCATTCTAAGAAGGAAATACATGAGGGCAGTCTGGTAGACTGGGAACTCTGCCAAGGACCAACCTTGTAGCAGTAAATATCTGGAAGAAGACTAGCAGACTTTGAGAAAAAAGCGACAAGCACTTTCAGTTTTACATGTATCAGCTCACTTTTGTCTTTATTCAACACAGGCCCAGGCTGGACCAAGAGAAAAAACTGTCCCTCTAAACTACAGAGGACGCCCTGGATGTGCAAGTTATGCTTAATAATATATAAATGAATCAACATACATATATATGCGTGGGTTCATTCCCACCTCAGTACTTACTTTTTTTTTTTTTTCAACTGTTTGTCAAGTAAATGAGCAACATAAAGAAAACAGAGGATAGAATCAATCTCAGCCCTCAAGAAACTGTAGTCAACTGTTCTGTGATACCATCCCTGCAAAGCAATGACAAGGGGACATGAAGCACAGCTGGGAATCCAGGGTGGGTGTTTCCAAAAGTACATACCAGAGCCAGCTACAGCCCTTCCAACAAACCTGCTCTTGGAATGACTCTTTTGGTCTCTGAATTTAGCTGCATCAATCATATTTGTCTCTTCATTCCTCTAGTGCCATTGCAAAAAACACATTGTTGATGAACACTCAGTTTGAAATTAGAGTTATTTTGGAAAACAAAAAACACACCCTTGATCACGAACTAAATTCTCTGACCTAACACTCACATTCAGGAAAGCATCCATATACCCAGACATTCAGGCTAGAAATGGACTCGCTGGTCTAATGACTTCCATCCAAAATCCTACTGCTCACTACATGACTTAGAAGCTACTTTCTGCATTACTGAAACCTCAACTAGTTGTTGTTGGGCTGTAGAAAACAAGGGGGAAAGAAAGAAAAAAAGGATTGATGATAGAACCTCAATGGTTTGCCTTTTTAGAGCCAAAGTAAAGTACTTTTATACCTGATCCAGCTAACATACGCTGGACTTCATTTGTGTACACATCTACCTCAAGCTGCCCCAAGGATACAGACTAAATCAGTTGAGTGCTGACAGTTTTCCCAGGCTTTCCCACAATTCCTTCTGTGTCTCTGTATGGCTAAACAAATTCTTCCATTATTCGTTGGGACAGAAAACAGTTGTTCTTAGTTATTCCTATACATGATTTACACACCTGCATTCTTAATTGCCACATTCACATAAACAGGCCATCAAAAATAATATCCAAGTGGTCTAAGATGGTTCAAACTCCTGCTATTCCTGTTAGATGGGGATGTTTCTCAGCACTACTGAATTAAAAGCAGAGCAGCATTTAAAGGCAATTCCTCTTATAAAAGGCAAATACTGAGATTCTACAAAAATAGCAAATATCTGAATGTTACAGAATGTATTCTGATATACTGCATTGTATCAATGTGTTATGAATCTGTGTTATGAAAAAGCATGGGCTCGCCTAAACTGAAACATCACAGACCAGTCATATTAAGATATATTGAGATGCTGTATATGCTTTTTTGTGAAACACTTCTAATAGCCACTTACAATCTAGTAGTCTATAAACTATAGAATCTTTAAGGATTAGAACACCTGGGATTCACCATAAACAAATGGCAAAGAGAATTTCTTTTAAAACTGTAAATCCATCCATAGAATCTAAAGAAGATGATGCCTTTATAGATATTTGCACTCACCTTTACAGGTTGTATTTCTGTATAACATGACACTCAAAATAGCTAGCAATAACAAGTGGCTTTGTCTTCCTTTTTCCTCAGAATAGTGCTTTAATTACTGGTGAGCATGGTCTGTCCCTCTAATTATACCCCCTAAGGCCCTATTTGCTTTCTAAAGTGCTGCCAGACACTATGCCAAAGGTCTCAAATTTCTGTCTCCTATCACTCCTGGCTAATTTACCCGATTAGTGAATTTAGGTTGGTTTTTTTTTTTTTACTCTGTTGTTATCAATTTTATTTTTCTCTGTACTAAATGGAACAACTTGTTTGATGCCCATACCTACACTTTTCCTGTGCTTCCCTTGTGTTGATCAGCACTTTCATGTTCACATCAACTATTTCTTCTCCAGTTTTAAGGGGCAGACATTTCATTTAGAGAGTAACAGACTCAGAGGTTTGATATGGAAGGAAGCTTCACTTAGTCACATAAAATCCTGGAGAGAGATACAGACATTTTAGCCAAATCATTCTTATTAATACTAGACAGTAGACAAGAAGGGCAATATGAATTAAGTTGAACATAAAATCTATTCTTTGCAAAAGAAAGTTCGCCATTTTACATCTTCTTAGAAGTAAATCAGCAGAAAATTTCCTCTTATAAACTCCTGATTAAAGTTACTTCTGAAACATATGACTTTAAGCAGGGTCAGTTTTGTGGACATGGTCTCTCTTAATTATTGATATTTTTTTTTTCCATAACGTTTGAGTAGGGACTGTTCAGCTATTCAGAATAACAGAGAGGATGAGAATAACACATATTTCTCATTGTTTAAAATATTAAGAAGTCAATACAAGTACAAAAACAAACAAGAAGTATGTCAGCAGAAGAGAAGATGTTTTGGAAGTTCCAAGAAAACTGTTTAGCATTTGATAAAATCAAACATCACATAGCAGGACAGAGAAATCTCACTTCCTAAAGCCCATGTGTATAGATGACTGTCTCACAGCTCCAAACAGCCTAACAAATGTAGAACCAAAGCAAAAAAAAACCACAAACACTTCAAGCTTACTTCCTCAAACTCAGCTATCCATTATGCTGCTAAGTGCAGGCTGCTCTTTGAGGCCAGTAGATCTGCTCAAACCATTTCTCCCAACCAGTCCAGTTGTGAAGCTTGTTCCTTCGTTTTTCATTTGCTCCTGGGAGGGGAGTTCTAAGCCTTTGTCTTCCAACAGTTAACCTGCTATATGTAACCAAAAGTGAAGAGTATTAACTATGAACCCCAGACTACTGACTTTTCCTGCAATAGCATAGATTGAGATTTGTCTACTACCACTTTCTTACACTGCCATCATTTCCATGGTTAAGGACTATTTATGTTCCCAACTAGACAGCTACCTCATTTTAAGAAAGCTGTTCTACCAATCACAGCTCTCTGCTGTCTGAACTAGTTAAGCCAGAACTGAGGTCAGTGTAAATGAGAGGCCCTGTTTAAAAAGCTTTCAGTCCTTGATCACGTATGAAATTTCATAATTTCTCTTCACACAACAGCTCTTCCGTGTTTCAGAACAGAAACTGTTCTTCTGATGGTATGTATGAGTCAGGAAGAGAAATGGACACAATAACAGAAAGTTGCATCCTATTAAGTCCTTAGGGATTTCAATGAAATGTTAGGACTAAAGCTAGTGAGCAATGGTAGTGCTTTGTTAGAGTGCAATTGTACAAAAGGCTCTATTAACAATAATAATACACTTTTACAGCATGTTTTATCCAACAATCTCAGAGATCATTACAAACATTAATTGAGCATAACTATAGCCTGTGATAAATTAGCATTATTATGCTAATTTTATGGATGGAAAGAGAAAAAGACTGAGAGGTTAAGTGATTCACTCAGGAACAGAACCCAGAACGACGTGCACAAGTGGGTTATCCCAACCAAGAAAAATTGTTATCAGACAAATGGAAGTGGCACGTTAGATACAAACATTATAAAAGGCTTCCAAACACATGATATAATTACACTGAGGAAGTGCTCACCAGACAAGGAAATAGTGTTGCTACGGACTAACAGCAGGTAAGCTTCTTTCATTTCTTCTTTTATTTTGTAATTCTCGCTGGACCTTTGCAGGATCATTCAGAAGCACCAAGAATTTCTTACTGGTTATGTTGGTTTACTTAGGTGCAAATCTAAAAGTGGAGGATATTTGAAATGATGGCTGTTAGGCCTGAATCAATCATCTGTGTTATTCACATTATTTATGACTTCAAAGAAGAGGACAGCATGACTTTATCCACTTCTCTTTAAAACATCAAGTGGGATATAGAAAGGACAAAACCGTTAAAATAATAAAATATCTCTCAAAGTACCATTCGAATCTCCTTCAACACTTTTAGCTCTTGGAGAAAAAGCATTTAACATCTCTTTTGGCTTCCTTTTGACCAGCGTGGCTGAACAGAGAGCTTTAGCTGAAACTCAGGAAGAAAAGATTATGACCTTTAGAAGAAGGGGCAGGCCACTCAGGAGGACTACAAAGAGATAAAATATGCTTCTATAAATACATTAACAACAGAAGGAGGGCTAAGGAGAATCTCCATCC
>RSEF01000009.1:8125564-8235991 GCA_003993805.1 Himantopus leucocephalus
CCTGTACTCGGCACTGGTGAGGCCGCACCTCGAATACTGTGTTGAGTTTTGGGCCCCTCGCTACAAAAAAGACATTGAGGTGCTGCAGTGTGTCCACGGAAGGGCAACGAAGCTGATGACCAGTCTAGTGCACAAGTCTTACGAGGAACATCTGAGGGAACTGGGCTTATTTGGTCTGGGGAAAAGAAGGCTGAGGGGAGACCTTATTGCTCTTTACAACTACCTGAAAGGAGGCTGTAGTGAGGTAGGGGTCAGTCTCTTCTCCCAAGTAACAAGTGATAGGACAAGAGGAAACAGCCTCAAGTTGCGCCAGGGGAGGTTTAGGATGGATATTAGGAAAAATTTCTTCACTGAAAAGCTTGTCAAGCATTGGAACAGGCTGCCCAGGGAAGTGGCTGAGTCATTATCCCTGGAGGTATTTAAAAGATGTGTAGATGTGGTGCTGAGGGACATGGTTTAGTGGTGGACTTGGCAGTGTTAGGTTAATGGTTGGACTTGATGGTCTTAGTGTCTCTTCCAACCAAAATGATTCTATGATTTCCTTACTGAATATCTTGCAAAACACTTAAACTGGCACTCCTTAATCATAATCTGATTTAATATAGCTCACAACAAGATGTAGAACAGTTTTATCAAGCATCTGGGACTCTATTCCAGACAAAAATAATCCTTAGTCTTTCTTCCACCCTGGATACAATTCATCACTTGCTCCTTGCTTACACTGGCAGTCTGTTTCACATGCCTGCTGGTTTTAGTACCCTTTAGACTGCCTTTTCAATGATTCCTAATATGTCCATTATATTTGATAAGTTCTGGAGCTTCAGAAGTTTCTAGAATATCACAATCTTTATGCAAATGTATTTTCCTAGTGCCAGATCAAATGATTTTAATTAAGTCCTTAACAGATTCCTCAATATTAATGGCAGAAGATAGAAAATGTTCTTTTGTGACTATCCAACGAGTTATAAGTAATTTATGAAATGTATTTTCCCCTACAACATACTGAATAAATTCTTGATGATTACCATTTTCTCTCTTAATTAATCTTCTTAAAGGTTTCTTACCTGCTTATGTTGAAGAGACCTTTTATTTGCTGGGCAGTTCTGGCTTTATCAGTTCTTATGAAAGCTTTCCATCCTTCCTAATTTAATAAAAAATTAAGTTAGCATAACATAAGAGCTGGATACTAAAGAAATGAAGCAGATCCAGAGTAATCAACTGCAGCACAAGCTTCCTCAGCATGCCTAAATCCAGATCTGGAGAAAACACCTTAATGATCAAGGGCATGGCTTAAGTCTCCATTTCCAACTAATCACTATCTTCCCTGCTACAAGTATGGTCAATGGTGAGAGCTTTTTCTTGGAGATTTCACGTAGTGGGTTAGAGATTTCAAAAGTTAACATCTGAACGGTGCTGGTTGAGATACATACCAGTCATGAAATTACTTCCATGCTGATTCTAACAGAAGACCACATTTGAACAGAACAATAGAAACACTAGGCAGTAGCAAACCCCAAAACAGCCAATCAGTACTAAACGGGCTGATCCTCACACAACTAAGTTGGCAGAGTCAAGCACAGAACACTTAGGTTTTGACCCTCTCCTCATTCAATATGAACTGAAAGTAAACCCTGTGCCAAGCACCTTTGGGTCTAGATGATTATGTTTGCTGCTTTGTTTACTTATGTGACAAAGGCCTAAACAACCGCAGCTATATTTACATTGCCAGTTGCAGGATACAACTGCAGCAGAACCTTCATGCCTGAGCTAGTTTGAGTACTGACAGAAAGGAAGACATGCCATTGCTCACTTCAGCCTAGGCCAATCGCACAAATTCCCAGGATCCTAGACAGACCTGGTGTGATCACAGAAAAACCCCTAACCTTGGTGGTCTTTCAGCCAGACTTCCACAAACACTTAACACTGAAGCTGCATCAGCCACTCATCTCAACGCTAGTTGTTTGTTCCTGCCCCAGGTAAATCCATGCCTTATTTTCTTCAAGAACTGAGTTCATTATTTTTGTTTATTCTGGTTTACTGCTGGCACAAGACAGAGGGGTGGGAAGAGGTACCTGTGGTCAGCAGAGAGGCAGGACTGCTTTGGGGAAGTAGCTCCTGAAGAACTAACAACATCTTCATTGTTACTGCCACCACTTAACACCATCTTGTAATTAGTTTAGACTGGTAGGAGCCAGTCAGAGACCACACTGCTACCAGTGCCTGGTCCTTGGCAGGGAGCAGCAAGAGCTGGTTGCTCCCTAGGGGACAGGGAGATCTATCACAGCCAGCAGAGCAGAGGCCTCACCAGACACCATCCTAAAATAAGGGAGTAGGGCAACGCAGGGGTAGCAGCAAGGCTCAAACCTGATCATCAGGCAAGTTCACAGCAATGAGGCAGGTCCAAGGTCAGGCTGAGAAGTCAGTCTGCAGGTCAGGGTCGGACACAGCCCTGTGATTGGCAGGTAGGTCCACAGTGCCAGAGCAGGGCTGGGGGTCAAGCCAGTCTACAGGTCAGGATGAGGCCCAGCCTCACAAGCATCAGGCAGGTCCATAGTGACAGGAGAGAGCCAAGGGCAGGCTGGAAAGTTAGTCCGCAGGTCTGAGGTGAGGACAATCCACAATGACCCAGATCAACAGAACCTACAGACAGGCACAAGGATGGCTGTGGTAGAAACAGGTACACCTGAACTTAAATAGAGCCCCGGGCCCATGGGCAGGGGTTGGGGAGGCCCCAGGTGGAGCCAATAATGGCTTATTAGTGCCTTCAGGGCCCTGACAGTCTTACTCTTTTGTCTTTCTTGTGTCCTGTTCCTCCCACCCTCCTTATGCTAGCCTTACTGCTTGTGAGGCCACATGTTGAGTCAGACCAGCTCACCAGTTCAACTGAAAACTGACCCTATTTTGGTAAGGTTATTTCTGGTTATATTAGTGAGCTCATCCATCTCACCACACTGCTATATGAACCAGGGCTATAGAGGCAGCTGGAGCATGTGCCTTGGAGTTGAGAATCAATGGATGGTGGCACATGTGGCAGCAGTGTGGTCTAAGGGGGGTCTATGCCACTTCTGAAACTACACCCAGAGGTTTTTTGGAATAGCTTGGATAGCGATTTTCATACTGCAATTACCTCAGTTTCAGAGCAGGTATATTGCAAGTGTCACTACTCACAGGCATCATTATAGAATTGATTCTGTAAATTAAGTTCATTTTTTATTTTCTATAGCTCTGCTAGATGATCTACAGGCAGCTGTACTAGATGATTGTTATAGGTCCCTTCCAACTCAAATATTCTGTTCTGTTCTGTTCTATTCTACAGACATGGCTGTGGATTTGCCTAAAAGTGCTAGAGGACACTTACTGTCTCAAAAAGCATGGTCTGGAGAAGAAACACTAAAATAAAGGAGAACCAGGCATGAAGAAGAAGAAAGGGAAAAGGAAACAATGTTTTGTTGTGTTTTCGTTGGTTTTTTTTTTTTAAATCAGAGCTTGCTTTTTCTTTCCACACCCTGTGTAATAACCCAGCAATGGAATGCAAATTAACATTCAAGTTTTTTTAAACAATAGCCTTTGTGTTCCAAACCACACTCACACAGCAGAACAATCCAAGTAAAACATGCTCACAAAATCTTTGCCAGCAATGTGCTAACCAGCTTTGTTGGAAACATCTAACACTGCGAGTGTATCTGTTTTGAAAACTAATCATATAAGTTCAACTTCTCTTTACTCAGCTGATAAACTATTTCCTTCTACCTCAAGCTGAATTTCAATCTGTTACATCACTGCAAATCCAGTGATGTCAATATGGTCCTACTATAAGTGCTACTGAAGCTTTAGGCCTAGGAAGCCAGGCTGAACATATACCAATAAGGGCATAACTTGATTTCCAGGATCTGTTATCAATGAAAAATGCACTGAAAAGCACGCTGCTTCACTGTCAGAGACCACACTACTCATTTTGCTTGCGAATACAGAAAACAAGACGTATCACCAAAACCTATCGCCTTCTGATTTGAAGACACTGAGACAGAATACACATGATATACACGATGCCAGCTTTACTTCACAGTAGAAACATGAAAAGGTAAAAATATATATAAAAGCATGCTTTCTCCTGAAATACCTAAAATTTGGAAAACTAATCCCATGACTGCAGTTACTGCCGGCAGATGTCAGCTCCTGTGGAAGAGAACATATTTGCTGGTCTATTAAACTGCTGTCGAGCCTCCACCCTATTTAGACCCAAGGACTGTTTACAATCAGCATGTGTAAAATCTCCCAACCTATCTTTACATGTGGGCAAAAACACATTGCCTGAGAGAGCTTCCTGGAACTAGTGTTGAAAAGCTTTGCAGGACAGTAGAACCTTTGTAGTGAAGGCAAGCTCGAAGATACACTCTAAGGTGTTTGTATCTACATTCTCTCAACTGATAACCCATCAACAGCCATAATCACTCTGAAATCCTCTGTATAAGTCATCAGAAGATATCCTCTTCATTAACAATGGAGAATATATGAATATATCATAACCAGCAATAACAATCATAATCCACCAAAGGTAAAAGGATCAGAACAAGGATAATTGGTCTCTATGTCTCTTTTTTCTACATGGCATATACTTCTCAGCCATTTTAAGCCTGTGGTTACTCACTGTGGGAAAGCACGTTGGCTGCTTCTGCTGTTTGAGCTTCTCTGCTGCTATAAAATGGACCAACATCCGGACAAATGCAGAGGAAGAGCAGGGACAAAATAGCTAAAGCATAAAAACACAACAAAGCCATAGTAGGCATTTTAGAACTCATGTAGGATAAGGAGAAAAAGTCACAAATGATTTACATCCCTCATTAGCTTTTGCCTACTTGACCAAAATTCCACTGGAATTACCACTTACTTTCATTAGGAGGAGCTCTATTGGAAAAAAGGATTTGATGCTTCTAGAATGTTTAGCATCTTGTTAAATATAACTTTCTGAGCATATTTGTTTGAAAAAGTCTGTGGTTGCCTTAGCTCGTGGTCTGTAATCATGTTACTAATGATTAAATTACACAAAAACCTGGTATTACCTGAAGGTTTATCAACTAGAATTTAATTTTACTGTAAACTCTGTGTTGTAACAACCACCATAAATTTGCACTAGTGACTGAACTTAGGACCCTCTGCTTCTAGGGCCATAACCCCAAAGAAGCCATAGAAAGGGAAAACTGAGAACTGCTTCCTGATATCTAGGATATAAAAAACTCTTTGCCAGGGCAACAAGTGCTTGTGAACAAGACACTCACAAGAGAGACCCCCTCGATCACTCTACTTGTGTTACCAAAATTCTGTAGAGATGACAGTTTCCACCACTATTAAGGTTTCAATTTGCGGTTATTCTAAATCTGGTTCTGTATTTGCAATGCAGTTAAGTGATACTCAGAACGGACCACTTCATTCTGTGTTACTCCAATCTTCAAACAGACAGCACTTTTTTCAATCTATCAGCTTGGACTTTCCCCACCTCTCTGTCGCAGGACTCTTCTGACCTTCTTTCTCCTCCCCTGTTTCAATACTGTGCATAACAGGATGAAATACGAAAAGCAGCAGTATTTCAATTTATTTGCGGTGAAAAAGCAATAATTAAAAAACACATATTTGTTGTTTTATTTTCTAGTATTTTTCTGACATAATTTTTAACTTCCATTGCTAATGTGGACCTATGGTATTATATAGCTTGTTTTCCTATTTTTACGTAGCATTTCAGTGATATTGAAATGTGTACATCTCTGGCACACATGTTTAGTAGGTGTGAATATACACTTCAGAGTTCATGTGTTGTTTACAACATCCTGTGATGTTTTCTTCACTGAACTCTAGGTTTAAACAAGCACACATAGAAGCGCAGTCCCACAGTAGTCTGAAAGGCTCCGCATAGCAGCCCAGCCCACCACCCTCCATGGTGGCTGTACAAGGGCACTGGTGAGCAGCACTGCGCTGGCAGCTCCAGGCAGGGGCCTGCCAGGCACCAGGCAGCACTAGCCTCCAAGCAGGGCTCCGCTTACACACAAACCTCAAGCCATTTTTTTCCAAGTCATTACTTGGATACCATTCTCTCTGTTTACGCTATACTGTGAGGCAGGAAACCTTTTTTCCCCCATCATACCTAAAATTCAGGGCTCATTCCAACTGGCAAAGTGGAGCTCATTATCAGCTGGCTTTAGTTTTCAGTTCTTGTGCAAATTGTGCTGTACTTACGATGATATTAAGCTAAAATAAATGCCAAGCTGAAAACAGCTTATCTGCTGCCTGATCACGGAAGAAATTGGCAAGTGGTTGGGCTTGTACTTCCTCATTTTTTTTCTACTTTAAGTTTCAGTGGAGGATCTCATTGGTTCATCTAAACTCACTGCTAAATAAGCAGTTTTCTTCTTCTCTTTTTCATCTGCTTGTTAGATCTGCAAAAGTAAGATCACATACACAAGGCCACTGCTTTCAAATTTAAACGCCACATGAATCATACAGTAATGCAGCAGTTACTGAAATTTTATCCTGAAGTAGAGTGTAACTTTTTTTTCTCATCACAGCATCATGGGATCAGGATTCTGGGATCCTATTATTAGGAAGAATATTCGTTTTTATTTAAAATTTTATTTGTTTAATTTAAAATAATTTCTAGCTTCAGAGATTTATATCAAAGATAAAAGCAAGCATACCCTAAAAAGATAAACATTAAAAGGCAAGTGAACACCAGATTCACTTTCCTTTAGTTTTATAATAATTTAAAAGCTGACAATTCATTTTCTGGTGTACGTACTCATGAAGGGGTCTCTTGGGGTTGACAATGCTGGAAAAATTTGCAACAAAAATTAGTCTAATGTTTCAAATTTCTATGTCTAGGTAGTCTCTCTAAAAATAAAAACTCAAAGATTTTATTAGCTTTATCTTACTCCAAAAGGCAACCTATAGACTTTTCAGGGGACACAGTGAATGTGGGGAAGCAAGAGGTAAAAAATATGCATGTCCTTCCCTCAAGTACAGCCACTTTTAGAGGTCCTACAAGAACAATGTGTATCAGCCTTGTTAGATCAAGAACTCATTGCTTTAAATAAATAAATAAAAAGTATCTGTGTTCCTAATTTTGACGTATTTCAGTATTCAACAGTAAAAGGGACAAATTCACCAAAAAATGTTAGTTCACTAAAATCTTAATAAAATGTCATTGTTCTAAATGTAATGAGTAAAAACAAAAGAGTGTACATCTTTTCAAATATTAAAAACAATCCTGATACTTGATTCTGCAAGTCGATTTTGCGTTTGGAAAGGCTGAATTTCCCAACTTACTTTACTGGTTTTGTTTTCCTATCTAACAATAGCTACCTGCAGCTGGATTCCATTGTATTCTCTATAATCATCACTTTTACTACAGCCCAGTGAAAGGAGGCTTCCATTTATTTTAAAATAAATCCTGTTTTAGATCTCCTTTGGCAAACCTGTAGCATTTTCCCATGTGAACTCATACTTAGTCTTCTGCTTGATCTTGTTTCATAGTATGCTTCGTAGTAATATGGCCGTAATAACAAGGATCTGAAAATTGTTAATGTCAAACAGTTCAACTTCCTTTAAGTTCCAGCCAGTGTCACAAAAACACTTGGTGCAGGAGTATCCCAGGCTTGCTTTATTTTATAGTGCTGATGACTGTACTTTCTTAGAAGGTGGAAGAGCTAGAATTTTACATCTAGTATCAGTCACCTAAATCAGTAAACTACATAGCTGCTATGTCATTACTGTTTGCCATGCGGTGAGTAAGTGCACCAAGTCTTTGCATGTTGAATAGCTTGGTTTGCAGCTCTTTGTTGTGCTGACCATAAACCACAGGGTTAAAGCACAGTGCAAACAACAAAACAAGAAAGGCTGATAAATGTATACTAATGTTATCAGGGTGTCTTCCAGCAGCTGTTATCAGAAGTAGCAGAAGATGCAAACTCATTTGCAGTCCATGAATAATGATAGTTTTTCTGGCCTTTTTATTTGAGCTATTTAAATGGCCAGCATGTTTTCCTTCTCTGCAGAAGAGGCAGTAGCTAATTACAATGATGATTCTAAGAACTACAATTAAAACAATTCCAGCTGTTCTGGCAAAAGTAGCTGCCAGCACAGTTGGACAAGAAGGTTCTGTTTTGAATACATCTTTCCGGTCTTTCTTTTAGTGCTTTCTATTAGTAATAGGCAAATAGCTTTAAACCTTGTTATAATCCAGGCATAAAGGATGACTTGGTGTTTCACTGAGTGCACCAGTGGTAAATATTGCAAAGGCCAGCACATGCAGCAAGACACTGGTTAAGTGCCATCAGAGTACAAGTTCTTCTCCCACTTGCTACTTGTACTCCAAAGATTATTGAGATTACAAATTGTGGAGTTCTCACATCAAGTACTTGTACTGTGTAACAGACTGCACCAAGGTCACAGAAGAGGGAACAACAAAGGAGTTGATGGCACAGGAGAAAATATTGAACTTCTTTCTTAATTTGAAGCATTTTCACACTATCTTTGGTATTAACAACATAACTGAAGTAATAAAATGAAATCAACTGTATAAAGGGATTTTTTTACTATGTTTTCTATATGCAGTGACACTGAACATTTTCCTTCTGATGAATTACTGAACATGTTCATGATCTTTAAAGCTAGCTCCCAAGTCCTGTAAAAAAAAAACACAAAAAACCCACAACAAAACCCCCAAAGAAATTATAATTTGTACAGTGAGCTTGATGCTACTTTTCCCCACAACCACAAGCGCAGTTAGCAGCTATTCACAATAAGAGAGCTTCGTCTGCACACATTTGTTAGCTGATTTTACTGTAACCTTTACATAGGATATATCGGTTTTCATGGTTGAAAGAACATCATACCAGAACCTGTAAAGCATATCCTTAACTGTCGCCTTTTGATGGCCATTTAGCAGAAAGATAAATATAGAGAGTATGGAAATGAAAAGTATCCTCAGCATAAAAAGCACCATTTTTGGTAGCTAGATTGATTCGTTTGATTCTATTTCATAGGGCAAAGCAATGAACAAACAAAAAAAAAGAGAATAAGTTGCTCACTGAGCCTTCTTCACTGTCCCTCAATTCACAGATGGTTAGTGCATGGAAATAAACTTGCAATACAATAACCCTAATGGTCTCCAAAACCATGACTTCACAAGTACTACATTTACTAGAAAAATAAGGTATATTCATGATAGCATCTATCTGGCACTTAGTATGACATAATCTGCTCTGAATATTTGCTTTCAAATATCCAAATAGATGACAGTTCTGAACAGTATTTGAGATAAAATTTTTGTCAGCAGGATATGATTGTTCATTTAAAGACAAACTGGCTTTGCCAATTGTCACTAGCACTTGGTTTTACTTACCAACTTTAAAAAAAACCCACATACAAAATTACATAAATACAAATGTTATGTGCACAAAGTCTCTGAAACTATTCCTTTTAAGCACCGCTCCTCCACTAAAGTTTAGCTGTCTCAGGGTCTTGTACTTCTGATATTTCAATGCCTTAATTTTATTTAAATGCAGAATCTTTTAAATGCAGTTGTAAATGCTGGGTTTCCTTGAGATAATTTGCAATTTATTTTTTATTTGATTTTCAGGCATCTTTAATAGATACTGTCTGCATTTAACCAAAGTATCAACAAAAGATATTTCAGAGGCAAGGAGGATATTGTGAATGATCTGAGAAGCCCCAGCTTTTTCTGTGCAACCATCAGTTAAGAAAGTATGTATGTATGCAAATACTACAGTTTAAGCATTTGCAAAGCAGTTTGGTAATTTCAGAGCATAAGTCCTGATTTCAAAAGTCAAATAATGACTTTGATGGAAGCTTTCATTTTGCTCACGGCTAGCTGTCGCTCAATTGTTAGCTGTAGGCTTACCACAGACAAGCAGGTTTCCAGGCTAATATGGCTGCTTCTGAGAACACAGTGGCCTAACTTTTATTACATCTACGGCCAGCCTGTGGTTGGTTGTTAGACAAGAGTAAGCCATAAACAAAGGTAATACGTATAGTTTCTGACTTGACAAAACTGCATAGCTAGATTTTACATAATTCACCTACAGCTATCTTCAAGAATACTTCTGAAAACAGACAGTATATGGATGGGATACAGTCAGCATCTCCTTAGTGAGTCTCCATGGTTCAAGAAAGTGACATATAGTCTCCATAGATACATGTGGCCTTTGAGCACATGGAGAAGAGATAAGCATGCTTTAAAATGATCTACACATGCTGAAAAAAGTTTTGGGAAAAACACAAGAGTATAGGAAGTTTATTTTGATGAATGTATCAGGGACAGACAGTGCATGTGTACTTGCTTTCCACACAAAGAGAAACATTAACATTTTTTCTTTTATTTCAGCAAAAGGGAAAGCAGTGGCCAGTGACCCCAGCTTCCCTCACAGCAGGCAGAGTCACCTCTTTCTATCAACCTGTTAACACTAATGCATCACTTCAGAGTTACTGCTCCAAAGCTTCAAACTACTCCACACAGGCCAGCTTCTGTTTTTACTGGGGCTCTGTGCAGTCATACAGCTTCAGTTAAACAGTGTCAATATGGGTGTCTGGAGCTATTTTTAAAATGCACAGCATTGTCAC
Source organism: Himantopus leucocephalus (assembly GCA_003993805.1). Classification (NCBI taxonomy): domain Eukaryota; kingdom Metazoa; phylum Chordata; class Aves; order Charadriiformes; family Recurvirostridae; genus Himantopus; species Himantopus leucocephalus. The sequence continues at coordinate 8,136,194 of RSEF01000009.1, forward strand.
AAATCGGCCTCCTGGTCTCCTAGTATAATCTATTTAGCAAGTGGAGCATTTAGCTAATTCAGCCATAAATATATATATACACGCACACAGTAGGCACTCTATCTTCCATTTATTGTGTAGAAGGATGAACTCATTGAAAGTATGCACTAAATAAGCAGAAAACTGCTATAGTTTTTGCTAGAATATGCAGAATAGACATAGTAGAATTAAACCACTGTCTCCTGTGGTTGTCAGGGGCCCTTGAAAGTCAACTTTATATGTGCATAAATAACTAATGCCTTGCTTAGTCATTCATCTATCAGTTGGTCATTTCCTACGTATGGGCAAAAGGAAACAGTAGCTTAAGTGTCTTATCTGCAGTTTAGATCAGTATGCTGATTTAGATCAGTATGCAGGCATATTGTAAAATTTCAATTTATGAGTTTTCACAGCTCTTGTAACGGAGTGATGGGGCCTGTTCACGCAAGCCTTTACCCACAACACTTTCAAGCACGGCTTCACGCCCAGTGTGGGCAGCAGCTCCGTGCTGTCTGCAGTGTTCCCTAGTTTGCATTTAACAGGAACCTCAGTTCTGTGCTTAGATGCAAGAAGGCTATTAGGAGGTAGTCTGCAAAATCAGAAGGATCTTTAACAAGGAATGATCAAAATCAATGTGTCTTACCGCAGTGAATCTTTTGTGAATGATTCAAACTGATTCAGTACAGACACTCAGTGTTATCATATTATAGCAAAACTTTCACACACTACATATCCTTCTACTACCTGTCTGGTTAGAAATTCAGAGTATTTTCACCTATCACATATGTCACTCTTTGCAAAAGTGAAATTTTTTCTTTGTTTAAAAAATACAAGACTAAATGCATGGTCTGGGATAGCAGAGCCTTCTTTGACTCAGTGTATCAGCGCTTCCCCGGGATTTTCACCAGAAACTCGAGAGTTGAGGCACTAGGATGGAAACAAGACTTTGTTTTCATCTGCCACAGAGGAAATCACTGTCTATTGCTCTTCTTTAGATTGGACTGGCTTTACACTAGTGTGACTATATTAGCTTAATAGTAATGATATGTAGGTAAGAAATACTGAAACAAAGCCGCACAGCTTTTACTTGTCTGGCTGAAGAAACAGGATTTCTGAGATGCTGAAGTTTTAAGCCACCTTTGAGCTGTCCTCATCTGGTAGACTATTCAACTACCAAAATAACCAAGAGCAGCGTTGGGATCATCCTGGCAGACAATGAGAGACAGACAACCCTAATTCAGCAGTTTCTCTAACATTTTGTGGGTTTCACCACAATTCCAGGACATCTTGTACCGTCTAGATTGCATATCACTCAATGCCACACTGATACCTTTCTAGCATATTCTGGGAATTTTTTCCTAGGAATATTTCAGTTCTTCTAGGAACTTTTCTGTAGCCCTCTGCCATGGTTGAAGGAGTTTCCTGGTATAGAATAGAAGCTTTCATCTTGCAGATTTTCCAATATTACAAAAGCTTAGAAAATGTTAACACTGAATTTGATAGGAAATGAAACCTGTTTGTGCCTCGGCAATGTTTATACATGAAGCTAAAGCTTCATTTTAAAAGCATCACAGATTTCATTTGGAGTTTTTAATTAGACTATGTACAGAAGTAAAGCTCTTCCAGTTTGGGACTTATACAAAATAATAAACCTATGAGATATGTTAGTAGTAGCAGGCTCCACTAATGGGGACTGCACTGATATTACACTAATAAATGAATTAGGAAAGATTTAAAGGAAATTAAAATCAGATTACCACTCTAACCTATCTTATACTATCTTTTATAATCGCTACATCTATTGATTTTCAAAACTCCATACTAATTTTGACTAAACAGGTTTGTGATATTTGGTCACCATGGAAATAAAAAGTTTTATAATACATATTTAGCTGCTGAAGAGGTCTGGTAATGCAAATCAAAAAGGACACACTCCCAGCAGAAGGAAACTCCACCCTCCCAAGAGGGGCAGGCCAGTCTGATGTTCAGGACCTAGTATTCACTAACTGCTTAGCCAGTATCACGGTGAAGTGTCCATACCTAAGGAGACTATGTGGTTCTTCCTGAGGTCAGTGATGCTGCTCTGTGACATGAAAAGGAGCTCCCCTTTCAACAGTGGTGACAGCCGTGACAGTACTGACTCTACATTCACTGCTTGCTGACAGTATGGAGGGGATTTCACCTACCTAAAACCAGGCAGCTGTAGTGTCCCACCTTTCCACCACTTTGTGCTCCAGAAGAATAAGAGTCTCCTTATTCAGACAGCCCCATCATATCTGACAGTCCCATATGGATGTCTTAGGCAACTCAAGGTGTTTTAAAAGGCATTGGAAGCCTCCATTTAGGAAACTGAATTTCATCCCAAATAGCATCATATGAACAGCTCTGATTCTGGCCTAATTCTAATTGTAATCCTAATATAGGAGAGATATCAAACAAGGGAAAATGTGAATTACAATGTGAGATGCTAGGAAGGCATCACTTGTGAACAGGTCACGCTGATATTCAGATAAGGTATTTCTAAACTTTTTGTAATGTCATAAAGCTGACTGAATCTAATTCTATTCTAAAAAACTATCCACATTTGCAATGTCTGTAGGCTTTTCTGCCACATATGTGATACAGTAACAACACACTAGCAGCAACAATATCGTGTTGCAATACAGGACTAATAAAACCGCCATGTTATTTAAAGACAACCATCTCTCTACAGTGCAAAAGTACCTTATTTACTTACATCCTGATGACATCTTTCCTCTCAGAACTATTATAAATGTGCCCAGAATGTTCTGTTATTTATGATCTGAACTCCTGATCTCTGATTTTTCGTTTGCTCTCAATAATCCTCATCATAACTAAGAACAAAGGAAACTTAGATGCCTGGAAGGAGACTTTCTGATTTCTTTACTATCCTTACATGCAAATAACTACCAGAGACCAAAGTACATGATGCCAGAAAATTATTTATAATTCCTGGTAAAATAACAGTCTCTCTTCCACTGAAGCAAAAGGGTACTGCTGGTTTCAATGGGACAGGACTAGACCGAGATGGAAGCATGGGATTTGATGCTGAATGCTCTCTAGTTTGTGTCTCAGTTTTATTCAGACTCATGAAAAAGAACGTTGTTAACTATAGGTAAAAAGTTAACAAGATGGGACACATTCAGAAGTATTTTGGGTTTGTACGAATAATCTATTATGAAATTTAGGAATGTCATTTGGAGAAGTTTCACAATAGAAGAAGAGTGTAGGAACACAGTGAACTTAGATTATGAGAATGATGAACTAAAAATAATTCAGAAGTAGGAAAATTTGATAAGTTTGAACCTACTAAGGCAATATTTAAAGACATATATGTCACCAAATCTTAGGGAGCAGATTCACTGAAGAATATCAAGACTAATTTTCGAATATATCCTGCAGATTTTAAATATAAATGTACATTTTCCAGAACTAGTTTTTCTTACTACTAGAAGAATAATCTGGTGTATTCCCATCCTTTTGAAGTTTAGGCTACTGGCTACAGTTTTATTCTTTCAATGCCACACAAACTGTAGTCTTAAATTCACCTCTTTATTGTTAAGATTTTCATGTACAGACTATCCAGGCTTTTATTTGGAAAAAATGATTTTTAAAAAAGAGACAACATTCATTTCAACAGTACATTCATGCCTATCAACGCCTGATAATTAAAGGAATATGATGTAATTTGATTGTACATTCAAAAAAGCTAACCTACCTTGTATTTTGTTTCTGTTGAAACTGGAGTAGTTCATGCTTCTGTTTCTTTCTCTGTGTTGTTAAAATACTGCTCATTGTAAAAGAAGAAGCAAAAGAAATTAAAGAGAAGCAAAAATAAAGAAGTTACTTTAAAAACCAAAATGTCTAGGAAGTCTTTACGTATTTAGAATGTGAGTCTTTCTCTAGGCATTTACAATGTTTTTATGCCACCACAGACTCAACCAAAACAGTAATAGCAAGAGATAAAAATATTGTAATAAATACAATAACCTCACAGCTATCATAGATTTACTGTGGTTGTCAGAAATTTTATAGAAACAGAAAAAGTAACAAAACTCAGATCTTCTTACTTAGAATGTAATTCTCCTAATTAATTAGTTGGGTTAGGGAGAATACCTGTTAATAGCCTATGGTATATTATACACAATTGAGCTGCTCTGATTCTCGCACAGAAAAGGGGTACACTCATTGCCCTTTTTTATTTTTTGTTATTTGAGGAGGACGTTCTATCATTCTGTCAAAATTCTTTGGGTTCCCAATATGTTTTCTAGGATTCCTCTCTGAAAATATTATAAAAATCCTTCTTCCACCCAGATGGAATAGAAAAAAAAAGAGCTTTTGGTATTTTTCTTGTGTCACGAATGATATAGACTATTTAATTGAAACGGAATAGGGAAAAGAATAGCCCATGGGAAATACATTGAGTGATTCTTACAAGAACATGGCACTCTGTAAGGTAAGTATAGATAACCAAGATGAAAGGTGTAATTGAACAAGCATATTTCCTTCTACATCAGCACTACCTATTCTCACTGCTTATTACTCAATTCTGCATCCGAGATTGGATTATTGCTGTTTTTATGGAGTTTTATGGCCTTCCATTTGTCCAGGGAGGTTCAAGAGAACATCTTCTAAGTGCTGTAGAAATAAATATGTAAATAATAATATAACAGAAAAATGAACTCACCTTTAATGACAATTCCTTCCTAGGACTCTCTTCATCACTTTTGAGAATCTCAAATGTACACAGTGAATTTTAACTGTGGAAGAAAAACATAAGTGGCCTGGAAAATGTGAGTAAAACAACCACAAAACCTCCATAGTTTTGATCCAAATTTTGGTTCCAAGCCTTAGAATGACAACAGCCTTTCCCCCAAACTAAATGTCTATGAAAGTCCTAAAATTTTAGCTGGAGCATGCCTTGGTTTGTTCATGTTCACTGCCAGCTGCAAGCTGGTATCCTGCGTAGAGAGGAGCATTCAGCAAGCAGGGGTATCTGCACCAGAATATTTTTTGTAATGACAAGGGCACTGGGTAAAACATGTCTACCATCTTCTCTGACTTGCCCTGCAAAGCTCCTCCTTTGCTCTACCCACCACCGATTTGAAGACAGAATTTCCTTTTGCTGTTTCCTCGTGCTGAGCATACCTTGTGGCGATCTCCATGCACAGTAAATACTGAATCTGACTTACATTACTACAACGCACTACATTTTGTTGATATTTCTCAGACAGGGTTTGTGACTTGAAAGGGGCTGTAACATACTTTCAGCAACATGCCAGCGCACTTGCCAACTTTGGGATTTTTTTTGATATAATTATATGAAATTGGGGTCATAAAATTATTCTGGTTGATGGAACAGATGGAACGCATCTGAGAAGCAGGTTTATTGCTATTTCTGAGGAAAAAACCCACTAGGCAATATGCTGCTTATTACCACCATAAGCGGTATTGCAATTACTAGTATTCCACCTATCAATATCAAAATGTAAGAGCAGAGAGGTTGGGGGCCGTAGAGTCTGTCAAGTTATTGTCCAACTGAGGATTATCAGGATACTGTTAACTGCAAGCTGTCCTCTCTGGGTGGCAGTGAGCAAGACTGCAAAACTGGTAAGGAGAATTGCAAGAACACAAAGGCTTCTTTCAGCTAACATCCTACAAGAAGCAGCTACCAACATTAAATTAGCAATGAGAAGCAACTACGTGCAAGTTAGATGTGTATGCGCTGAGGCAGCGAGCAGGCCTTTCATAGCACAGCGCGTTTGGGGTATGCTGTAATTGAGGTTTGCTAGGTGTGCTGCAAACTCAGGAAGTGCAATTTGCACCTCCTTGTGCCAGAAACTGAATGAGTCAGATCCTTAAAGCTTCAATTTTAGCTTTGCCTCTGCCTCCTCATTGTTCTGACTAATACAATGTTATCATAGCCAGCTAAGTATGGTAAAAACCATCTGCATAGCCTCTAGCTTAGAGCACAGCCAGGCTGACACCAGTGTCAAAGCTGAAAAACACCCACAGATTTCAGTGGAGCAGCTGCAGGCCACTCCAGCTAACTGTAAGCAAAGAAGTTATTAACTGCACTAAGAAACACATAAATCAAGATACATTTAACAATACAACACACTGTACTGCTATCAAAGCGGTCATTAGCATCTCAATTTTTAGGTGTCAAATTTGAAACATCTTAAAGAGGCCAAAAGTTCAGAAGGAACTAAGCAGATAGACATAAAACTTCTAAAATATTAAAAAACTAACAACCGGCCAAAGCAAGAGACTTAAAAGAGGTAGCAACTTGCAATGCAAACCTAGCTCTCTAAACATAATGAAAAAAAAAAAAATCCAGGAAAATATTCTGTATAGTTTAGGCCCCAGATATGTGCGTTGCAGGCTTAGTGTCACATGTGTTAACTTGTATGGACTTGGTCCTGTGTAATAGGCAATAATGAAACCTCTGCTTTCATGAGACTCTTTATATAAAGACTTACTGGCAATTTTCATAGTCAGTGTACACATTTACAGAATCCAGCCTTCTTTCCAATTTATTCCATTATTTACTATAAATAATTTCATAAAACATTTTTTATCGATACGTAGGACTTTTTTTTCTTCTGTTTATGAATGAACTTTAATAAGTGACGAATGAAACTGGGGGTGAAATTAGTGAAAAAAATCTAATGTTTGAAAGATTTAGTAACAATTTTCTTCCTCTGCGCTCTCCCACTGAAACCGTGACTTGGCAATTGGGTGATCAACTGTTCTTTCTGATCTTGTGTAAGTCAAAACCTTGGTCTGACAAATGATACTGTGAGAACAGTTATCTAAACCTGCCTGGAGCCTTCTGGCAGAATCAGGCCAAGCGACTTGACGCTAACTCTACAAAAGGTGATGAGGGTTTGCAGTTGGCTATTGACAGAGTAAGATTAGATTTTGTTATGTAAAGCTGCTGTAACCACAGAAAATGAAGACCTCATCATTTAGTAGTGTTACTAGTTAGTCCACAACATTTTTTTCTCAGAAAGTGAGGATAAGGTCAACAGTGAGACCCAGAAGCTCCCCCACCTCCCCAGAAGAACTGCAGGGAGAAAGACCAGGGTAATTTAACTTTGACACGAAGGTCAGACATACACTTTCTGTACGATATTCTATACTCTCAGAATAGTGCAGCTGACAGCAAGGAACCCTCCTTTCTAACAGATGTCAGGTGTATTTCAATAAATATTGAAGCCATGGATAGTTTTCTGAGCCTGGTGTGAACACCAGCGATTCTAAGGTTTACTGCACGCAATTTGTAACCTCCTTAGAGGCCCAGGATTATCAGCCTTGCCTGCCTATCAAGCACTGCCCGCTTTTTGGGTCAAAGAGTCATCAAAATGGGGTCAGAGGACGAGCTCATTATTTCCAGTCTTCTCAGCAGTCTGTTCTGAGTGTGTCTCTTGGCTTCTCCCTGACGTAAATGGCATTGTTTGTGAAACAATATAATGGTTATAATGATTTGCAAAGCCCTGTGAATTCTGCATACTAAAGACGCTCCACAAGCATTAGCAGCTGTTATTTAGTGCAAAAAAGCTTTTACGAAATTCCAAGGATATAGCCTAATTATTTGTTGAACAATAAATCCACTTTTTCTATAACGGCCTTACTTAAATCACCTAGCAAAACTTCAATAAATTGGCCGTAGCTGTAAGATAAATCAATATAGGAATTAAAATACAATCTGCTACATTTGAAGTAGCAACACTTTCAGAGGGATTTTGGTTAAAATAAATATTAAAAAATAGTGTATCCTTACCAAATAACTCAACAACATTTTCAGAAACCATAAGGTGCCTGATTCCAGTGTGACCTGCTGTCACCCCCACGGATTTAATTGGTGTGCCCCCCCATTCACACCCGGCGGCCGAAGAGCCTGGCCTGTCACATCTGCAGGTGACGCCCCTTACCGAGCTGCTGTCTCTATGGAAGATGTGCCGCATTCTAGCGTCCACCACACAAAGCAAGCAGCCGGCAAGGAAAACTCCTCTCGTTACAACACCCGCAGCACCAGCCTGGCCCCCGCCGCGGCGGCGCCCCGCGGCTCCGGCACCGGGCGGGCTGCGCCAACAGCGCCCCCTGGCGCGGCGGGCGGCGGCCGCCACGGAGCCCCCGCCGGTTCTCCCCCGGGAGGGGGGCGGGCGGGGGGGGGGGGGGGNCGCCGCCGCTGGGACCACCGGAGGGGCCTCAGCCGGCACAGCCGCAGCCATCCCTTCGGGGCAGCGGCACCTCCGCATGGGTATCGGGCGGGGGGGGAAGGAGCAACCGGGGGCGCAGAAGCCTTGTTATTTTTAGGGACGGTAAAATGTTGGGAGGACTGTTCATTCCGGGAAGCCTCATTAATACTAATTATAGCTTTTCATTACAGTCTCATTACATTGCTGCTAAGAAATAAATTAAGAAATACAAACTCGGGGAACTGTCTGGTCAGTAATGAAATGAGCTGAATAAAGCACGTGGCTTTTTAAAGAAAATCTTGAGAAGTGGGCCTGCAATATTTAATCTTGAAAACAAAGACAGTGCACCTGGAAATACTAAGAGGCTGAAATAATCATCATCTCAGACTTAGGAACACATTAATCGGGTGAAAAGCTGTTTCAGAACATGAACAAAAAGTGCTTCCAAAATGAAGCTTATAAAGGTTAACTTAACACACAAAAAATAAAGTTGTATCAAAATCATATTGCATTCCCTATCAATGCAACTGCACAGATGATCAATTGATTTAAATTAGAGACCATTTAATGATTATTATTTTTTTTTTTCTTTTTCATGTTGTGTGTTCGGTGCCACTGTGGCTGTATCCGTCACAGCAGCAGCAGGGGCAGCTCCAAACGTCTGGCAGGTCCTCTGACCACTGCCGGCCACCAGCGCTTCAGGCTCCCTTTTGGAACCAGGGCAAGTTCACAACTAACCTGGGATGCCCCAGGAGCCGACACGCTCTCTCACAAATAATAGTCTTTATTACATTCCTTCTACGCTAAAGGGAAAGGAATACAGCATTTGGGAAAACATAACCCACAAATACAGGCTGGTGTGCATGATGACATATCCTGGCCAGCAATCTACCATTTCTCTCTCCCTATTTGATAACAGGAACAGTCAGTGGACAAATGTCCCTCTCACACTTTGCTCTTCTGCTTTTTGTTCTCTGTCACTCTCCCTAAAACACCGCACAAACTAACCGAGCCGTAAATAGTTTGTCAAATTCCAGAGCCTGGGATGCGTTTATGCCAGCCTATCTCTATCGGGGACAGAAGTGGAGAGCTGCTGCGGCAGCCGCAAAAGCACTGTCTTTTACATCCCTCTGTCCCTCCATTACTGCTCTTCTTCATGCTGGAGGAGATTTTCAAATACAGATACAGTCAGGAGGGCATAGTGGCATTTCTGAAGAGCATTCCACCATCTCTTCTGTATCATCTCTTAGCACACAGTTTCACCCCGCTCTTTATGTTTCTATGCTCGTTATAGCAATTACAACTCAAGTGACTCATTGCACCACAGTTCTTGGAGTCACTCCCCCGTTCAAGAAAATAAAAGATTTTCCTTATTGCTAAGAGATCCACTTTTTGCTGGTACTTGAGTGAGACAGTGGCAACCCAGAACTGTCACCCAACGCTTCTTGTTAAGTACCTTTGTTACCCTTTAGTGACTTGGTAAGATCAACAAATGCACAAAACTCAAATTAATTTGATCTAAAATGCTCACAGTGACACACTCGGTGCAAGGCAGTGACTTGCAGGTGGAGGAAGCCCCTCTCCCTAAAAGCTGAAGACAGCAAAGTTACCTACATGCGCCTCATCTTTCAGATTCCCTTGGACTGACAGCTTCTCTGCCTACCTGTGTGAAGTTTTGCATGGCAACAAGGAAGGGAAAGAAAAGTACTAATAGAGAAAGAGAGATAATAAAAACACAAAATAGAAAAATATGCTAAAAAGAAGCTCAGCAGCAGAATAAGAAAACAAACTTCCCACTGAAAACAGTAACAGGAATCTAGCCAAGAAACAATGCTTTGTTATATTTTGGAAACTAGTATAGGCACATCTTGTTTAATCAGCAACACTTAAGAAGTATTTTCTGCTACCCTAATTATGGACTTAGTCCTGTAAATCATTACTTACATAAGCAGTTTGCACTTACAACGAATACTAAGTGCTTGGAAGACATTTATGCTGTTCTTCAAAAATTTGTTTTTTAGGAGACTGGAACAAGACAATAAATTGTAACATCTAATTTTGAAAAAAAGATCGATACACACTTCACCCAAGTATTGTGGCAGCCTCCTTCTTCTCTCAAGGTGAACACCACAAACGCTGAAAACATTTGGATTAAAATAAAAAAAAAATAATTTAAGCACATGCTTTTTAAACTGAGGATCAATCTGGCAAATACCAACAGGCAAGCTACTCCTGTGTTCAACATTAAGCATGCTGTATTTTACTTTTGAGATTAGGAGTTATTTTTTTATCTTAACTGATGGGCCTTTATTGTTATTTTAAAATGTGTCTAGATATCTGTAAATATTTACACACATAAATATTTTACAATCCATATAACTAAGGATCACTTTAAAAATGGTGCACTTGCAGAAAAATACATTAATATGAAAATATCTCTTATTACACTGCTAGTCATATAACATTTATGTTATAAATTAAACATAAATTATGGTATATTATTGTCCAGAAATGCTTTCAACCTCTGATAGTATTATTTGATGGTTTAACACATGCAAAAATGGAAAGAAAACTATTTTATTATCTTCCACTAGAGGGAGAGAGAGCATCTTTTGTTGCTAGGCAGATTCTGAAAACAATTTCATGCTACATCATTTAAAGCAATAATGTCAAATTTGGAAAAAAACCCCAAACCCAACAATTTATTCCATTATATTACCAAGTATAAAGTAATTTCTAAAATACTAAAGCCCTGAAATATAAAATTTCATTGCTGCTAGGTTAATTTCTGTGATCATTAGGGTTGCATGATAAACACAGATAATTTAATTTCATATGAATGGTCAACCACGGCTCAATTAATTTTTTTTTTTTTTTTACTTCTGTTTACCATCAACACCACATTGATTTCTTTAGACATGGATGTTAGCATACTGATAAAAAAAATCTAAAGTAAATAGCAAAAGTAACCAAAACAGTGATACTGAAATCCAGTTACTATTTGACAATGAAACACAATGATCTACATTGTACTTTCCATTCCGTACTGAATGGGAACCATTCTTACAGGTACTGCATGATTTTCACTGCTTGCGTAGAACTCCAAGCAGGAGTGCAGGCCTTCCACCCAACACATCACTCTCCATCTCAGAAGCTCAGAGAAGTCTTACCTCCCCAAAGACAATTTGACAGTAACTGCTCAGAATTTGTAGATGTTTCCTTTTCATATAAAACCCCTCATGATCCAGACCATGATATCCACACAAATGATCTATCACTTCTAGTCCTATGGACTCTTGATCCTGTTGGTTTGCAGTTTGTCATATGGTAAGAAAACAAGCGATAGTGATATGTGTGCTCCACACAGCACGTTGAAATGCTCCAGCTCACAAAAGCACAAGTCACTCGGTGTAGCTTTAGAGACTACTGAACAAGACGAAGTTTCTAATGCATGTAATGTCTTTTGGAAAGCGGGCACAGGATACCCAGTACCTGCGGGACTACCGTGGATGGCATAGAATCAAAGTTTGAAACGTTGACTTCTGTTGGAGCTCACTGTAGAAATGTACTGCAGAAAGGGTAAGAAGAAATGTTCCGGAAGGGGTTCATATGTAGATTGGCATAGCAATAATGTTGCACTAAAAGTTTAATTGACTTTGAAATGTTGCAAATATTTCTTTATATACTGAGATATGGACAAACTAAGCACAAGGCAACAATTGTTTAGTTTGCGCTCATCTGGATTTCAAAGGAAGTCCTCTGTTTACTGCTCAAGAATGAAAGCTTAACAAGGAAACATAACCCAGACCTTAATATAAATGTTTGAATTTGATTTTGAAGTTTACAAAGTGCTAACAAATAAAAGAAACATAAAATATATTTCGAGTCTGCACTCCTGTTTGTATTTATTTAAATTTTCTAAAGATCTTGAGGCAGTTCAATAAAGATTGAAAAATGATGGTCTAGGGACTACATTCGTTTTCCCTACCTCTTTTTAGGGAAAACTGTGGCTGTTGGAAAATACAAGTGCTACATAGAAAAAGATTAAAAAAGAAAAACAATAAAACAAGCAAGTGACATCGGAACAGTTACTGAGAAGGAGGGAATGACTCTATCTTGGACACATAACATCAGCTTTTGTGCAAACAGTTCTGGCTGAACTCTCACAGCAATCTCTGTTACAGGATCTCCAGGTTTTGTTGGCCCAATGCAGACCTGCCACACTCTAGCCCCCCAAAACAGCCTGCGCAGCTTTGGAGAGTATGACAGCAGCAAAGTCCAGGAACAGTGAGAACACCTTGGCAGCTTCCCGCACCCTGAGAATATCTGATTCAAGTACTGATGCAGATGACCTAATGAGATTTGACCCACTAATTGCACACTGCAATTTAGCTGTGAACTGAATAAGTTACCTACTGTAACTTGGCTAAAATATTTACAGCTCTCATTCCTGTGGAGGATAGTGTATGTCTCTCCTGTTCCTAATCATTGTTTACTTGCTCTGTTCTCACAAATCATAATATTATTGCAGTTCTTGTGTTTAAAAAATACATTTTCTGAAAAGATATTGCTTTGGGATTTTATACAAATCAAGTTATTAAAATTTTGATGTTAGTATTTCATAAAGGCTATGATATTTCATGAACTGTTTATAAAAAAAATTTGCAATACTTTGGCAGTGGTGCTACAGAGAATAAAAAGAGAAACAGAAGAGAAAATCACACCATTCCAACCCATCTCAGAAGAACTCAAATTTACAAGCACAAACACTATTTGATACAATATTTTCAAAATGTTTATAGATCAGGAGATTCTTTTGACCTAAGAGGCTGTCAAGATAAGCATAATGCAAATTACAGAACAAAGTTAGTAGTATATTTTAAAAACTATGCTTTATCTGCAGTAAAAAAATTATTGGTTTAGACAAGACATAAGCAAAACATTTACTTTGTACCCACTGGAGTAAAATATTTAAAGAGTGAAAATTTAGAAAGCTACTGCACACAGATTAATACAGTGATCTGAATGCCACAGACCGAAGGACTAAGGCCTGGTACTGCTGGAATCAGTAGTTAAACTAGTTAGTTGTTACTTTAATTTACATTAACTAGTTGAGTGTTAATTTGACCTTACTGGAATTTGCAGTTAATTTGGTATATTTGCAACAGGAGCAACCATGACCAAGTCATACAGTTCTCACTGAATGCTCTGAAATTTCTTGCGTGCGCAGGTCTGACCCAGAGGAGGAAGTGACTGCAGTGCAACTGTGAGTCATATTGGAGGGCCCCCGAGTTCTTTCTGCTAGTACGGCACTTCTGATGTTTAACCACTGCAACCACACCCTTATGCTCACACGTTTTAAACCAGAAAAGCAAGATATCAGCATGTGCAAAACGTGATAGTGTTACAATAGCACTTGTGACTAACAGGATTTTTTTGATAAGGTAGTTTATTTTACCTTATATATAACATGCAACTTGGACTGCTGATGCACAAGGCTGAAATTAAGTAGCGCTGCAAAAAAGGACTGTTTTATCACATCTTCCTTTGTTTTGTGAGCAAGTGCCATTTCTCCTGTGCTGTGACTTTCTCAAGCAGGGAAATAACTATAAGGAGTTGCAGAACATCCATTTTCCCGTTGCCTTCTTCATCTAAAACCTGGAAACCCAGGTTTGCTGCTGCTGCTGCTGCCCCCGATGGACTTAAATGTGTGTGGGTGGCAGCAGTCCAGTTCAGAAGCAGAAGGCACTGTACATACTCCTAACCCATCCAATGTCCCCTGCCAGCTCTCTAGGCTTCTTCTCCAGCTCGGTGTCCTTTTCCCATGCACTTTCCCTCTTCATTCTTGCTGCACTCCCTTTTTCTGTGGCAGGAAGAACCTGGCCCCAGCTCCTCATGTGTGCCATAGCAATATTCAGTTTTGCTAGGGGAGATCTCTAATGTGAATCTTGACAAGGCACTGATGAAATAGCCATGCTGCTCTGAGGCAGGACTGTTAACCTCTTCAGCATCCCCATCTGGTGAGGACCATCCTTTTACCCTTTTGTTAATACACGCCAGGAAACTTCCACACCTCTCACAGGATACACGTAACAGTTTTTTAGACATGGTGTTTCTTAAGGATCTAAGAAAATTGGACAGAACCTCCTGATCCCTCCCATTTCTGTAGCTGCTATAATGCATCAGCTCTTGGAGAGGGAAGAAAGAGAAAAGACAAGTAGTTATTGTCCAAATGTAAATCTCCATGCCAGCAATGATAAAAATGTTGCTTTGTCTTCCACTTTTGAATTCCATTCCCATGGTCTGTCCTAGTCTTGTGTGAAGCTGAAGATAGCAACTTAGTTTATTCTTTCCCATCTGGGTAAGACTCTGCAGCTATCATGGGAGGAGGCAGGGGAGTTGCTGAAACTGTTCATACTTGCTTGGGGTATTCTTTGAGAATGCTGTTTTGTGGTAAATCCACCAAAGATACCAAGGATTCTCTTCAGAAAGGCAGTGGGAAAAACAAGAAAATATGTATTATATCTGTTTGGCAGTCTGGAGTTGCCAAAATGAAGAGGAACAACAAGCTTTTAGGGTGAAAGAAAGCTGTACTACTGTGAGATCTCTATGCCAAATTAAAATATTAAGTTTGGCTTGTTTTCCTTTTTTTTTTTTCTTTTTAACACAGGACCAATGTAACATTCCCTTTCAAATATACAGAATTCTTCAGTAACCCAAAAAGGTTGCTGGAAGAAAGAGGAGGCAAAGTGTTTACATACCATAAATTATATTTCTTTGTAAAAATAACTGTGTAGCAAGAATTGATGAGGTTATTTGGTGATATTTTGCACTGGTTAAAAGTTCAGGGATCGAACAAAACTGAAAGCAAGATGGTTTTTCTGTTCTGTATCTTGATGCTGCAGCAACCATGCTGTTATTTCAAATCTTTATTTCCTTATCAGCCACTGCAGTACTACCATTTCATGGGAAGGAGGGTGGCGACTTAATGAGAGCTTTAGGGGAGAGAGTAATCAGCACTGCAGCAATAGTAGAGGAAAAATGCTGGGAAGCTAAATCAGCACTTTATAGTTTCATCGATACGCATTTTCAGGGGGCTGAACAGTCCGTAAGCTCTCCAACACAGCTGCCATTTTGAGCAATGGGGATTAAGCAAGTGGTTAAAGCCCAAGGTGAGGAAAAAGCTGAGGAGCATGGTCGGGTTGAATGTACTGCTAGATGGGTTGAAACTGGACGGAATGGTGGGCTTGAAGGGTAGTAATCAATGGGTTGATGTTTAAGTTGGTGGCCAGTGCAAGCAGAACACTGGCATCAACGCTGGGGCCAGTATTGTTCATTATTTTCATTGTAACCTGGATGATGACACAGGATGCCCCTGAAGCAGATTTTCAGACAATACTAACTTAGAAGGGGTGGTTCTCAATCCAAACAGTGGAGCTTCAGTTGAGAGGACTTTCAGAAACTTAAAAATTGGGTCAACAGAAACCTCCTGAAGTTTAACAAGGTGTGCAAAGTTGTGCACATGGGTTTGAATAGTGCCAGGCACCAGTGCAGGCTGCCTGAGCAGTAGCCCGGCTAAAAAGCATGTGGCTGTCAGAGTGGACACTAAGTTGAATATGAGCCAACAGCGTGTTTTCGTTGTGAATAAAGTGAACCACAGACTGAGCTACATTAGGAAGAGAGCATGGACAGCAGATGAATAGAAATTACTATCCCTCCTTATTCAGTACTAGTGAGTCCACACATGGGATAATATGTCCTGGTTTGTGTTCCCCAGTTCAAGAAGGATGTCAAGAAACAAGAGAGGAGCATACAGAGGGCTGATGAGATGCTAAGTGGCCTACAGCATTTGACTTGTGAAAACATGTTGAAGAAGTTGGGCTTGGTTAGCCTGTCAAAGAAGAAAATAAGGGGATAACAATCTACAGCTACCTGAAGGGGAGTGGCAGATCATAGAGCTGAACTCTTCTCAGTAGTAGTGAATGGTAAAACAAGGAGCAAAGGCCACAAATTTAGTCACTGGAGTTGTGACTGGATGCATGTGATTGTGCATGGGTGGTGATGCACAGCAACATACTGCCCAGAAAGGCTGTGGAGTCTCTATCCTTGAAGGCTTGCACGGGCAGGTTAGACAAAGTCATGGCTGACCTGAAATACCACAGGTCACAATCCTGCTTCCAGTGGAAGGCTGGACTGGGTCGACCCCAGAGATCCCTTCCAACCATCACTTCCACGACTGTAAAAGTCTAAGCCACTGTAGTGGCCCCCAGATAGCAAACAAAATTGAGTTACCAATTCCTCCTACTCCTGCCTTCCTCCCTCTCTCCCTCGCTCTGTTCTTCTCCCCCTTTAAGTTATATTATGACACACAATTACCATCATGTTTAAGAGACTAGACACAGCTGGTGTTACTCTGCTTGCCATCCAACCATTTTTATACAGTTCTGATTTCTAAGGCATCAGGGTCTGTCAGACTTTGTTTACACCATATTTTACTGTACCAGGCACCTTATGCATCTTTGCTAAAAACTGCTAACTTTTTCTGATACCATAGAATTGTCCTTCCCATTCTTACAAAATGGACTTTTTTCCTTACTGAACACCACTCGTACCCTCGCTGCTAGACCTGCACAATATAATGCTTGAAATTCAAATAGATCCATCCATACTTATCTTCCCAAGAGACAACATAAATACAAGATTTTAGCCCAGAACCACAATGACATGTGAACCAGAACTGCTGAATCAGTATGACACAGCTAAGCGAATTCTCCATCAGATCAAACTGTAAAAACAGAATCTTTGTTATCACAAGGATTTAAGCACGCAGGTAGCATCTCAAGTACTAGAAGGAACACGGGTTAACAGCCAGTCAAACAAACATATTTTTAGTATTTTGTGATTAGTCATCCCACAATCCCAGTAAATATGTTTCTGTGGAAGGTGTAATAAAGTGAGTTAGCATGTTAGATGATTCACAAATCAAAATGTATGTGTCTCAAGCTTGGGTAATAACACTAGCCAATAAGCAGCAAATTTCAAGTGTCAAGTCCCTAGCATTAAACCTTTTAAGAAACTAGACTCCAGCCAAAAAGCTAACGCCAAAGTTAAAATCTGGAATACGAATGCCCATACACTGTTGGGCAAGGTATTGTAAAAAGCAAAGTAACTAGGAACATGCGTACTTCCGAATGACACATATTTGCAATGCAATACCATAATCTTTTAAAAATGGGAAATCTAGTTTAGTTTACAAAGGAGAAGTAAATGAACCCAATCACAAGTCTCCGACATTAATGTGGTAGTTTATTCTGGAAAACGATTATCCATTGAAGACTACAATGCAAAGTAATATAAGATTTATGTGAAGACTGAAGCCGTAGCAATAGCCCATAGTCTGCCACACACTGGAACCAAAACCAGACAAAATATCAATATATTTGATGGACTAGATATATAATGGAACAGAACATTAAACTTTTATGAAAATATTGCATATGTAAACGGCACATAGGCCAAAGACTATGGTAAATAAAAATGTAGAAAAAAAAGATATAAAAAGTCCCAAACACATATTTTTAAAACCCTCAAAACCAATTCTTTTATAACAGATTTTGAACCACCATGTTATGCACAATGACACCATGTACAGCAACATTTAAACACTCCTGTTGGTCTCTCCTCATTTTGTCTTCTCTCAAACCACTTCTTACATCTTCTTGAAAAGCTGTTATTTATGCTACTCAGTGTGCTGCTGTAGGACACCAAGATTCTCTGATGATGAAAGTTTTATACAGTGCCATACAACCACTTTAGCCTGGCTACATTCACTGCAAATAGTCAAAGAAATACATTGTGGAATGTATACCTCATTAATGTCAGATCATTCAGAGAGATACAACTGAGGTCCGGATACTGCTTTGAAAAAGTAGGAGTATATTTTTGCAACTCTTTTCTTCTCCTAAGGGAGGAATATTTTTGAAGCTTATTTATTGCACAAATAAGGTACTATACAATGAAGCTTTCGAGCTTCGTTCTTAGGGTGGTTTGGCTTCATAAATTCAACCAGCCTCTCTGAAGTAAACATAATCCAACAGCCATTAAAAACTTGATACTGAGTGCTTTTATTGGATTGTATCGTCTAACTCTCTCAGATGTAAATTTCCAGCGATAACCTGTGCAGCAATAAACTTCATTCAGCCACAAGAGTGTGCATGTGAGAAGATTGCAAATCTCCTCCGCCAAACCAGAATTAGCCGGTATCGCAGGAATGAAAGAGCGTGGAGATTTGAAATTGCAGGGAATGGGGACAAGGCGATGCAGAAGACGAGCTGTCTGGGGGGCAAGAGGCGCTAGACCGGTGCCAGACTTCTACAGAAAATAAGCCCCGGGGCGGCGAGCGGCGGCGAGGCTGAGCTGGCGCGGGAGGCTGAGCGGAGCCGGGCGCAGGTGGACACCGCAGCCTGCAGCAGCTCTCGGGGCGCGGAGCAGCGCCGCGGGTTTGGCTGACAGCGGGGGCTCGGCGCCGTGCCGGGCTGGGGCGGCGGCGCTGGCGGGGCCCTGCGCGGTGAGTACCCCGGGAGGAGCCGGGAGCCGCCGCACAGCACCGGCAGCGGCACCGGCAGCGGCACGGGCGCGGGCAGGGGAAGGCGCAGTAGCCGCGCCGCCTGCGGCAGAGGCGGGCTGGCCCGGCGCGATGCAGCGGGGCCGCGGGGTCGGGGCTGCCCGGGGGCGGCGGGAGGCGGCGGCGGCGGCCCCTCCGTGCCGCGGCGGGCTGGGAGCGCCACCGCCGCAGCGGGGTAACTAGCGGTCATCCTTTGTGCTCCGGCGGGCGGGTCCCCCCGAACGCCGCCCCGCCGCCCGGCCCCGCCGCCGCGGGCAGGGGGAGGCGGCTGCGCCCGAGCCTGGGCCCCCGCCCCGGCGCCGCGGGCTCCGCGGCAAGCGCTGCCCCCGGGGCAGCCCGAGGCTCGGGGGGGGCAGCCCTCCCCGTCTGAGCAGGGTCTCGCACAGATGAGCTTAACTGGAGTGCTGGGGAGGGTGTAACGTGTGAAGCTCCCAAATT
The DNA here is from genome assembly GCA_003993805.1 of Himantopus leucocephalus. NCBI lineage: Eukaryota > Metazoa > Chordata > Aves > Charadriiformes > Recurvirostridae > Himantopus > Himantopus leucocephalus. The sequence continues at coordinate 8,155,499 of RSEF01000009.1, forward strand.
TATTATCTCATCTCGGGGGGGGGAAAGGCATATCCTCTGCCAAGGGGCTGCTCCTGTAACAGTCTGGAACCATTTACGAAAGAGAGGCACAGAGCCTGATGCAAGCTGCCCATTCCCTTGGCACCAAGGGGAGAAAAATATTTACTGTCTGAGCCTGTACCCGCCGTCCCCGGGGACGTGAGACCACTCGTGGGTCGCACTGAGGCAGAACGGCACCGAGGGGTCTCCCGGGGAGGGCTGAGCTGGGCCCGGGAAACAGCCCTCGGGGGCAGAGGGGCAGCAACCCGAGCCTGCAAACTGGACTGCCGCTAAACTTCATGCAAACTTGTCACCCTTGGCAATTAGCTTAGCGTTTAAAGCGTTTAATTTCCCTGATTTTCTCCTCCTTGCTGGGCATGCACAGTTACGCGCTGTGGCTCTGATCTGCAGAAGTGGCTAGTATCCGCATCTCCCGTGAAGTCATCGACAACTGAAGTGCTCGACGTGTTAGCAGGCTGAAGTTAGACTGCCAAAACTTATGACACCCAAAATAAATTATGTTTTTAACAATGTTTTTTCTATATGTCTTCAAAAGACAAATAATTACATGTGGCATGTCTACTGGGAATACTGTGAAGCGAAACTCATTACTATTTATAATGCATTTATGGGTTATCCATTGGAAGTGCCTTTAAAGTATGATTTCATTCTATACTTTTTAACACTAAGGCAATCAGGTACTGGAAGAGGTTACCCAAGTATACCTAAATTATTAACCATATGGATTTTTATATCAAGATCAGATGTTTTTCAATCATCTGGTTCAACTACAAGGTAGAGAGCCATAGCTCCCCTGATGGTACAGGGAACTTTGGTGTTTTGCTGCTAACTTTGGTCTTATTACAGCACCTGCATTTGTCCCTAAAATAGCTTATGAGTCAGATTTTCAAAAAAGCTCAGCATTGTTGTGGGCAGTAACGTTTGGGCCAGTTTTCTAAGAGCTCTGGATACTGTGTGTGCATACAATATAAAAAGCTTTTCCAAAAAAAAAAATCTAGTCCTTCTCAAGCTGACCAAACAAGAATCCAGATTCTCCTGCCTTTAGATGCAGTCCCTTGTGAGGGGCTGTGTTCAAACACCGTTACTGTGAGTGGGTCTTCACTACCTTGCGTGTTGGGAAAATGTGGCTGGCTTCACAAATTAGCTGCTGTCATTTTCATTGCAGTTTCTGTAGGATTTCACAATTGCAAAGAGCCCCTTGGGCTTCTCTGCCTTCCGTGATACCGCGTTCTTGGCAGTGCTGTGGTGTGGGAAGAAAGCTGAGGGCAGGTAAGTGCATCTCTCCCGGGTGCGATAGGGCACGGGGCAATGAGTCAGTCGTGGGGAGAGGATCCAGCCATCCAGTCCTCGCTTTATCCAGAGCCGAAGAGTTTGTGCAGTTACTGGCAATGACCTTCCCTGCTTTTGAGTGTTTTCACTCTGAACTTGTGACATTAGTGGAAAGTTGATAGTATAAAAGTAATAATAAGCAAGAATCCCGTTCAAAAGGAAAATATATGCATTTTCTGAAGATTTGTGGGGGTTGATGCAAGCATGATATTAACTTGCATCTACTCAATCTAAGCCCGTTCAGTCAGTAAGATGATTGAAAAGATGAGTGTCATATCTTTGCATCTCACTGTCAATTATTTTTGCTTTAAATAATTTAAAATATGTAGAAGATGTATCTATTTCCAGTCCAAAGAAAATTTTTGCATCCAGTATCAGCATTCAGGTGCACACAAAACCAGTCAAAAGCATGAAAGAGAAAGGCGAGGCTCCACATTTAATCCTGACTCTGAATCTACAGTGACATAATTTTGTATTCCATTATCTAAGATATACTGTAATATCCATCATACATTTTCATTAATCTTATACAGAGCATGTTTAACAGCTTGCAATTTTCCTTCATTCTGCCACTTCTCATTATTTCCCATTAGCATGATTATTCACTATCTTTATTACCTTTATGCAGTCAGTATTTCTCTCTCTTGTGAGTGGGCTGAATCCTCCGTAAGTAGTCATATAAACTATGTCAACGGGGCATCTAGCTCCAGGGACATTAACAGGAAAGGGCTGAGATGTCATCTTTAAGACCTACACTCTGTAGAAGAAGGATGAAGTATAATTTTAACTAAGGCTGTCCAAGGTTGTCTTCTTATGTTCAGAAAAAAGTCTGCATCACCACATGGCTCTGCCGTGTTCCCCTGCTACCCTTCCTGCCTCAGATCCCCCTTCTCTCTGCCTCTTGATTTGGAAAGAAGAGGCCAGTAAGTCATTTCAGTATATGTTTCCACTGGCACCCTGGTGTGGAATCATCAGTTAGTCCCAGCTTATCTGCTTGTGTGGCAAGCATCAAATGTGCTCAGTTCTTGTTCTTCCTCACTGTGTCCACAATACCTTGCATGGCCAAGTTAGGGCTAAGGACAACTTACTCCATAAAGAGTATCCATCTATGAAGTTTGATACCAGGAGTACAACATATTTTAGCTCCAATTCACTATATGAGGCAAATCAGTGTGCTCTCGGAGGAACCTGCATGTTCAAGCTGCCCTTAGTTACACATAATTACCTGTACTGCAAGTAAGGGATATGTGGCACTTAACTACAAAGGTAACTTACCCAGCAGCCAGTCTGGAGAAGTTACATATATTGGCACGTTTTCACTGTTGTCGGTGAAAAAAACGGTAGCTTTGACAGGTCAGCTCTGACTCCATCTGCGTATTGGTATGAAGTACTTCAAGGCCTTCCCTGTATGTTTATCTAGCAATAAAAAAAAAAAGTAAAATAGTTTGGAAAGGTAGTAAATTGAGAAGCAAAATATACTCATGTATTTAAAGACACCAGCCCAAATTTTCAGTTAGTACAGAATCTGAGTTACTCCATTCACTGCCAGGTTTCAGTAGCGAGGAGCTAGCCCTGGCACACCTTCTGAGGGCTCACAGAATGCATAAGGAGCTTTTTAAAACAATTTTTGATAACTTTCTCTCTCTTTTGACTATTATGAAGCTGGTGGCTCTTTTTATTTCTCCAGAGAAGAAAAGAACACAAAAAATTACCATCTCTGGTAGTTTGTATCATCGCATTTCTAGTCTCCATGGAAACCTATGAGGTGCTCCACAGTTGGGTAACATTTCAGTATGTTGCAGCAGAAATCAGATGGAGGGAAGACTGGATTCTGCACCTTGCCTGTTAATTAAAAATGGTTTTGAAATTATTTTCACATTGTGTTGCAATCTTCACTTAGAGTAACAATGGAAGAAATCAAAGTAATCAAATTAAGCTATTATGGCCTGATCCTACATACACCTATGCACGTAACTCTGCCACTCAGTTTGATTCTTATAGGCAGTGACATTAATTTGGAAGAATTCTTTGGTTTTAGTAGAATTATATGGATTAATACTATGGAAACTTAAAGCGTAATAGCAAACTGTTTGTCAAGTTGACTCTAATAAAAAGCTTTCCAGAGAGGTAGTAACAATCCCCTTAATGTAATTTATGTAAGCAAAGCATTTTGAAAATCAAGAACCTTAAATCTTTATCTTTCTCTGTCTTCACTCTTGTTCTTCCACTACTAAGGAAGAAATAGATCTCAAAACTGTTTTCCTCTGAAAAGATATGGTAACTTCGTCTACCTGTCTTTTCAGGTTTTCCTTTTTTTATTCCAAGCTTTATCAACTTGAACACAAAGGCACATAATCTTACTGGGACAGCAGAAGGTGATACGGAGAAGGAATATACAGAGAGAGACCAGTCTCTTGTGACCACAGTCAACTCATGAAGAGTGAGTCCTCTCAGACACCTACAGGTAAGTAAAGTATATAGTAATGGAAATAATGCAACCTACTGTCAACCTGTAAATACTGCTGTATAGAGAGCCGTGATAACAAGGTACCCAAAGAAATACATTAATTAGAGAATTTTCTAAGCATTTTACATTTGAACGATGAAAACCCAGTATTCACTTTGCAACTGCACTAAACCACGATGGTGAAATATGGTAGTGACTTATGCTATTCACTGTAACCAAACTACAAAATCTGATAATTTTGTATGTATTTTGAAGGTGTTTACTGCATTTGTTTCAGAATACCGTGGAGAAAATGTATACTAGTCGAGAGGATATTGGATACGATTTTGGAGATGACTCAAAAGTTGGAAGCAAGCCAATTAAGCCTAATCCAAACATCGATGGAGGATGGGCTTGGATGATTGTACTTTCCTCTTTCCTTGTGCACATACTTATCATGGGGTCCCAAATGGCCCTTGGAATACTCAACATGGAATGGCTTGAAGAGTTTAATCAAAGTCGTGGCTTAACAGCATGGGTTAGCTCCCTCAGCATGGGCATTACGCTTATTGTAGGTATGTTCCAGCATAGTTTATTTCACAACTACAAAGATTTTTAGAATATGTTTGCCACTCTTTCCCCAAGTGTTTCCTTACAGTTTCCCATTTTATTAGCAGAGCTGCCCAGGTTCTCCTGAGTTGCCTTTTTAAAGTCACCAGGGCAAATTTTACAAGTTAGAGGGAGAAAGGGAACAACAGGGAAGATGATAGAGAAGACAGTTACTCCAGGAGACAGCATGAGCGGGAAAGCATGCCTGTGACTTCAACGTCTCACTAGAATTAAGAAAACAGATGATCTCTGAAGCTTGTGGTCCTCCCCGTACTTTATCTGGGAGGAGAAAATACTGAATTAGGACAGTTTATATTTCAGTTTGGCAGCAGAACTAAAATTTATTTTTTAAGTTGTGGTTGGATCAACCCAAAACAATAGCTGGAGGGGTATGTTTACGTATATATGTATATACACACCTCCATCTCCCTAAATTAAGATTGAAAAAGTTGTGTTTAGGTCTGCCTAAAACATTCCACTGAAAACAAAAAAAATGTTTGCTTTCTAGTTACTTGTGAAAAAGGCCTGCACTCACACAGCATTAGTATTGGGAACAATGGTTTCAGTTTCTTCCTCTGTTTAAACTGTCCCTTCTTCATGGGGCAACTTTGATTTTAGGTCCTGTGCATATTTGCTAAGTATTTGGTCAGTTGATTGAATTTTTCTTCCCATGATTTTAAACAATAATAGGGAAAATAAACTGAATTGCATGATGTTTAACTTTTTGTTTAAAACATTAAGAATCTTCATGTGAAAAATTATTAAAAAGTGTAGAGAATTAAATAAATCATTTAGTATTTTTCACTGTTTTTTAACAGGTCCATTCATTGGTTTATTCATCAGCATGTGTGGGTGCCGCAAGACAGCTATAATTGGAGGGATATTGAACGCCCTAGGTTGGATACTGAGTGCCTATGCCTCAAATGTGCACTACCTCTTCCTTACATTTGGAGTAACAGCCGGTAAGAGCTGTACTAACATTTGAAAGTTCTTTCAGTTATTTCTGATGCCTTTGAAGGTTGTCTGGGTGAGTAAAGCAGGAAGTTAGACTGTAAAGTTATTCCAGCTTTCCTTTCATGCTCTTTACAGCCTGTTACCTTTTCAGAAAACTTACTTATTTACTCACTTGATTGGGCCCAATGACTTTTGTTGTCATTTAAATCTGCCATGTAACGATGCTATTTTTATCAGTTTCTCCCAAATAAATATATTAGAGGACATTTTTAATTACAAGAATTAATGTAACCCAAACTCTAACAAGTGGAATTTTAAGATGTTGAAACACTGTTGAATTATATATCTAGCTAACTCCTGTCATTGTCACAGGACGAAACAGCAAATGTTTTCTACAGAAGCTGGTCCCCATTAATAAAATACCAGATTATGATAACTATGTACTGCTTCAAAACCCATTTTAAAGGGTCTTGTGTGTTACTTCTGGTAGGCAGCTAAGCCTCACACAGCTTCTCGCTCACTCTCCCACAGTGGGATGGGGGAGAGAATCAGAAAGGTAAAAGTGAGATAAAGGCAGTTTAATAAGCAAAGCAGAAGCTGCACACATAAGCAAAGTAAAATAAGGAATTCATTCACTACTTCCTGTGGGCAGGCAGATGTTTAGCCATTTCCAGTAAAGCACGGCTTCATCACGTCTAACGGTTACTTGGGAAGACAGACACCATAACTCCGAATGTCCCCCCTTCCTCCCTCCTTCCCCCAGTTTTATTGCTGAGCATGATGTCATATGGTATGGGAAATCCCTGTGGTCAGTTGGGGTCAGCTGTCCCACTGTGTCCCTTCCCAGCTTCCCGTGCACCCCCAGCCCACTCACTGGCAGGGCAGCGTGAGAAACAGAAAAGGCCTCGATGTAAGTACTGACCAGCAACAGCTAAAACATCCCTGTGTTATCAACAGTGTTTGGGTCACAAATCCAAAACATAGCACCACACGAGCTACTATGAAGAAAATTAACTCTACCCCAGCCTGAATTAGGACAATGCATGTGGCCATATTTCATATGCAGTTTCTAACAAAGGATATTCAGATTACATCAACAACCACTAATAAATAGCAATTAATTTTGCTACATTTTTTTACAATCAAAATCACTGGATGAAGTAATATTTTGTCATTTTTATTAGAATTAGGTCTCTAGAAAACCTTTTGACGTGTAAGAGCCCAATCAAAATATGAAAAGGCATGCATGTTTAGGCATCTTTCTTGAAAACCAATAGATCCTTAGTGCCTGAATGCTCAGTTTCTAGCAAAATGTGGCTTCTTGTGAAAAAAATTAGTTACTTCAAGAAAGTTATGTAGAAGAACCCGGTATTGTTTACTTAAAGCACTACTCAATTTTATTCACTATTCATTTCTGCAAAGAGTAACTGTTAATAGATATGAAACGAAAATGTTAAAGTAATCAAAGTAAGAAGTACAAAATTTGGCCTTTAGCTATTATCTGAGCAACACTGAGCAATTCAAGGGGCTTTGAAATATCATTCACTCCATGGATAACATGGCCAGTTATGTTTGGAAATGAAGCATGGTATCTGTGTTATATGTGACAAGACAGATGCATTATGAAAAAAAATTGTTTGCAATGCTAATAATAGCTTTAGTACCCTCCATTCCTTCAAACTACCCTATCACAGAATTTCACAGAAATCTGCAGAATTTCTGTACATAATTTTTTATCTAGCTCTGTGGATGGAAAAAAAAATGAAACTAGCAAGGATCACTGTGATGACTCTTTATACCACCATAAAATAGATTTCAGTAATATTGCAAATTCATGAATGAAGAACAACAATTACAGGCAGGGTTCTGCCCTTTTCAGAGTTTCTGTTTCCATATATATTGGATATAATCAAGCAGATAGGAACTTATGCACTCTTTCTTTCAGCCCTTGCTGCTTTTCAGAAAAAGCGTACACAAAATATCAGACAAAACAACCAGAGATTATACAGAGAGTTCAAAGATGAGTGAAAACTGTATTTTCAGAAAAAATCTGCGGCAAATTTTTACATGAGGTGGAGAAGTGAGATGCTGTCACAGGAGTAATTCTCTCCAGAGATGCCTGAGATGTTTCCTCCAGCTTCATGAGACTGCTCACCATTGCCTCACTCACCATCTCCTCACTCGCCGTCCCCTCACTCACCCATCGCCTTGCTCCCTCTCCTGTCACTCCCCATCCCCTTGCTCATGGTCACCTCACTCACCGCCACCTCAGGGAATTTTCCTTCATGTTCTCATGGCTGCTAGATGTCAGGCTGCTGTTCACTGACGGTGGTCGCCTCCTGCTGCGATTACTTCTGGGCCTCCGTGCAGTGTTCCACGGGTGTACTCGTGGCTCCTGTTCTCCTGTCGGTGACCCACTGTGCCAGACGCCCTCATGCAGTACATCCCCACGATCCCACAGCCACGCTGCCGCCTCAGCTCCCATTCCCAAAGCGCCCCCCACCTCAGCGTGGTTCCCCTCCCCAGCTCCTCACAGCATTGCCCCTCACTTCCTGGCTGCCAGCTTCATCCCAGCTCCAGGGGCTCTCCTCCCTGCAGTATGGGGGAGCAGAGGAGCCTTCTCCCCCCTCACCCATCTGGGGAGCCCCAGGGTGGGCGCTGGGAGCCCCTGTGGGCTGGAGGGCAAAATGGCTGCCAAGGCCTGGCAGGGGGAGAGCAGAGCTGGCCCTGCTGATGCTGGTGCGGGGGGACAAATCTGTGAGGAAAAGGAGTGGGGAGGCCTGTGGCCCTGTATCGGCCTGTGAAGGTGGCATGCCTGTGCATGTCATTAGACTACATTTTGCAATGTAGCCCACAGAATGAAAAGATAAGAAAAAACAATTTTAAAAATGCCTTATTTCAGGGAAAGCGCGAGCAGGAGGCCGGGCTGTGTTTTCGCAGCAGCCATCGGCAGGCCGGTGGGACGAGGTGGGCAGTCTTCGGGGGGCAGAGTCTGTGACTGGGTTTGGGGAGGGAGACCTCGTGCAAAATAAAAACCTGATCATGGATTTGCGTAGCAAAGAAATAAATGCTTCTGACAGGCAACGCAGGTCAGCTCTGACCACGGTACACTGCCGAGGTGCTTTTTTTCAGGCTCTGCTGGAATAACCGCTCTTTCTCTGATCTACCTGTAGCTAGATCATGCTGTAGCTGTGGGCAGCTACGTTATCAGCTATTTAGGAAAACTTTTAAGCCTCAAACACTCTTCTAAATTCTGATCACAGTGAATTTGGAAGCATCTTCTGCATATACCTCTTCCATTCCAAACATGAGAGTATTTATTCTCAGTTTTGATACTATGCTTGTGCGAAAGTTAGGAATAAAACTGATTTGTTTTTCACTGCTTTTTATCTTGTTGGCAAAACGTTCAGACTGACTTGGGTTTTTATTTCCACAGGTGTTGGAAGCGGCATGGTTTATCTGCCTGCGGTGGTCATGGTAGGGCAGTATTTTCAGAAGCGACGAGCGCTTGCACAAGGACTCAGTACCACAGGGACAGGGTTTGGAGCTTTCCTAATGACTGCCTTACTGAAGTACCTCTGCACCGAATTTGGGTGGAGGAACGCCATGTTCATCCAGGGCGCCATCTCCCTCAACCTTTGTGTCTGCGGGGCGCTTATGAGACCACTCTCTCCCAAAGACGTTGTTAGTGAAAAATATGCTGTGAGAAGTAATAGTGAAGATAATCAGGCAAAAGCTCTGTCCCATTCTGCAGAGACTATAAAATCTAATGGAGTCCTCAGTGAAGAATCAGAAAAAAAAGATGAGGCAACAAATGAGGAAGTGCTTGACAGTGTTCAGCACGTAGAAATTGGAGGTAAATCTAGAAGCGGAAGGAGCATGTACGGACTGCGCATTCTTAAGACAGTGAGCCACCTGACGGTTACTGTCAGGAAGGGCTTTGCAATATGGTACTCCAGCTACTTTGGAGCGGCATCACTGTTTACCAATAGAGCATTTGTGGCCTTTATAATTTGGGCTTTGTTTGCCTATAGCAGCTTTGTCATTCCCTTTATTCATCTTCCAGAAATAGTCAAGCAGTACAACTTATCTAGTCAGAATAATATATTTCCTCTGACATCCATTATAGCCATTGTTCATATTTTTGGTAAAGTGATCCTTGGAATCATCTCTGATCTCCCGTGCATCAGCACGTGGAATGTCTTCCTCATGGCTAACTTTACCCTGGTCACCTGCATTCTTACTTTGCCACTAATGCAAACATACGTTAGCCTGGCTGTGGTCTGTGCTCTAATAGGATTTTCTAGCGGCTACTTTTCTCTAATGCCTGTTGTGACTGAAGATTTAGTTGGAACTAAACACCTTGCAAATGCCTATGGCATCATCATTTGTGCCAACGGAATATCTGCATTGCTTGGACCACCCTTTGCAGGTAAAAGGTTCAAATCTCTAACCAACATATATTTGTATAATAAATAACCGTGTGACTTGTTATATTACTAATATTTTTTATGTTCTGAGCACGTTATGTTCTCAATCCCAAATCTATTGCAAGCTATCCTTTCAATGGTATGTTTCCTTAAAATATTATCATACACTTTTTTAAAATGGAAAGGTTTAACTTATTTTTATGTGTTTTGTGTAGTATATGCACTATACATACTCATGCCTCTAGATGAAAAAGTGATGTATACTTTTCAGGGCAGGCAGGTGTTTGTACCATAGTATTACCTCCAAGAACTATAATGTGTGTTTGGGTGTCACCACTCTAAGCTGCCAGTGGATGTGCTGATTTAACTAACTTAGCTTTGCTTTCCTTCAGCCAGGAATATCTACTTTGGGGACTGTACTGCTCATAATCTCTTTACTGCCATCCACAACAGAAGGTAGAATTGTATGCATTTATCCCTAAAGTTACTTAGGTTTAAACAAACATTCATTATAAATTTTCTTATAGAAAGAGGCAGGGAAGTACATGAGAGATATAGGTACTGATTGTCAATACAATGCCAGACTATGGCTATCTTTTACAGAGATGCAAATCTGAAGAGAGCATTAAGAAACCTTGTGAGTAATGGCTGTGGTCAGCCAGGGATGGCACTAGGCTGAACTGAAGCTATTGGCAGCACAAGCAACCCAGAAAAGTGAAAACTCTCTCACCTTCTCTCACCACTGTTAAGTGAGCTGACACGATTCAGAAGACAGCTCATTTAGTGCCCTTTGAAAAGCAACAGTGTTTTACTCTACCATATATTATTCCAGCACCTCTCAATCTGTGCTGAACATGTCTTTGTATTTGGTCATTAGTAACGAAGCAAATAGGATGCAACTACTTGATGTAAAAAAAGCTCCTGAACTTGACATTACATCGCAATGCAACCAGCATGACATGAGGGAATTTTGCTATTTTGGGTTCTCAAACCTTTCTGAAGTAACTTTAATATATTTTTGCAAAGAAACTAAGGTTGAAATGAGAGTCATTGCAGTACTGAGATTATATCTCTTGAAAAGTCTTTTATCGGTATGTGAGTCTTTGAGAAAGCTATTGGGAATATGTTTGCTTGCACAAGGCACAGCATTTGAACTAGCCTGCAGTATCGGGCATTTTACAAAGACAATAGTAGGGGGGAAGAACTAATTGGTTTGGGATTCCAAAATGTGTATTTTAAAGTCAGACCTGTGATAACTTGTTTGAAAAATGTACAGCTTGAGAGAGAAGGTTGCTTGGCTTCTTAGGATGGCACATTGCTAGAGTCCTGTTTTAAGACTTCCATGATACTTAAATGAGGGGATAGGTTTTGCACTGGTTTTTGGTTTTGGTAAATGAACAAGAGATTTTGTTAATACATTTCCATTTGTAGCATCTAGAGGAGGAGACAATCACCACCTCTTTTTTCCACAAAACATCTACGGATTTGACTGAAACGTCATGAGAGAAACGTGCAGTATTTTTCATATTTTCCCATGCAATGTACCTTGTTGTCAAGCTTTGTAACAAACATGTTTTGTCCTTATTTTGCAGGTTGGATCTATGACATCACACATAAATACGATTTCTCTTTTTACATATCTGGCTTGCTATACATGGTGGGAATAATATTTTTACTTATACAACCTTGTATTCAAAAGAAACAACCAAGAGAAAAAACAACAGAAGAAGCACAAGTATAGAACAAATTCCAGAAGTTTTTTTACAGAATTTTTTTGTTTTCATGTTTCTATTGTATGACAGTATGAAGCTGTTTTTCTTATGGAACCAACCACATTGAGCTGTACTTAAGTGAAAAGCAAATGTGCTCCAAAATGCTAATAAATTATTACAAATATGCTTTTAAAATGAGTTAAGATCTTTTACTGTAGAACTAACAAATACAGTGATTAAAAGCACCCTGTTAGTCTTCTAAAATTGGAACAACGCTAGGAGCCTTTACCCTTGCTTCTCTTTTAACTTTTCACCACTACCTATTGGTGAAACTCCATTGACTGCAGTGCAGTTACTCCTGATTTACACTAGTCTTACAAGAGAATTTGATCAGGATATGAATGGATTATAAAAGTCCTTCCTACTGTGTATTCTGTCTGATAAAAGATTAGTTACCGAGTATGAGAAAATGATTGTATTTCTTCCCTGGCTAGTCAAGTACTGTTGAAATGCTAGTACAATAATTCAATTAACTCAGTGTATTAAAATTACTATTTCTGTGATACAAAACTGAAGAAAAGTTCTTATATTTTTCTGAAATGACTCTCTTCTTCAAGGATTTTTTTATTTTTTTAAAGTATCAACTGCATAATAATGTACCCATCATCAATACATAGGCTGCATTATAAATGCTGTGACGCTTAATGCAACTGAAGTAAAACAAACATAAAAGCAGAAACAGGCAACATATGGAAAATATTATTGTTATTCAATACTGGAAAATGTTTCCAGAAACAGTTTGAAGTTTTGCGCTGGTTTACCTAATTGCAGGTATTTCAGAACTTCGTAACATTGCCATTGACTCCTTCCAAGGGATTTGTTTGTCAAGTAAACAGTACTAAAGAAACAGAGTTGGGCAAAATTGGCCAAATATAGTTTTAGAAAGAACTGGACTACAGCACACTGAATTTTGTTAAAATTAATTTAATAACAAAAACTGTTACATTATCAGCAGTCGTATTGCTGGTTACAATGTATAATGTGTGTAAGACTGGTCACGTTTAAGATGTTTATTCACTAGAAAATTAAATAATGCAGAGCATGGAAGAGCTAAAGACCATCGAAAATATTCAAATAAATTTTCTTAAACAACATTAAGCGCCTGGTAATCAATGCAGAATGTTTTGTATGGTGGTACAAGACATACTCTTTTCAGCTTTGAGAGGTAAGTCTGATGTAAATTTTCCTTTCAAATAAAAGTCACTGTAGGTTTTTTTTCCTGCTGGCTTTATAAAAGTTTTTTCATGACAAATCAGGTTCTTAGCTTAATACTGATACCTGCTGCTGGAATTCTTTAAAACAATTGATACTATTCAATTATATTGAACAAATATTGGGAAACAGTTCAGTATGCAACAATGACATTATACAGATCTTTTTTATAGCTGCAAGGTTGGTTAAAAAAAAGTTCTGAACCACAACTTGTATTGTTCTATATTGCAATTCACCAGCTTCTTAGTTTTGCACTTCTACAACTGTTGGCAGGGACATACTCTAAAATAGATCACTAAAGTGAGCCAAGTTAAAAAAGAAAACCTTAAGGAAATCCCAAACTACTTTAAGATTTAGATCAATTCATTCATACAGGATAGTTATGTATGGCCTTTAAAATTCACATTAGAACAACTGAGGTGGCAGTGAACTGCAACGCATGGTGCGAACACGCAGTTTGTGATTTCTTAAAATCAGCTTTTTTGTTGGAGAAAATGTTGATGTAAACTACACTTTCACATCAGTTCTTTTGTTTCAGGTTTAATGTCTCCTTGGCGTGAATGCTGCTGCTAGCTTATTTTAACTGAACTGTCTTTTATTGGTGATATATATATATATTGAAGTGTCAATTTCCCTCAATTTCCTTTTTTTTTCTTTTTGAAAGATATGTACCCTTTATACATAGATGTTCACTTTGTCTTTTGTCAAAATCAACTTTATTTGCATATTACTGTAACAAATAATATGTTGTTCACTTATGATATCTGCAGTATATCTTCCTATAGAAGTCCTCACTGGACCATATGATGGGAATAAACTTACATTACCCAAAATTTCACTTTCTGTTCATTTACTAATTAAGTTCATTTTTTAAGCTTAAAAATGAAGATTATACTGCAAAATGATTGTTCTTATTTCTCGTAACAGAAGAAACAGGTACATGGTTGATCAAGGATAAGGGAAGGTGGGCTTACAAAATCAAGTTAAATTAGGATTTTAAATTAATATTCACTCAGTCCATGTCGGCTAGCACGGGTTCTAGTTTCCTAACCTGAAACTGCCTAAATCTGTTATGAGCACAAGCTAAGAAAAAAATTCACTGGTGGTAAATTGACAGAAAGTGAGAAAAGAGGGTCTGTTGCTTAGTAGCCCCGCTTACATACTGTAGTTCTTAAAATCATCTCTCTAAAGCAAAATTACATTTCATAGTGTTTTATTACACGGAACAGAAATTTTATGAATACAGTATTTTATGCACATCATGAAATTTGTATTTGTCATTGTCCTAAAAGGAAATAGTCACAAAGAGGAAAGAGTGTAGTTAAGTGTTTCTTCTATCTAAAGACCTACAATCACTAAACTCTTCAAGAATATTGGTATGTAGTTGCATAACAAAATATTGTTAATCTACATTAGCAAATATCTTTTAAGAATTAAAATACTGCTTTATAAAGAAATAGAATGATATTAGGAACCCTGTATTCACAGTCTTTAATCAAATTATAAAATTCAAATTTAATACTTGACATGTTAAAAAATTGTAAACCTAATACACTCTTCAAATATTACAGTATTATATCCAAATACTGCAATCACTGCTTTTAATATTCAGGTCTTAAGTCTGTTCAATGGCAAATGATATATTAATCAACTGGTACTTTCAGAGTAATAATACTTGGCCTCTTAATTACTGAAGTTGATTGTTGGCATAAGTCCGTAGTATCGGTAAGAACTGCCTTCATTTTACAATGCTCTTAAGTCACCATTGTTACAGTCTTGTAAGAGAGCAAATGTCTCTTATCCAATATGCAACTTGAGCAATGGAAGTCAATTAGTTTCAAAAGCCACACCAAGGAAAAATTTTGACCATAAGTCATTCTGGCAGAGTGTCTCAAACACGATTTTACGGATTGTGCAAGATGAGGATGATCATTTGATCCACACCTTCATTCACCAAAGAAGTTTCTTCTTGGTGACAAAATTAGTATTTGCTTGAAGTTTAGATAATTAATTTAAAAACATTTTAACACACATCAAACTCTGGAAGCAGCTAAACGTTACTTGCCTATAAACATTGCAAAATTACCATGGTGGACAGTAAAAACCTCAGCATTCATCAGCAATTTTTGTAGTAAGAAATGATAGATGGTTTTCGATAAAGGTAATGATGGCAACGCCATAGCATCGAAGACATGGAGCATGTATAGCAGATATACAAAATAGGGAAGTCAGAGTGAAGAAGTACAAAGAAGCAACCATCTCTTCTATTGCTAGTAACTGTTACAATGCTGACTATACTACAATCTCAGGATACCCAACACATTAAACATTGTATTATTTACATGTTGCTCTAAGACGTTTTTGATTTTCCTCTTTCAATCCTTAAAATAATCTGTTTTCCATAGTAAAGCAGTAAGTCAGTATGTCTGACCTGATAAAACAGCAAATCCACACCTTGTAACAACTGCTTCAATGAAAAATACATCTTTATTCAGTTACTTTTTTGTTCTGAGCATCTTGTTTCTGCCTCCTCCTTCGGAGCTGCAGCTGTAGCTGAAGTCTGTTTGTGAAGAAGAATTGTTTCCAGCCCATTTCCTGTGCAAGTTCTTTCATTTCAGGTGTAATTGTGTCACACAAGTTCTCCACAATGTTTTCCCATAGGGCATTACTGTTACATATCTAGTTGTAAGAGAAAGTAGAGGCTTAAAACCATAATTTGGCTTACTCATTGCTGATTATTTTACAATACAAAATGTGTTTAGACAACACAGATGCCTTGTATGAAGGTCACTTGCAGTGCAAGCTGCCCATCTATCTTGAAAGATGCAGTACCAGTTAAAACTCAAAATGAGATCAGCGGAAGTTTTGCCCAGTGTTGCCAACGCAAGATATTGCGTGTTCTTCTGTGAAAAATCTGAGCAATTTTGGTTGGTGTGCTATCAAAGGCCTTTCTGCCACCCTAAAAGCAGCTGTAATGCCACATACTTTCCTGGTGTGTAATTCATACAGCCCTGCTGACATCAATGAAGCTGTGTAAGATTATGCCAAAGAACTTGTCAGGATGTAGAAATCATCACAAATACAAATCCGTTTTCAAGGTAAGTAAAAGAAGCAAATTGCCTTTGGACTTACAACAGAAATGCAATTTTTGCAAGCTTTCAGAAGCACTGTAGGGAATAAGCCTGTTTCTCAGGAGATGCTTCCCTCTTTCAGAATGACTCCATAAACAGAAACAGGTGGAAAGATTATATTATAAACAGGAAGAAAAAATGATGTAATTTGTTAGATGACAACCATCACAAAAAAAGAATTAGGAAGATACTCTATTTATATTATCTGTCCATTGTAAGTTATACCAGAGCATAGTAACATTGATTCTTCTCCCAAATGTTCCACTTTTCTAACTGTAATTGCAGGGACCTAAGTGGAGCTGTACTAGATTACTCCAGTGCAAGTGGCTGGTACATCTGTCACAAGTGGTAACAGAAATAGAGAAGCAAAAGCCCTGGTATAACTTCGGTGACATACTGCTGATGTAGTTGGATACCTTAAGGCATTTAATTCACTGAGTACAGCGAAGCTGTATCAGAAAAAGAATTAGGAAGATACTCTGTTTATATTATCTGCCCATTGTAGTACCCACTGCCCACATCGAAGCTATATCAGAATATGTGCGGCCCTATTTCTGTTGGTCTTGAATTGTGAGAGTGATCATACTGCAGGCACGCACAGCACACTACCGTACTTTAGCAAAGGAAAAACAGGGATCGTTGGGGGAAAATTGCTGTAGAAGTCTTAACATTAAAATATATGCATTTTTAAAGTTTTCTTTAAATTTCTGCTTGCTCTCTGTCTCTAACCATTCTGCTGTTCCAATGAAAAATGGACACCATTAAGTTAAAAATCGCGCAGACTGGATTTTAGTATCATAAATTTGTATTTCCAAATACAGTCCTCTATTTAAAAAAAAAAATAGAGAAAGAAAAAAGATAATTGCTGCCATTATTGTAGTTTTCTTTCCGTGCCAATGGCTTCTGAATTGCGTAACAACAATTAGATCTTCGTTTCTGTACATCGGCACAAACAGCCGCCCGGGGCAGCGCGGCCCGGCCGGCGCAGCGGGGCTGCTTCTCGCTCCTGGCTGGGAACCTGGCTCCCTCTGGCGGGAGCCGCTTCCTTGAGCTCCTAGAAAGCGGCATTTTCCTTTCTGCAGTTTAATTTTGGCTATCTAAAGACCTTGTACAAAATAAACTAAACGGATCCTACCCTGATCTTTTGCTGGGAGACATCACAATATAGCAGTTCGCTGAAAAATATTTGGAAAACTCACACGCTGCTCCCAACCGTCGTGTCCACATTAGGACTTCTGTACTTTGTTTCTTTTGAGATGGAGCATCTTTCACAATACTTAAAAATAGTACCTCATGAAAAACTAAAATACTTTGAAATGCATATTGAAAGCATCTGAATACTCTGGAGAGCAGGATTTATGCTCAGAACTACACAGTCAGAGAAATGCCATGCTTTGGGTAACAGATGAAGACACCTGTTTTGGTGCACAGGACGGACGGACAGAGACTTTCACATTCCACTTTTCAGTCCTGAGCGCAGAGGCTGTTCTATTTTCCCTATTTGAAAATCTGAATATGCTAGTTTATAATTCCACAGAGAGCAGCCTTGCAGCCTACACATAAATTAGTCTGGAAATGAAAACTCATAGTATTGGGGCAAATTTTTAATTCCTTAAAAATACTGCTGAAATGAGAGAAAGAGAGCTTCATGTTACTAGTTGTAAAAAGTTATCTCATTGTGCCAAAATCTTATCTTTATTATTATGCAACTTCATTATTTCTAGGATTTCCTTAAATTCCAGAATATCCAAGGCTTTGTGTTAAACTAATGAAAAGTTTACTGCCCTCCACAGTACCTCATCCTACTCCACTCACACTCTGGAAATGACAGATGGATTCCAAATATACTAATAAATCATTTCCTAACCTCCCTTCTATCCATTCTCTTCCTCTCCATTAGTTGTTCTTATTTTCTCATCCTCTACCTGTTGTTTCCCAGTGACAGTATCAACTGTTTTATCTTGAAACTGAAATAAAGCCCAGAACATGGCAAGCTTATCTACTTCCATCTGCCCTTCATCTCTAAATTCATGACATGCTTTATTTTGCTATCTCGCCATCTTCTCCTGTGCTTTCTTTACACTGTCATCTATCTCTTGTGTTCACTTGAACTCACTCTCGTTAAAGCATCTGTAATGTCTTTGTAGCCACACCATAGGAACAGCAGTACAGCCACGTCCTCTTGAACTGTCAGCAGTCTTCCACAGTACTCGGGTCACATAGCCTCAAAATAATACACACCCTGTGAGTAATCTCATCCTGATACAATTTGGAGATGTACTCTGTACCAGAGACGTCCTGTTCTCCAAACTAAAAGGCTAACCTGTATCTCTGAAGTCTCTCAGAGTATCTAGCTGCCACATCAGACTCAGGATGACTAAACCTGTTTTTATCTCCTGGGTCTCACCATTACTAATGTTTTCAGTAACCATACAACCCATAACTTGACAGGCTTCATTCTAGGCTCCTACGGCACCCCTGGGGACAAGAATCAAGTTATTTTTCTCTTTAATATGCTTCTCTTCTACTTTTCATAAGCTAAAGCCTTTTTCTCCTCCCACCTGAGTTATTGCAGTGGCCTTTTCTCAGGCTCTGATTGAGATAGAAAACGCAATGTTGAGGTATTCAGACGCACAAAAATAAGCTTCCTAGATCACAGCTCTAAACGTATTATCTTTCCATCCCTCCAATTACCTGGCCCTGCACAGAGCAGGAAGGTGGAACAGATGACCTCTCAAAGGCCTTGCCAACACAGCCTAAGTTAGCCTATGACTTTTCTCTTTTCGGCACCAACAGATTGGCCTTCATTCTCTGGGGACTTCCAGGCTATATCCTTCCCTATTTGTTACCCCTCATTCAGCACTGGGAGGCTACCCTTAGCTCCCATCGGCCAAGAGTGGCAACTTCTGTTATTCACTCTTTAAAGTTTCAATTCAACATGCTCATACTATTTCCCATACTTCCCTGATAGTTGGGAAGAGCTTCCTAGCAAGCAAGCATCATGTCTTCTCTTTTTCCTCATGTGTTCCTTACAGTTCCTTGCTGCGAGGTCTACAAAAATCTTGAAAAAAAAAATCTCTCTCCTTGTGCTCCTGTCTTTTGTCAAAGACTTAAAACATAAGTCCTCTAGGAATGGCAATGATTTTTTTGTTTGTTAATGAGTCTAGCATAAGGGGATCCTGGCCAGTGGTTTCTAGAAGTTTCTAGACATTACAGTAATACAAATCATACCGCAAAGCATAGGTTTTACATTTCAAATACTTAATCCTGGAAGTAGTGCATAACACTGAACCATGAGTTACAACAGAATTATTTGGATCATTATGTTTATTATATGCAACAAAAATTTGCAGGATAATCCCAATCAGCCGTTCTAAGATCTGGTTTTTATTGCACCCCTTCAGTTGTTTGTATACAGATGATGAACTTATTGTCTCAAACTTTAAGTAAAGCAGACAGACTGATGACTATATTAAACATGAGATAAGTCAAACCCAACATGCTGCAAAGCTAACAATTTTAAAATAATTTAGAATTATTTTTTTTTACCATTTCAAATCTGCGTGAAACTTGAGAAAGCCTGGCAATATCTTCAAGCTCCAGAAAGGAAATGATGTACAGGAGCAATGGGACAGGAAGCCGTTCCAGGAAGTCATAGTTACCTCGGCACAGATTGAGGACATGTTCCAGAACTTTGGCACCAAACACTATAGCAATCTGAACTGTAATTAAAAAAAAATTAAAAAAATCAAACCCAAGAGACAACAGATTTGTAAAAGCCTGAAATTTATTCCCAATAATCCCACATTATTCAGATAATTCTTAAAAAAAAAAAAAAAAAANACCACAACAGAAAAGTCAACTCAGTTTTTTTAATGTTTTCTAGAGAAAATAACATATAATATCTTGTATGGAACATTAGTAATTTATAGTATTTCTATTCATCTTAAGAGTTGCTAGCGAGATTCAGGAAGCCTGAGCAGTGAAACACGGCTTTAGTTAAAAAACATTGTCTAGCTGTCTCAGCTGAGGAATGCTAAAATACAGCAAAGCTGAACTGAAACTTGTCTGTTTTGTCCAGTTTCCACATACTTATATATTTATTCACATAAAGACTGTGCTATTTACTCTGGAGGAGGTTAGTAAAACAACCGAAAAAAGTACTTCAGTTGCATGCTTTGGGGAGAATAATGATGGCTCTGACATTAAGAGTCCCTGTAGTTCTGCTTCTTTTTTTATGTAGGTACAGTCAAACCACTAAAATGAAATTGAAGACAGGTATCTTCTACAGTGACATGACATTTTTTGACTCATTCACTTTGTGATTCTGTACAATGCCAAATTCTTTTTCTATAGATCTGCTGCTTAGTGAGCTACTCCCCATCCTGCAATTCATACAGCTGATTATTTCTGCTTCAGTGTCCAACTTGGAACTTGGCTTTTTGAATTTAACACTATTTATTCAGATCGTTTATCTAATTTTATCAAATTGCTTTAATAAAAGTACTAGTCCATTATAAAACAAGATCCTGAATTCAAGTTGCTACACTTCTAATGAATGACCAGTGGTAAATTTTGGAGATGCATGTTGTTTCTTAAGATCTGACAACATGAATGCAGTCATCCAGTTTTGTAAAGGACTTTTTTTCCCTTTTCATTCAGGGACACAGGGATAAAAACTTAAATTTAAAGCAGAATTACTATTTTTTGTGTTAAGAAATTATTCTAATGTATCAAAAGTGGGGTTTTTTTGTTGTTTTGGGGATTTTTTTATTTTTCTATTTTAACCAACTAGAGTCTATCTTCTCATGTATGTTAAAGTCATAAAAGGAGAAACAGAACCATGGAAGTTGAAACGATACTGACTATAGGCAGTAAATACATCCAATTTTGATGCAGCAGTTTTCTCTCCAAAACATTTTGTAAGATTAGTTACAAAACTCAAGCTTATGTGAATACATTTAAAAGAGCTTTCCAAATTACAAGATTTCACTGTTAAGATGTTGATGTCACTGTTAAGACTTTTTTCTTCTCTTTTTGTCCAAAGTATTCCTAAGGTAATTATGTAGAAGGAAGCTATCACCTCATCTTCCTTCATGTCTTTGGGTAGGTGGCCCAATACTGTTCAAGCTTTCTTTTCTGTTGCTATATTATACTGCAAGTGCAAACATTTTGCTGTCGGTTCTCATTTGCCTTTCTGCTTTCCAAGCATCTCAGTTCTATATAGTTGGTAATTTTCCTCAAATTCCCTATGCAAGTACAGAAATGATCTACACAGCCAACTAAAGATTGTCTGGCTGATCTCATTCAAGCTGATATGCAAGAATGATCCAAATCTCTGCATACCAGGAATGATGATGATAAAGTTTGTAGTGTGCATCTATTTCATGTTGAATGATTAAGCAGGCTACCACATGAATATTTGCTGCTCCTTGAGTTTTTCTTGAAAATTATTTGCTTCTAGAAATAATAACGTGACCTGGTTTAGCTATTTTAAAATATATTTAGCTGTATTTACCTTGCTTTATAATTATATCTGCAGCTAATGATGAACTAACTGTGAAACTATATTGAACTTCAGGTTTTCTGTGAAATTTTCATCCTACGAGTGCTGGATACTACTTGATGACTATTTGCTAACTCATCCAATGTAAATAGACCTCTCTCCTCTTGCCCTACACTACCATTAATTCGTTTTCCATCTTTGTAAAACCGTAATGAAAATCTAGCCATATACAAGACCTTGGTCTTCCCTTTTGGCTCTATCCTGGTTTGGGCAAACCAGGACAGAAACTAACGATACCTCACTTCACTGTCCAAAAAAGAAAAGATACATACAAATACAACATACAACAGATAAATAAACATTTTGCTGGTAGGGGTGTACCAAATATTTAGCAGCAAACCACGGGTCTGGTGAGGAGTCTTTTATCTGAACCCTCATTTGGCAAGAAATTCAGTAAGGATAACTAGAATGTTATTCCAGTATATGTTTGTGGAGAATTATGGAAAAAAAAAAATAATAATCTGTGAATACTTAGGAGAACAGCAACAAAGCTTCTCTTAACAGGAGGTGAGAAGGAGGTGTAAAAACATCTGATTGTGTGGAACAGCAAGAGCTATGGACAGAAATAGTATCAATATAACAATACAACTTCTCACAAACATGGTAATTTATATTTGTAATACTTCTATTTATGTTAGCACTTTTCTGAAAACAAAAAAATTTATTTTATATTAAAATTTTACTAAAAAACAGAGGGAAAACCCCATGTATGATTTTAAAGATAATTTTACAAGGAGAAAGAAATGACTAAATGTTAAGAAAGAATGGCAACTGTGGCTTTCAATACTTCCTATGGGATAGGAAACCTCTGAACCACCAATAATACTTTTCAGGAAAAAGGAGGCAAATCTTCGTTGTAACCTACTGAAAGCACGTAGGATAACAGCAGAAAACTGCATGTTAACAATAATTTAACTATTTGAATCATTGTACCCAGGTAATATAAAACAGATGTTTTATTGTGGCATTTTATTACTATCAAATGCCACAGGAAAATCTTACAGTATAAGCAATGAGGAAAAAAACCAAGCTAAAATCCTCACTAATATATATTCACATATCAAATCTACTTTTATGAGGCAACTAAAAAAAATAAAATTAAAATTTGAAAATAAGAACACTAAAACCTCTTGCTAGTTTTCAGCTATAAGTTCTATGTAATTTTTGGCAAAAAAAGTATAGAAGACTACTTCTTTGAAAGTTCAAGTTTATAAAAATTGATGATCAATTTTGTCAAATTAAAGCATGGTGCAACTCTGCCTCAACTAATGGAGTGATTATAAACACCTACTTCAAACAAGCATAGCATATTTAAAGACTCCCTGAGCACTAGCCAAATTCAAGAGGCAGTCCATTTTCTGTTGTTTCATGATACATTCATTCCCCTTCTAGTCAAAACAAGTAGTAATAACTGGAATTAAAATTTGTTTTGTTACAGACTGTGAGTGCTGATTGAAACTTTTTCCATGGTTTGTGCATCTATCGAGTCACGTGAGCTCAGAATGTGCAGTCTTGCCATTAATGGAGCACTAAGAGCAGTCAGTTGCAGTCTCCCTACCCAACTGCCTAAGGAAGTGTTATTATTTCAATCGGTCAGCTGCAAAAGTTATAATGGGGATTAGAAACACAAACCTAAACATAGAAATGCAGACCACATTAACTCACCAGGGCTAAAAAAAAAAAAAAAAAATCTCAATTGTTCTGTAGGAAGTATTAGATTTTAATAAGCAAAGCATAGGAAATGTGTTGGTCTTATTTCAGACTCTAAATGAAGATATACTCGGTCTTATTTCAGACTCTAAATGAAGATATACTCAAGTTTACTCTTGAAAACAGGTATATTCTCTTGAGAAAAGTTTTACCCTCTCCCCTACCACTTCAGATTCATACACTTTTTTGGAAAGTAGACCTCCTCTGTCTAGTTGTAAATAAGATAATGTCTACCAAAGCTGTTGATGAGGAAAACAGGACTTCATTTGGAAATGACATCTTTCAAGTTCATCATAAAAATAGGATAAATATGAAGTCACATCTGTAACTAAATTTTTTTATGTCTGTACGTAATCAGAATACAAGAGCAGCTTATTTACATTAAAAAAAACCCAACTCACCAATGCAAGGTGTTTCAGTGCTACCTAGTCTCCTGGGCTGCAAAAGCATCGGATCTCCATCCAGTCCCTGCAAAGGGCAGTTATGAAGTGCTCCATTTTCAGACCAGGTGATAGCTCAGACCTCACCTATTTGCTACAGTTGCTGACTTGATGTGTCTTTGGCTTAGTATTTTCAGGAGACTGTTTCCTCGGTGAACCATGACCAACCATATCTTGTGACATCACATCTCTTAAAACTAATCCACTACTGAGAACCAAGATTATATGAAGATGCAGAGCAATAACTACTTGGGACACATAGTCCCATGGAACTTTGGGAAAAAGCGTAATTATTTCAGATATTCTCATTCCATATTCTCAGTGGCCAATCTGTCAGGAACAGGTTGGAAAACAGCTCTATAAATCTACATTTTGAGGTTTATTTAGTGATGTCCCCGCTGCCTTTCTTTTTCTGACTGTATGCTCCTGTAGTCATGTTGCATTTGTATAATCCCAAGTACCTGTTGCACTTGGTGTTACTTGTGTTAAATCAGATTGGAAATCCAGGTGGCTCATAACATGGCCATAAAAACAAATATGCTGGCACAGAGCATTATAAGGACTGAGTTATTAGCAATAAAAATATTGCTTTCTGGCCTATTTTTGTTGCTAATACTTCTGTCATTGTCTTTTAATGAAACTGTCAATGTTGTTGGGATTTATCCTACATTTACATTTACCGGCATGTCTTCTTGTTTTTCCAGTATTCATACATTAATTTGTATTAATAAATTCATACAACAAAGCCTGTTAGCCAAAGCAATCGCATATTTCACAAAAGTTATTACAGATCAATGTTGTTAGATTATTCCATTATATGCCACAGCAAATTTGTAATTATTATTGTAATCTTACTATGAAGAGATGAATCATCCAAAAAGTCCTTCTGGGATTCTTTAATTTCCCCAGGTCTTGATTCACGAAATTCATTCCTGAGTGAGATTTTCCACCACCTGAAAATTACCTACAATTGTGGAAGAAGAAAAAAAAAAAAGAAAAAAGGAAGAAGAAATTAACATCAAGTACCATGAGACCATGAGATAAATACATTGCTAAGATTCAGGACTCCTTGTGTAAATATTACTACATTCCCAAAACAAAGTTATCATAAGAGATCAGACCACAGTTACATTACCAGCAGCCCTACAATATGCTTCAAAGGACAATAAATATCCCATAATGCACGTAGACAAGTGTGAAATCTTTTTACATACAAATAAAACGTTCCCAACCTCTGCGTGCAAATTGTTCGTAGGAATTAAAACACCTTTAATAACATCCCAACTTGCAAAACTATAAACATTCTCTTTTCATGTTTCATTTAGTCACAGAAATACAATTCATCAGGCGTTACATTATGTGGTTAATTAGAAATAGCCATTCAACTGCTTAGGCATTCAAAAGTCTTAGAAGTTAAATTATCATTTCAACATTTTCTTAAAATCAAAACTAATAGGATAGTTCAAATCTCAGCACTTAGACTGTCCGAAAACTCTGGAAAAAGCTCTCCAGAGGTACACATTCAACTCACAGCTTCAGAGTCAGAAAAAGAAAAGAAAGCCTGCGTTACAAAGCGTGCAACTGAGACAAAAGATTAATACGAATATTAAATTATGTAGCTATGAAATGATGGAGAATAAGTGGACCTGGCTATCAGTAATTTGCCCCAAGTTCTCTTAAAACATTACGTATGTGCTTGAAGAGCGTGTCAGCTTTTAATATTGACTTTTGTTGCTGTCACAGCTGGCTCTACAGGACAGGAAAGTCATAATTATGTCTCTCCCTTCACACAAATTGTTAGCAAAGATCACACTCCAAGCCAAAAGTAAGATTCAGTTGCTGTTGTAGGCAAGGTTTAAAAAAATATCTTGTAATCTTACTAATATTAATCTGGTTTATTTCCTTCCAGTTCATTAAGTAAAAGTGAGGATTTTAAATTGTTGTCAGGTGGATTACTGACACACTGAGCGATAAAACTGACAAATGACAATATTAATGAGGTGTACATTTATAAACACACACATGTGTATATAAGAAATACACTCCAGAGTGTTATTTTTTCTACTGGCATGTAGAAAAGGAAAACTAAAAGCAAGCCTTGAGTTACCTGTCAATAAGCCACAGAAGACTACTCACATACACTGACTGAAGAACAGTGTTAAATTTACTATTATAAACCTTAGATCTGACAATAGTGGTTTGCATCTCTCAACATGAAATTTAACTTTAGATCTCTCCTGTATTTCAGTGTCAAAATGTAGATTTTAAAGTTGAGAAGAATTAAGTATTTGTAACTGCCAATGAGTTGCATGCACTTACATCATTAATTTTCAAATTAAAGCTCAGGTTCCAGACAATCTGCTAAGGCAGGCACACACCAATCATGTCTGTCCCTTTCAAGTCTTACTTGTATCCTGTTGGTATCTCGTATTCAGAAACAGTAAAAAAGTTCGAATAAAGGCTTAACACCTACATCTGAATGACAAATACAGCCAGCTAAAATTTATCACTTTCATGTTTATTGTGGCTAATATATCATTATATGGGGTAATCGGAATTATTAAGTCATATTTCTGATAGCATACATACAAAATAGCTTCAATTAACTCTCAGACATACCCGCAATACTCTGTAAAATAACCCTCATTATGTGAATAAAAGAAAAAGCATCCTACTCAGTTGCATAAGTTCATCCTATTTTACAACAACACACCCAATCTTTATTCCTTTGCAGTGAAACAGTTGCCTCTTTGAAGGGAAAAAAAACCATTAATCCAATCTGCATTGTAGAATATAATATATGAAAAAATAATTACACCACTGAAACATTTTATAATAGCAGAGTTAACATTTTGTAATGTACATGCACAGTATAGACCACCTTGTTGCTAAAATAACACCACTTGATATACTAGTGGTAATATCAGGAATTAAATCCAAAAGAGATTATAAACCACTTGTCATTCTGTTTCAGTGATGGTCTTCCTACCTGGCAAGGCTTTAGAACTTGTATGTTTGTAGCCCACCACGGGGATAATAGGAGAGTGAATGCTGTACTGTACTGTACTTCCAAAAGCTCTTTTTATCTCTAGCAATGTAGGGAGAATCAGCACGTAAGTCGTCTTCCCTTCTTATTTGTGGAACACATGAGGTGAGAATAAGGTCAGAACAAAACTGATATGCAAATGGAGAAAGAAAAGACTTCTTCCTACATATTCCTCAGTGTGCACACCCTTCAAAATGGTGTGCAAGAATACAGTATATTATAGGGAAAAAAATCATTGTTAAGGGAGAAAAGAAACCTGGTTAATATGCTCTCTTGGCCTTTTCGTGTTACTGTAGGAAGTGACATTTCTTAAAAAAACCAACAACAACAAAAATTTCTTGGAATGGAAATGCCAAGTGTAACTAAAAAAGAAAATAGCCACCTGCCCCCAAAACCATGTACTGAAAATGATTAACAATGACTGCTGCTTTTCAACTTTTGAACTTTAATACCTAATTTTCTGGATAACCTTATGGACTTAACTATTCACAAATTTAGAAATCCAATTCTTAAAAAAGCAGAACTATGTTGCACAATGTGTTGTGATCTGTTATAAAATACATTAATAAATACTTTTCAGTCTGGGATATACAGTACAATAAAATTAAGCGTATACAGACAACAGATGCTCACCCAAATTCTGCACTGGTATAAGACGAACTTTTCACAGTAGGTAGTCTAGATTTCTGCTTTTGGCTGGGTTTTGTGGATTGGAGGAGACTATAAAAATTTATGTTGCCTTACTATTTGATTTCAAAATTAGAGTATTCAAATGCTTCTGTCCCTCATTTTATCTCATTTTCTCTTGCAAAATATTGTTGCATTTTTGCTACAATTTCTAATAAATCTATTATATTTAAAGCATTCCATTTTCATACACCTCGGTATAGAAATCATCCATTTCACCCTCACATAAATCTTCACAAAATAAAAGTGGAATAAATATCAGTATTACTGAAACATCTTCATGGAGATAACTATGAGATAGATGTTTCTAAAGCTATGATCTGTATACCCAGGTATCTTTCAGTTAATTGATCGCTTGAAGCCAGTATCAGCTAATCTATTGCCAAAGAGTTTGTAAACCTAAGCTCAATTTCCAAGCCATGAAGAAGTCAAACGCCTTCACTAGGTATAATTTTTTTTTAAATTCTGAAATTAATTTGCACAGTGAAAACTACCAGCTTACCTGCTTTCTTCATCTTTCCAGTCCCTGTTAGTGTAGATGCAATTTTACTTATGAAAAAGCACTCCTCCTCTCATCCCTTTTTCTACTCTTATTCTAACATAGCTGCATCTAACCGGAAAGCTGATACTATAGGACTGTAAAGTTTTTCACACAGTTGCAGCTACATCCACACTGCAGCTTTGACTGCATGACTAATAAAGGAAAATTTGAATAGGACAGTAGAAATCTTTAGGCTTAGACAGAGCTATGCTCATTTTGCAAATGAATGAAGCTTAGGCTTCTATGCCACTTCTCTAAACTATGGAACCAAGTAGCATCAACAACGCACAAGCATTTGCAAAAGAACTAAAATAAAATATTAAATAACTTTATAAAGGGCTAGAGTGAGGCTATCCTTATGCATTGACACTGATGTAGCTAAAGCAAATGCTATTTTGATCCATGTGAGATAAGCTATTGAAGAACGGTAACACACATGGGCAAAAATTCTTTCATGTAAGGCTGCTAATGGCATATTGTGATTAACTTAAAAGCAAGAATGCAGATCTCATGGAACTGGAGAATCTGTTAAGTCTCCTTTTTTTCCTCCTGCCTCCAAAACCAGTTAGATTCTTGGCAACAAAAAGATATCCTTTGTTTAAATAAATACTCCCACTGTGCCTTCATATAGCATAGCAAGCAAAATATAGGTATCTCACAAGATGATGTAAAACAGTTAAATAAATCAATAATTACAGGGATGACATTTAACAAATATTACCAAATATTCACACCATGATCTTGGCATGGTTACATAGCAATTTTTTTTCTAATAATTTCCTCACTGTCTCTACACAAAAGGAAATGGCAGTCACTCCATGTTTAAGTTAGTTAATGACAGCTACACAAAAATCTTGCAAAAATTAAGCAGCTCTTTTGTATCTATTGCTTGCATTAAGTTGGTTTTGGTTTTTTTTTTTTTGTAGCAGGCATAAGCCCTGCAATCAGAGAGACATCTTTTGCCAGCTTTATGAAATTCCATCAGCATCTCAATCTGTGAGCACTGAGGTTTCTCTTTTGTGGCTTACTAATTGATTTTTCAGAGCCCTGCTACCATGTTGTATGGAGCTTTTTGGCAAGTATGATCACCTGAGGACACTTACCTGAAAAATACAAACTTTTGCCCAACCATGCTTCTGTAATGTGTATGGATATAAGGTAAATGTTCAGCTGGCTATTTCAGTCCCTTGTAAGTATAAGAATATGGAGAAGAGCCAGCAGAGGATGAGGATGGATGGCCTACTGTGCACCCCTATTACATCACAGTGTTGAGCTTGACCTAGAGTGTAAAATGAAGAATTCACAAGGAATTCACCGTCCATCAGGAAAAAGTTATTTCCAGCTTCCTCATTCCATGTAAGAGTGAGATTTAAAAACAAACCTCTTAATATATGTTTTAAAGTCTGCCTTATTTTGGAGATTCTGTGTTGCTGTAATAAAAATCAGAGCTGAAAAGCAGTTGTAATCATTTATTACTACTGAAGATGGCTATCTTCCATCTTTATCTTCTAAGCAACAGCAGAAATACAGCTTAATTTTATAATTGGGCTTTAAGATCATAAACATGAATAGCTTAACAGAAGACAAAATATTTATGCTATTTATCTAAACACTTTAGATAAAGCAAAAAAATACTGTTTGCACTAGA
Source organism: Himantopus leucocephalus (assembly GCA_003993805.1). Taxonomy (NCBI): domain Eukaryota; kingdom Metazoa; phylum Chordata; class Aves; order Charadriiformes; family Recurvirostridae; genus Himantopus; species Himantopus leucocephalus. Next base: position 8,185,059 of record RSEF01000009.1, read on the forward strand.
CTATTAGCCTCACGTCATACAACTTCACCAGGACTATCCTGAAAGTGATAAACACTCATATCTGATTAAATAATTTGTTCATTGACCAATGAAAAACAGAATAATAGAAGACTCCTTATAACACATTGTCTTTAGATCCATCTCTTTAACCTGATCATTCTGCTATTAGAGAGTTTAAAAAATGAATTACGTTTTGATGGACATACTGGTGAGTCTTGTAAGACGTTCAGAGAAAAAACAATACTGTATGAGACAGGTGGAAAGACACTATTAAGAAGAGTAAATCGATACAGTAATATTTAACTCTGCTTTTCCCAATGGATATTGCTGTGAAAATAGTTGTAACTGAAGGGGATAAAATACAGAAAGTTAAGCAACCAGCAAGACCACTCTCCCTCCTAATTAGACTACATCAATAGAAAGACTTAATATGTTCACCAATTAAGGTAAGTCTCAAACTGTGCTAGGCTAGTGAGCAAGCAAGCTTTTACTGTGGCTATACAGTCACTTCTTAAATATTCTTTTACTTTCTGACCAGCTACCCAGGGACAACGTCCCACCTGTCCTCTGACTGGTTAAGTACCATCAGTAGTTACTTGTAAATATTTGTGCCTCCTGCCATTTATAACAGGTTTCTATTAAAAGAAAAAAAAAAATCAGCACTCTAAAGTTTTAGATAGTAATCAATAAACACAAGTGTACCTAAATATGGATGTTCATATTTGCATAAGAAAAGTAGATCTCGTAAGTTAGCAGCAATTTAAACAAAAGACTTGTTTATTTGGATTAAATGACCATCTTCACACTTCACCATTATTTCTTCTTCTTGATATACTGAATATACTTCTTGATATACTTCACATGCAATAAAACTCTTCAGTTTATTGAACTATATAGAATACATTTGAGTTAAAATTAGAACATTTATAATGCACTTAAAAATTAAGCTCTGTGTGTGTGTGTGTGCACGACTACCAGAGGCTTCCACTTAAAGTATATGAAAAACATTTTAGTAAAATACAGGAGGAAGATTGAATAAAAAGCTTGAAAAAAAAATAAAATTGTCTTTTCCTTTGGGGAATGCAGTTGTTCTGTTTGAGCAGGAAATCTAATGCCTCAACATGGTCTCTTCCCTTCCTCTCAGTTACATACCTGGTTTATTCATGTATTAGTATCTTTCCTCATTGGTTTTCCCAGAGCTTGTAGGGGAAAATAAATAAACAAAAAGGCAAGAGAATAAGAAAAAAAACCTAAAGATCTTTATCGCAGATGCTTACAGCACAGGTGCTTTGGAGGTTAACTTCTACTTTTATACAGATTTGTACACACAGATCAGAGAAAACAATACAAGAGCAGAAGAGTAAGAGACAATGCAGAAAGGAGGGGGGTATGTGCTGAGGGGAAAGCAACACTATCAGAGGGAATAAAAAATTATGCTTGAGGATCAGAGTCTTCAATTATGAGCATGATACTTGCCATTTATTAACGTGATTAAACAGGCAGACCTAGATAAGACCACCAAAGACATCACTCCACTATTTAACAGAACAAAGGATGCTAGCTAAGTGCAAGACATAACATTCCTTTCTAGATGGATAAGACACAGACAGGTTTCATTTGAAACCATTTCTTTCAGTTTTGTCCTCCTTGCTTCAGTTTCAAGGTCTCCCTGTCACTATTTCAGGTCTAGTCAATGCTTTAAATTTCTTCTGTTCCCCCCCCCTTTTTTTTTTTCTTCATTAGCGTAAAAAAAAAACCCAACAAACACAGCAAAACAGTCAGACTCCCTCCTATGCGTATAAAAAGTCCTAAAGCACAGCAGTGTTACAATGGAAAGTCCTTTTCTAGGGAATGTGCATCTCCTTTAGCAGGGTATCTGCATATAACTGGCAATCTTTTTTATTACAGATGAAGTCTTAGTTCAATCATCCCACTGGTCCCTTCTTGGATATTGCTTATCATCCTGATTTGTATATACCTGCAACCAGTCTAATCTAATATCTGCTGAAAACTGTTTTCCTATATTCTTATGTCATCAGCTCACTTTCGGCACTGACATCTCTTAAATTTTGAGAAACATCTATTGCGCTGGCCCCTAAAATCTCGGCACCCTTTTTAAGAATAGACTAACACTCTCAATGTGTTTTTCAAAGTTCCCTTGCTGTCTATTTATAGCTTTAATTCCACCCGACCAAATGACACGAACACTAAAGAATCCATCACATTGTGCAGCTATTCCGATATACTTGATTCCTACCTGTCTCTCCAGTTTTCAGAAAAAGCTGTGGTGAGGAGTATGCACTTTTTCACTACCAGTTATCAATTCAGTATTACAGGTAGCATACTCTCAGAGAAGTTTTTTTTTTTCTTTCTGTTTCTTCAAACACTAATTTTGTTCAGTCCAATTTTAGTTACTTGTTTCACATTAAACTTAACACTCGTTACCTGTAGGTTTCAGTCTCATTGTAAACTGCATAGGAGAGAACAACTGCACAATTCAGCTGTAGCACCAACCCAGGGAATGCTGAAATCTATCTTTTCCTTATCAGTTGTCATGATGTGATGTATATTAAATATACACATTGCATTTTCTGTCACAAGTATTTGCTTGCTCTTTTGATGTTTTCCAAGTATGCAGCTTCTCTTGCCTCCAATCCCCATCTGTTGTCACTCATTTCACTCTATTGTTCGCTATCGTCCTCTTACGTTATTTAGAACTCCAGCTTCAGATACTCTCCTAGGCTTCTGCTTCTACAGTATCATTTTGCCTTTTTCAACAAATGATTTTGATCATTTTACTGTGCACTAGCATTCTTTCTTCTAGTCAGTACACTTCTCCAGATAATTCTTCTAATTCAGGTTTCATCCAACAAATGACATTTACACTGGTTGCACCCAGTGTTCAATTTTAATCTAATTTAGTGAAGTCCATCCAAAAGCTGCAGGCACTTTTACTTTGGCTTAATTTAGGCTTATTTCAGCTTAACACAAACTGATTTAGTTTATACCAAATCAAAATCAAGTAAATCTTTACAATAAGCATCCATAGAGCAGTTTAGACCAGCTTTAGCAAGTTTGCTTAAAAACAAATTTTAAATTACGCTGGTGGACCTTTAGATAAGACCTTTCATGGCCTAGCACACCTTAAGATAAAAATCCTGATCCTTTTCTAGCTTTGCCTTCTACTCTTATTTCTTTCTTTCTTCCTTCCCTTGAACACATTACTGAGTGCATTTGATTGATTTCTGATAAATGGACAAAGTATAAATATATGGTACACCTAGTCAAGTAAACCTATCTGATGGTTCTTCATGATGAATGCTGCTGTTATGTGGAAAATGAAATAAGGAAAATTGCTCTTGGTTAATAAAGGCAACAGAAAAGAGGAAATAATTATTTTCCTAACTTGAAGCAGGAAGAAGGGAAACAAGAGAACAGGTAGGAACACAAACTTACCTTTGGTAACACAGAAGTAGAATTACTCCTGAAGTTTCCCAAGACAGAGAGCAACAGGGATAAGGGATGTACTACCTAAAGTAAGGCAAGTGAAGAATATAACTAAATCTTTCTCTGGAAGAACAAGCACTGACAATAACAAACATGTAAACAGCAGACGCTCACGTACAGTAGGAAACATTTACTTAATTAAGGACAAGATAGTGCTGATTGCTTACCTTGAGAAACTATTACACCTTCATGACCTGAAAATCATTCTTGGCAGGTAGAACTAGATCGAGCATACCTTTGAAGAAAGCCACAAACATTAAAGCCGTGCATAAACTTAAATTAAAATGGGAGCTTAGACATTGCAATTCAGTGTGATACTGCTATGTGTATACTAAAGACAAGTGGACAAAAACCAGCCTAAACAAAAGAAAAAATTCTTCTCTAGGCTACCAGTGACACAGAAAACCAGATTAATAGCAAATAATGGTAACAAAGAATTAAGTAAAATTACTTTCTTATCTTTAACATACCTTAATTGAAATTGATACGAGAATATTTCAATGCATCTTCAATTAACAGCTCAGCCACTATTGAAAAAGGAATTTTATAAGCCCCCATGACAGTACTGACTTATTGTAGGCTCACAAACAACTGGACTTCACATGTAATAAGCATTTAAGGACTCAATATCAGTTATATCTCTAATTTCAGTAACAACTTCATTTCATAAATGAATGTTTCATAGGGTTAAGCATTTAGTAATGTTTATGGGGAAAAAAAACCCAAAACAACAACCCAGAAATGAGATAATTGAGTCTTTTGGGAAAGAAAAAAACTACCACTTATATTGCTGTATATGATGCCTTCTGCAGAGAAACCTTGATCCACCAATACAGAAAGTCCTGAAGTGTGAACGTTGGTACAGCAACACATCACAAATTGCATTTCAGTTGTTAAAAGTCTGAAGTTTCCTATGTCAGTTGGGTTCTCGTGCTGGATTATATCTTCAATATTGTAGCACGACCAAAGAATTCCCAAATGTTTGCCAAAACCTGATGGATAAGACCTAGCAACTGCATACATCCAGAGGTGACACATTATGGAAGCAGTGAGAGACACTACCAGGCATCCAAACTATAACACAACAACACAACATTGCTAAACCAAAATATTTAACAGAAACACCTGACAACAATATTAATGTTTTTCCAATACAGCATTATTTCCCCAGAGAAACTGTTTCCATTTTTTGAGCAGCTCTAATGTTTACTTAGATATCTGAATTAGAGACAGCAAAAAAGCAAAGGAGATTTCCCTATGTATTTTAGGCTTAACAAACATTCTCCTGATAGTAATTGCTTAATATTGTGTGATACCATTACCATGAAAGTGTTCAGTTATTTTGCAACACTTTTTCAGCATAACAGAGCATTTCCTGAGCTGGAACAAAATGGCTTCCTTCTGAAGTCATCAAACTATGCTTGAAACGATTCTAATTTAGGATGACAACAACAAGAAGTTGCTAGTTCTATGCAATTAAAGTCCTTTATACAAATAGCTTATAACAAAAATATCTTTTTTTAAACCCCCTTTAGAGAAATTTCTGCACTTTTTTTGTTTGTTAAGAACTCAAATTCTCCATTTGAAATGTCAAAGAAGATACTTGAATAAAATTGGTCCAGCTAGGCAATAACTGGTACAGCATCCTTCAGGTTTCAAATGCAAATAAAATAGTATGACTTTGGAAAAGGTTCCTCTCCCACAGATCTTTACTCAAAATCAGACTTATCTTGCAAAAAAAATGTTTCATATAACATGAAATTAATTTCAGCTTAATTACTATGTTAACATCTGTTATTTTTTTTTCCCCAATCCATCTGGCTTAAGCACTTCAAATGGCAACTTCTGTCAATCAAATAGGTTATATATGAAGTGTCATCATTAAGACTTAAAAACAAGCCCAAGATACAAAGGCAACCCTTAGTTAACCTTCTAGTACCATTTTTCAAAATGAAGGAACTATACTTGCAGGTTTCAATAGAGCCTGAAGGTACTCACAACTGAAAAATAACCAGCCTACAACCAGTAAAACAATCACTTACTAATGTCACCTAAAATTGAAATTTTACTGACAATGATAAGGTGGGTTGTTTTTTGTTTTTCCTCTTAATTTAGGGTTTCTAGAGATCTGACATGGAATCAGGCTGTTTATTGAAAAGGTTTTTTTTTTAAAAATGTTGCAGTGCTGTAGGTTCAGAATTTTTACTTACAACTAAAAAAGCCAGAAAACAACTTTATTTTTTAAATGAAAACAATTAATTACACGATCTTTTAAGAAAATATTGTAGTTCTCAGTATCCAAAATAATACGCTGTGCTCAGAATATATTGATCTAATCAGAAACTGATTGAAGATGTAGAAGTGGATGCTAAACAATAGAAGCAATGATGGGTAAAGAACAGGAAGAGTCATCAGAACTGTTTGCCTAGTTATCTACGCTATTTGCTCATCTAGATGTCCTGTATGTATTTGTTAGAGAATCCAGTCGCTGATCTCTGACCGAACATACAATTCTGCAGTTACATATTTGATAAAATTCAGTTATCCTGACTGTTATATGAGCAGATCACATGTGAAATATTGCACATTAGTTTTGCATACATATGATGCCTGCCTTTTACGGGTAAGTAGCTAAACATTTTACTAACATGACAAAATCCTCCGATTAGTGCAGCATCCATTAAATGGTGACAGATGCTAGTATTAATTACATGTTGAGTGGATCATTTTCCCATTGCATTTCTTTTGTTACCAGCCTCATCTTTCTAGTTATCAGCCTGTCCTATAAGCAGATTAAGCACCAGACTTTTTTTTTTTGGGGTGGTGTTGGTGGTATATTCCTTGTTTGACCAAAATGAGTGACCGACCTTTTCTATATTATTCCACCATCTGGAATCCTCTCTTGCACTTTTCGAAACCTGTACTTATCATCTGTTAGACAATTTATAAGAAATTTTATTTTGAAAGGCTATTTGTGTGGCTGTCTCAAGCCATCTTATGTTTAATGTTGGAACTCAGGATTTATTGCTTGTTTTGTACAAACAGATAATACCTATTGTTGTTTGTGACAAAGCTTGCCAAATTCTAACTGGCATATCAAATATTAATTTGGCCTTTCAAGAGTGATTGAAAAACACGTATAGAAAAAGGTAGATGGAAAGGCATGTGTTAAACAAGTTGCCATCCTTGATGTCAGTCCTGAGACAAAAAAGATTGACATTTTATGTAATATTACATGCACTCACACAAAACAAAAACTAACCACTGTCCCCATGAATTCTAGCAAGATTCCTAGTACATTTTATGGCCAAGCATGTTTTTCTATTTAGTACGTTTATACTGACAGGTACACCAACTTCTTCATAACAACTCAACGCACTCCTGAGTGGGTGGGTGGGGGAACTGAAGAGTACAAATGGCAAAGTCATTCCTTTAAAAATAACTTCTGACATAAACAAAAAAGTTATAAATTGAAAGTTGACAGAGGAGAAAAACATTCGTATAATAGCTCTTCAATGGATGATCAAGAGTCACTAATGTGATTTTGGTAGAGAAAGTTAAATACAATCCTAAAATTTAAATCACAGAATTTTCCAGAAAAGACAGGGAAGTAACAATGCCTTTGCACATGGCACTTGTAAGACTTACTATTGTTAAGAACAAAAGTTCTAATGGGAAGAAATGCAGTGAAAAGATACTAGAGTGACTAAAGATACTAAGTAACTAAAGTAGAGAGTCTGTTTCACAATTGGAGAATGAAAAAAACAAAACAAATCCTATCAAGAGGGCATATTTATTAAATATACATAACATTTTATATATCTCTCTCTACACACACATGCGTATACACACATATATAAGATTGTTACCTACACACAAGGGCAGTATTCAAGCTAAAAGATATCCACACACAAAATAAGTTGTAAATTACTCTGTATAACTGCATTTCTAACCATCAGAGAAGTGATGATCTGGAGCAGTTGTTCTGTGTGAAGTAGCAAGGCAAAAAAAGCTTCACTACCTTTGAAACACGTGAAGTCCCATTTATGCTATGAAGATCTATTATGTGGCTGGATGAAAGCAGAGACTAGGACTTGATGACCTGAAGTCATCTCTTTCACTCTTCTGTTTCTGCAGTGGGACTGGTAGATGCCCACACAGGGGAAACGTGGGATAGTTTCTCTGCATTTTTAAAGTTATGATTGCAGCCTTAAAATAGCTATATGGAAAAAATAATTGTTTTCACTGATGGTCTAAAAGATGTCTCCTTCTACACAATCCCACCAGCTGAACTGTATTCTGTGAATACTCGTTTATGTATCTGTACCTCTATACCATCTACTTTTAGAAGAGTTACTGTCCAACGAAAATTTTTTGCCCTAACACGTTCTTAAGACCTTCTGTACTTGTACAGGATTTCCGGTTCTATCAGTTTGACTTGATAGTCAGCTGATACCTGGAAATCATGGTCATGACCACAGGTACACGCACTCTGGAGCTGTGTAAGACATACCCAGTAAATTAATAACTTCATCCTGAAGGATTTGAATTTACTGCTCATGTAAAGCCCAAGTGGACCATTCAAAGTAGGGCAACACTCACAGAAATATGGGAGCCTTCATACAAATCCACCATGCAGCCACAAACTCCCTTTTTGTTGTTAAAGAAAAACAATGGACTGTTTTGAAACCACTGACTTGGAAGAATGGGACTATTCAAAGTAGCAAATTTCAGCATTCATGTAACTATGTGCAAGGTTGGAGGCTTAGACTGTAAGGTCTTTCAGGCAATGACTACTATTTATTAGGAAACTGCAAAATAGCATACTGGGAACGTGAACCAACAACTAGGCCTCCTGGATGTTAACACATTATAGCTAAATATATTTTATGTGATACAAAACTTGGCACATCAGTGATCCATATACCTTTGATTACTATTTTTGACTCTTCTCAGGAGACTCCATTGCCTGCAGAAAGGCTAACTAGCATCCAGAAGTTTTATATGTACAGCAGTTAAAAATGCAGAGATTACTCATGCAAAGTTAGTTGTTTTCAGCAATAGTGAATTCAAATGTGATTGAATTGGGAAGTTTTGCTGGAATCAGATACATCAGCTTCAAAGAATATAGTGATATATTCAAATACATATGTTCACTGCATCATACTCGAATGATCCTACCGTCATAAAATCAAAATTAAGTTTTTCAAATAAACCAAACCAGTTCTTTTTCAATGACACTAACTTCCTGGTAACGCTTTTGTACAATAAACATTTACAGAATAATTTTAACTTACTTCCATTGACAGTTACAAAGCTTTTTGCACAGTTTACGTTAACGGACTTTGATTTGGTTTAGAGATATATTTGGGCAGCCAAAATCAAAACCAAAAATAGATATCTGAAGTATTTGACAGGAAACCGATGAGAACAAAACCCCTGAAAATAATATTAACAAGGAACATCTTATTTTTATTATGCGAGTGCAAAAATGAATGGTAAAAAACCCATAACACTTAATCACATATTCCTTGAACAAGCATGGCACTGAAATGATTCCCATGAGGTCAATGGGACAGGCCCATTACAAGACCTCAGCTACAGAAAAGCATGTATTTCCCAGCTATTGTGCGGCACCGTAATTACTCTCAATTTTGGTGGAACTCAAAGCTACCTAAGGTTGCCTTGTCAGTTCTACCTTAAAAACCTTTTTGAGGAGAACAAAACCAAAACCCCTTCTGGAACTGCTAAAGACACTGGTGATTTAAAAAGAAAATCTTGACACCAGAGACCAAAAGCAGCAGCATATAACATGTAGAACACAGATCATTTGGAATTGCAGCTGAACTTCAGTTTGTCACCTCCTCCTCCCTCTAATTTCACAATTACAAACTTGACAATTCCCTCATCCCTGGAAGAAAACATGTTCACTATTTTGGTTTACTTTGGGAAAACAAAACAAAACCTTCCTCATAGTTTCAGAATATGCTGGCTTTTTGTTCTGGTGAGACATTTAAAAAGCTTTCTCGGAAAAATTTTTGAAGCTTTGGAACTTCTAAAACAGTATGTCCAGCCTAAGACAAGCTTCTGTGTTCACCTCATATATACAAAGTCAACCCAATCAAAAATAGGTCAAAATGAAACAAAAATTATAGGTTTGCATTTTTATTTCATAACCTTACCAACTCATAATCAGATTTGTTAAGTCTCATTCGTCTACTGTCAGATATTCCTCATTGATAATTACTATTAGATTTTTCTGAAAAATGTTCATGTAGCACATTTTGCAGCATACTTCAAAAAAAGTTCCAAAAAATCTCTTCTAGGATATTTAGCATTGTGTATTTCCCCGATCGGAAAACCAGTTATATACACAACCATAATGCAGGACACCTAAACATCTTCAGGTACCACATGGAAGATATACACGGTCTTCCCATTCCCAGATGGGCAGTTTATTTTCCTGGAATGAGATGTTAGACTATTGTTTCCCCTCAACCTTAAGTCTAGTTACTCTGAGTGCACCTAAACTTGTATTTCCTTATGAGAAATACTGTGATGTTACTTTTACTTTAAATGCTAGTATCTTTTTTATTTGTGAGGCATTTCTTAGAGTAGATGAAGTTTGTTTTAAGGTTACAAAATCACAGACGTGTGTATATTTCTTCCCAAGGCTACCAACTCACCGTTTTGAACGATCTTTTTCCCCCTCCCTTCCTCTGGTCCTCATCCAGAGCCCCTTCCCACAGGCTTGGGATACTCTAGGTAGAAGAAATCTGCTCCCCACAGAGGCTCCTCACCCAGACACGCTTTCACCCATGCCAGGAAATAACCCTTTTTGGTAGCGAACCCTCACCTGCCCCCAGGCTACTAGCCGACACCACGGATGTCCCAAGGCCGCAGCGAGGCCTTCCCAGCCCTCAGGAGGCCAAACCAGCAGCACTGACTGGCGGCCTTAACAGGCGACCCCCGCCCTTCCCCGGCACGGCGCTGCGAGCCCCTCGGCTCCTCACCGGCCCTTCCCCAAGGACGGGGCCCTCACTAAAGCCGCTGCTGCCTCAGAGGCCGGGGCAGGCCCCAGCTGCCTTCCTCCCCGGGCACGAGGGGAAAGGGAACGGCGAGGCAGACGCCTGGCACCCACCTCCCGCCGGGTGACGAGCAGCTGGCAGAAGTCCTTGCTGGGGGCCGGGGCCTGCCCGCGCGTCTCGAACACCTCCTCCCCCAGCAGCGACGCCATTTTGGGACGCTGGAAGGCGGTGTCTATGGCAACCAGGAAGAGGCGGACATCACGCGGGGTCACCGGGAGCCCAACCCCCTCTTAAAGGAACAGGGCCGGTGGCAACGGGGTGGCCGGGCAGGGTCTTCTCCGCCGCCGCCGCCGGCAGAGCGCCGCTCCGCCGCCGGCTCCACCCCCCCCCCACCCCTCCCGCGCCCCCGGCCCGCACCCGAGGGGACACACTCAGCGCGGACCCAGGGGTGACGACCCCGGCGGAGGGATACCGAACGCCGAACGCCGACCCCGCCGAGCGCAGGGAGCGCGGCGCGCACACGGCCGCGGCGGGGGCTGCGTGGGGGGCGGCAGCCGGGGCGGGGGCCGCCCGTCGGCCCGGGGGGGCGCGCAGGCCCCGGCGGGGCCCCGGCGCCGGCAGAAAGTAGTCCCCCAGCCTCCCCCTCGCGCCGCTGGAAGGGGTTCGGCGGCGGCGGAGGCGGCCGACGAGGCGCTGCTCGGTGCTGCGGCTTCAGCTGATAATTGAAGGGAAGAGAGGCGGCTGCTGCCGGGAGGAGGGGAGGCACGGAGCGTCTGCGGAGGCCGCATCGGGACAAACTAGGTACCCGGGGCCTCTCCGCTCTCTCAGGGGGCGCCGGGGAGGCGGGCGCGGGGTGGCGTGGCGCTGGGCCCCTCGGCAGCCTCCGGGCCGAGCGGCCGGGCCTGTTGTGTCATCCCCGGCATTAGCCGAGCTGCCCTTCCCGGCGGCCCGGGGCAGGGGGAGGGGAGCGGAGCAGCGCCATCCCGGAGCATTGTTGCGGAATGGGGGGGGGGGGNGGGGGGGGCCTGGAGGTGTATAATGGGGCGAGGGGAGGGGGCTCTCGCTGAGGAGGTGGAAACGGAGCCGACAAAATGGCTAGGCAGTCACCGGAGCCCGCTCTAGGGACAGCCCCTCTCCCCCCGGCGCCGGGCAGGGCTGCCGCCCGCCGCCTCGCCTCGCCCGGGCCGCCCGGCGGGAGGGGGAGCGCGGCCTCCCCGCTCCGGGCCCTGGGTAGCTGCCGATACAAAAGGGCAGTGTCAGTGTTGACACTGCCATACCGATTTGTATGCCCTTCCCCGTCTTCTCCCTCCCCCACTCCGGTTGCCCCCCTTTTCCCTAATGGTTCTTCCTTTCTTTTTTTTTTTTATTTTTTTTTCCCCCCCGAAGGAGCTATCGAATATCTTAAAGGAAAAAATAGCAACTCCTCTTTCCCTCCCCCCCTGCCCGGCTCGATAAAAATGCTAAATAATCGGTCGACGTCCATATTTCACAAGCTTTTTGGGGGGGTGGTGGTGGGGGAGAAGGTGGGAAGCGAATGGAGGCGCCTGTAGGGTCGGAGTTACAGTGCTGGCTGCCCACGGGAAGGGGTTATTTTTTCGCAGTTAATGTTTTCGAGCTGATGTTTTTCTTGCTTTCAGTCAAGAAGCAAGTTGCCCGGTGCTCGGCGTTCGCTTGCATAATGCGCCGTACTTGGAGGCTGATCAAACGCTGGGTTCTGCCTTTCCTGCCTGCCTCTTCCTCCTTCCCCTTCCCCGGCGGGCTGGGGGGGCCGGGGAGCGGGACGAGTTGCGAGGGGCCGGGAGCGCTGCCGCCTCCCGGCTGCGGCTCTGGTGATCTGGGGCTGGGAAACAAACCCGTACCGGGGCTCTCGCCAGACCTGTAGGCCCGTCTTCCTGCTGTTCAACTTTTTTATTGTTCCCCCTTCCCCCCCCACCCCCTCCCCCCCAGTGCACTGGCTTTCTCGACAGCCAGGGGTTTTCACAGAACGGGAGTCCGAAAGTCTAGACTGTGAACCGGAAAATAATAGGGGAAAGAATGGAAAGTTATGTCAAGGGCTTTGGGGGAAAAACATCGACGTATCGAACAAAGGTCCTGCCTGTATTGGAGAGAGAGGCCTGCATGTGAGGCCTGATTGTGTCGCATTTACACACGGGGAAGAAATGAGTGCTTGGTACTGGCCTAAATTTATTCTGTAAGTCTGGCATGCAACTTGGGAACATTTTTAGAGTGTGTGCAGTTTGTTTTGAGGGTGGTTTTATTACGTGTAGCAATCCAATAATAATTTTAATTTGAAATTTTTTTTTTTTCCCAAAAGACTGTTTAGGGTGGCTTTTTTTTCTTCCCTTTCTGCCTTGTTCAGCAGAAATAATATTGATCCAGAGGTTCTAACACCATAACACAAAACTTTAGTCAAACAGGATAACTTCCACAGTTTACGTATTGTGTGTTATGAATGTTGAGCTTCCTGGTGCTTTAAAGGCTGTCAAGAAAGAGGAATTGAGTAGTTACCACCTGACAAATATGAAGTACATCCCTCATAGTGAGAAAGAAGAGGAATTCTAATGACTTTAAATTAACTTTACAAGCTTTTCTTAGGGGAACTGTTACTGTGGATATACTTTCTTTGTAAGACTTTAAAAGCTAGCAAGCATTGCTGTGATTACTTCTGTTTATCTCTAGTATATTCTCTCTCTCTTCTCTCCCAACCCCAAGCCAAGACTTGTAATTGTACATGGGTGGTTTTTTTGGTATTTAATTTGATGCTCAAACAGTTTTGTGAGATATAAGTTTTTCATTACACTAAAAGTTTTAAAATATATTTTATTTTTATATATAAAAATTTGCATAATGAACATGAAAGCAGTATTTGGAAAATAATTGTATACCTTTCTATTGTTTGGCAGCCTGTTTAATAAATATTGTTAGGAATGAAATGTATTTATGAAAATATTAGTATTTCAGCTTGTGCAGCTAATATTTTGACAATGTTATATTTCAACTAAGAAATTTAAAAGTGGCCTTGTGGTAAGTAAATACTCTAAATAATACTACTAGTTTTCAGGAAAATACATGTTTTCAACTTGTAATAGTTTCTGTATTTGTGAAATGTAGCTGATTGGATGTCTCGATTCTGTATATACACTGGTTTTGATCTTAAAATGGAAGGGTATTTTTAGTTTTTATTGTTTGGGGTATTCTGTTGTTCTGGTAGAAATACAGGTAATCTGATTTTTTTTTTTTTTTTTTAGATTTCATTTCACTCCTAGGGTCTCTCTGAAAAAATTGGGAGTTGTAAGCTTAAATTGACAACTTTCAAGTCTGACTGTTCTTCAGTCTCCAGGTGGCTCCATAGGTAGGAGCCTAAACAGGTCTTAGCTGTTAGCAGAAAAATTGTAGGTCATCCACATCCATATTATTAATATAGCAGATCTACTTTTGTAGGAGTGCCGACCTGTTGAGTAAGAGGCTTATGAAAATGGAGTCTTTTGATGTCTTGCAAAAGTTCTTCAGGCCAAACTGACCATTAGGGAAACAACCTGTATCTTCCCAGTAAATGAATAATCAGAACTGTCATTCTCAATCAGAAATCAAGTGCAAGTTCATTTTTTGTTTTGCTTTTTATATTGCACTTTGACTGTTTGTCTTCAAACCCAGAATGCAAATATTATAGAAAAAAATAGTAATGAAAACTTGTTCTGAAATCATTCCTAAACTTGAGGCCCAAAGCTATAGGCAAGAAAGACACTGTAGTCCTTCTGCAGCAGTTTAGCAAAAATGTAATACAGTTGACTTTAATGTCATGAATGAAGCCATGATTAATTTTTATGTGAGTCCATACGTCACTGATAAGTACAGTTATTTACTTTGAGACAATCCAGGAAGGGAACCTGACTAAATTCTTTTGTTTCTATGCAATGAAGCTGAAGCACGAATTGGAAGAGTTATTGTTTGACTCCCTACATGTTTGTACTAAATTTGCAGTGTAAGCGAATCTCAGAACTATCTGTGTTAATCTTACTTTTATAGGACATGCTATATTTTCTAACAAGCTAATTAGTAAGCATCATGTAGAACACTTCTGATCACAGGTCTGTCTTCTGTCACACTGCGGCTAAATTACTGTGACAAAGTACAATCAAATCCCAAAGTTGTACCAACATGGTTTACTATCCCATTGTCAAAAACTTAACCTGGAATGTTTCTGGGATCTCCCATTGGCCTGTTGGATGATCTGTGTCCTGTTCATCACCTGTCAAATTAGTAATGCTCCCTATAAAACACTTCGTGGACTCTATGATGTTCTTAATAGTGAAAACTTTCATCAAGCTGTTGCTGCCCTGTTCAGTACTGACTCTGAAGGTAGTAGTACATCTGAATTTTTTGGTAGGGTAACAGATTACCTTTGGGTCAGTGGGTTTATTTTTCTGTAGAAGTAATGCTTACTTTGAATTTGCTCTTAGTATTTTAATCTATATATATAGTATCATAGCAGATTTATGGCAATATATGAACACATTTCTTGCTGAGCATTTTCATAGATAAGTTTTAATTTGGGACATGAGGTGGTAACTGCAAAACAAAGTCATGTTAACTCTTTCTTTTCTCCTTCCTGATATTTTTTTCAATTTACATGAAATAATGCGTTTCTCAAGGAGCAAAACTATTTTCAGGCCTCTCAGTGGTGATCAAGTATAACAAAATGCTTGTAGGTAGCTCCTTGTTTCAGGATGTCTTTTTTTTTTTTTTAACAAAATGATTAAGGCATGAATTCAGCAGTTTTCTGTAAACAGAAAATTTCTAGCTATGTATGATATCAGGTGTACAGTCAGTGTGAAGGACAGCACTAAGTCAGCTAGCTTCTCCACTGCCTACTTTGAGATAACAGCGATGGTTACTTCAGTGTGAAGGTTAGTTTTGAGGAGCAGTTGTTCTCCTAATCCTGCTGTATGATAAAATTCTTCTTATCAAGTTGGTAGAATCTAACTGTGTAAATATGCAGTCATATTCTCCTTTAATTCTGTCTGGCAGCCAGGGTTTGAGCACACACAACCAATCTGTTTACTCTCACTGTCTATAATAAGGCTTGTCTTGCAATGTACTGACTGCTGCCAGTCTTACTTGACTCATGAACATACTCAGTACAAATATGGCAGAAAACTGCCATGTATAAGAGCAATAGATAATCCACTTTTGAAGTGGAGACGTGTATATCAACAAAGTTAATCACAATGATCTAATACTGGACTTCAATATTAAAGATGCCTGAGAAGTACTAGCAATGGTTTTCAAGCCATAGTTGCCTTCAGTTGCTCCAAAAAAGCCTCTCTTGTCATAATTCATATAGTAAGCCAGTTTGGAAAGGACCGCTGGAGATCACTTGGTCCTGCTCACTGCTTCACTTTGTCTACTCTTGAATAAATAGTTTTTCATTGATCACTGTAATAACGTAGCTCCATCTTCTTGGGTGATCAGAAAGGGGAAAAACCCCAACAAACCTACAAAGGTATGTGTGGAGTGGAAACTGGAAGGATTCTATAATGTGTAGCAGTTACAGTGCTGTCTCGTGGAGCAGGGGGGAATTCACAGTTTCTCAGTGTTTTCTGAGTGGGTTGGTCTGTTCTGTGGTGGTGTCCACCGTAAAGTGTGCACAGTGAACTGCAAAGATTTGACCTTCTTAAAAGGTATGAAAGGGTCTGAGTCATCTCCTGGAATGTGAACCTTATTGTAGGGAGCAATTTGGTATTTCAAAATGGAAGCTGAGGTCCCTGGTACTTCTTGAGCAAGAAGGCTTTTTTAAGATCTGAAAGGGACGGTATATTTCATGTTTATTCTGCTTTCAGAGTAACTTGTTACTGACAACCCTTGTTTTATTGCATAACATCCAAGTAAGTAAACTTACTGTAAAAAAAGGGCAACTGCTTGCTAGACTTTTGTTTGTTTTCTTTCATTTCCACCTTTACATGTTCCGTATTTTCTGATATATGCATGTTATTTGGGGACAAAGGTGTTGAACTTTCAGAAAGCTATCTAGTTGTAAGATGGGCATTAGACTCAATACCAGCAATGTTCATCACCTTCAGATTTGTGGCTGGCTACTATTGCGTGTTTAAAGCATGGTTAATATCAATTGTTATTAATGCAGAGCAGCAACTGTAATGAATAATTTTTTCTTTGACTTTTAGGGGTAGTTCCTAAAGGTAAAAAAAAAAAAAAAAATTAGGAAAAATAGGCCTGGGACAAACCTTTGTAGGTCATCTGGTACATACTTAACACTCCAAGGTAACTAGGTCTGGTCTTAGCTATCTTTACTTCTAGAAAGCGTGCATGCTGTTTTTGTTTTTCCTCATCTTTCTCGTCTAACTTCTGTCTTATTTGCCTTGCTATAATTATGCATGTTATGGTTTGTCTTATCCACTCTGGGTAGGAGATATGATCTTCTCTCTGTACTGTGGGCTCTTGTGTGCTTGAAGTCTGTTCTGTACCTCCACTCTTAGTTCAACAGCGCTTAGATGTAAAAGTAGAAGTACAGGTAAATAAATGTGAAAATCAAAAATACAGCTTTATGTAGTATCTTCTAAGTTGAAAACATGATTTTTTTTTTCTTAGGAGCAATATAAATGTGTTGAGGCACCAAAAAAGAGAAGATGCATAGTAATACTAGTGATAGTGGACTTCAGCATGCCTGCCTCCCTTCCCTCTGCCCCAAAGAAAGGGAAAAAGAAAACCACGCGTGCATATGCACATACATTCTCCCTCCCAGACAGTCAAGGGACTTGCATTAAATGTCCTTGATGCTGGTATAATGATTAGATGCTTACTTTAACTCACGGAGTTAGTGAGGAGAAGCTGCTTTTACATCATATATCTTTGTGGAATATGAATCTGTGGTAGATGTCTGTTTTTGGACATGTAAGATATGGTTAATATCAGGGCTAGAAGATGGCATCTTATCTGTGTTAATAATGTTCTGTGTCTTCTAATGTCAAACGCCTTATGTAATTAGCGTATTCAGTATAGAGAGTGTCCCTTCCTGGAAGGTGTGTGCAATGTAACTGAACCTTCTGATTCCAGGTGAGATGTGGCTATGCATTTAAAGAGAACTAATGAAGAAAGTAACTGAAGGTGCATATTAATAGGCTGTATGCTGAATACAAACTTGGAGCTCTTCCTTAAAGAGTGAGTGTTCTCTTCCTCTTTATTTTGAGGATGTGTATATAAAGTTTTATATATAACATGTTATAATCAAGTTACTGACTGGGAACTGTAATTTCTCTTTGCAACTCTACTTGTTTTGACTTTTGCAGTTGTTTCAGGTATAATAGCTTGATGAACTCATCCATCATAAAGGGGTGAGGGGAAGGTGGGAAATCACTAACTTGAATAAGAGCATGCAGACATTCATAGTCTGTGTGAATAAGCCTGAGTGAATAGCACCTGAGAAGAAGTTGCATAGGTAGGTAGCTAGGTTTCAGGTCTTTGAGTAACACCAGTAATCAAAATAAATGGATTCAAGTAATGGAGGGGATGCAGGAATACCATTGGTGTACATAAAAATGCAACTTGATTTGAAGTTAATTATAAAATTTCTGGAGAAAACACCATTTCAACTGTATCCCATTTAAAGAAAGTGATGGAAGCTGCATAACTTTGGGAAACTTTAAGCCAGGATTCCAAGTGTTAGAAGTTGTGCTTTAAAGATCTGCTACAGTCTATTGCACAGTGTTTTTCATGTTTATGTGCTACTGTATCTTACTCTGGTAGTATTCTGCTTGATTTATTTAGCAGATAGCTTTCTACAATAAAATGCTGGTAATAAAAATGAAGACCTGTATTATACCATAAGATTCTGGATTAAAGAAGTTAGTTTCATTCCCTTACTCGGTTACAAAAAGCTTGGCAGAGGAACAAATATATTTCTTTGCCAGAAATAAGATAGCAAATATGCTTTCTTCAAATTTCTTGGATGGCAACTTTTAAGTTGATATAGTTCTGCATACTACTTATTTCTCATTTACCTCAAGTATTTTTAGACTTGCAACTGAATGTAGCCATGTTTTGTACTAGACTCTGGACAACAGGACTTTGGCTCAAAACTTTTATCAGCACTTTGTAACTGGAATTGGAAGAAGCATTGTTAAGGGAAATGCCATTGGACACCTCACTCTGCAAATTTAAATACTCTGTGGAGAGAGTGGAAACTGAGCTCTCTTCAGGTTAACTGTGAAGAGGGAAGATGGATTTTGTGGAATTTAGTATGTGAAGGAATAATATGACTTAAGTGCCTTTCCCTAATGTTTAAATACTCAAGCACTGTGGCCACAGTAGTAAAGGTGGGATTTAATTTCTTTTTTTAGTAGCTTAGGGGTTCTTGACATACTGCCAAAACCAAACTGGTGTTGAAACAGAATGGGCACTGAAGATTCTGACTTAACTGTACTGTATGCAGATGAACTCAAGTAAGCTAGAACCTGAGAACTGTATATTTGGAAACTTGAGGTAAATACAAATGTAGTTATGAGTTAATTTTTGAGATCACACTGAAGTGGCAAGCAAAGTAATCTCGATCTGTCACTTTCAAAATACACTGCAATGAATACACTTGTTGCTATACTTTATTGCTTCCAGAGGTTGTCTGCAGTGAAGTATTTTCTCTGGGTGCATCAGGCTTTTTCCTCTGTCACAGACTTAGCCAAAAGCTGTTAAAACTATTGTAGTTTTAAATAGATTCCTGTTAGGTAGCTTAAGTCAATGGATAAACTTAATGTAGTTGTATCTCTATTTTTCAGAACTCTTTACTTCATGTATTTTGTTCAAATGAAGTCTGAGTTTCTCTCAGATTGAGATCTTAACACTTAAATTCTAAGTATGCTTCCTGCTGGCAACACCTGTAGTGCCACCAGAACCACTTTGGCAATTCCTGCGACCTGTCTTAGCAGTCTGACTGTTCTAAACTAGTGTTGCTTCTGTTTGTGGTATCTGTTTCATTGTTGCAGTTTCATGGCCACTTGAAATTACTAGAAACCCTATTACATCTCACTTGTACTATTAATGCAGTGTTTAATCTTGTTTTAGTGGTGTTGGAGCATGTAAAAAACTTAACAGAAGTAAGCCAAGTAGGTTGCTGTGCATCACAAAATTACTTAATGTGTTTTCATCTAAAAACTGTTCCCCTTCAACTAAGAAATGGTTTCTTCCTTACAGCTATTTAGATTTGCAATATTATTTTGCTTCAACAAAATTATGTCAGGCTATTTGGGAAGTCAGCTCAGTAAGATGGCAAATGAAAACTAGATAGCAGGTGATGTTGTTAATTGATCTAACAGTTAAGTTAGTATTTTGACTTTCTCTGTTCTGTAACTCATTCTGAAATATCAGTTGTCTTGAATGTTGTTCATAACTCAAATACAAAACCTTTGTTACACTTTCATAGGGTTCCTATGTTTTTTCTGCTAGTTCTACATGGAGCTCTTTCCAAAAAAATCAAGTAGCTGGTTTGGTTTTCTGAATTTGGCATATTTTCCTCCCCCCACCCCCCCGCACGCACACATTTGGGAGATATCAAACGTGAACATATGGGCACCGAGTGACACAGCAATAGAAGGATCAAGGTGGATAAACAACCTCTGCATAGAATAAGCCTATCCAAAAGTGTGGTGTATGGTTTGTGGTTTTTTTATTTTTAAATCCTAGAACTCGTGTTTACTGCAATAACTTGCTTTGTGGAGAGCTATCTTCTGCCTTCCCCCTTCTTCCCAGCAGAAGGTGTGGGAACAAGTTTTCTTTCCGTGGTCACAACAGAGTTTCAGTGGTAGGTACCATGGGGCAGGACAAAAAAAGCTTCACAAACTGCAGGTAATACAGGTTTGCTTCCTTGCAGTGTCCTCCTCTGACTTCTTTTACCTTCTGAGAAAGAGTGGGTGTTATGATAACAAGAATGGTGTTCCAGTTATGTCCTTAGCAAAAAGATCAAAGTGGGGATACTAGCCTTTTCTAGGAACTGAACCTTCAAAGTACTTTTTGTACCTGAGTGTCTCAGTCCTGAGCAGTGTGAGCATCTCATCTCTCTGTTAGTTGGCCGAGCAGAACAACAGAACTTGGTATTTGTCAGTTGTCTGTAAGGACAGTGAAGTACTACTATCTAGGAATACGCTTAGTGAGAGACTTCATAATGCCAAAAGTGTAATCTGCTAATATTTTTGGTACCTCAAATGTCTAACTTGCAACCATCTAAAAAGTAGGTAAGCGTGTGCGTTGGTTTTGTTTTCATAGGTGCTTTTTTTAATTCTTCATTCCTCCTGGGAGATTCTTTCAGCATGTTGTTTCTTGAAATTTAAGATCACCAAATTTCCAGCCTAAAAGTTTCTCATAACTGTTTTACCTGCTAGCTGTATCAATGCTATCCTCTTATTTTAAGTATTTTTCTTCTCTTGGTGTCTTACCCTTAGCACTTACAAATAGCATTTATAACCTTCTTGTTGCCAGGCTAAATAATACAGGCTTTATTAGTCATCTCCTGTAAGAGCACTTTTCTTTCAACTGGAATTCATCTCTCTTGACCAAAACCAACTGGGATGGGATAGAGTATTCCAGATAAAAACTTTTTGTACAAAAGTACTGGAGAATTCTCAGTTACTTTGTAATGGTGTATATACCTAATCATTGGTTCCTCCTCCATCCTGGCCTCCCCCCTTCCCCTCCAGTATCACTCTGAGTAACTGGAATGCGTGGTCATTAATGCTTGTCAGCTTACAAGGGCTTGGCTTCTAGCAAAACTTCTTGGTTTTAGTACTGAGGTATAGGATCCCCATGCTGCTTGGTATTACTGTTGTTCATGGCATTGCAAGTATCTCATTAGCATAATTTACTGTTCCATATTTTTGATGCGTCCTTACTATTTTGGGGAAGGGAGGGAGGAGAGGAAAGGGAACTTACAAGTTTTGGTAGTTTTGGAAAACATGGGAGTTTTGAGGGAACAGCTCTGTCTGTAGATAACAATATCACCTGGGTAGTTATGTCGAAATAAGCAAGGCGGTAACAATCATAAAGCTTTCATCCTATTTCATAGTTTCCTTCTATGGGTAATAGTCTGTTCATCATTACAAATACTATGCTAAACTCATATGGTGATGTATTCTATTTGGGTGCTACTTAGCAGCAACTAGTTGTATAAATAGTTTGGATTTAACAAAACAGAAATAAGATAATGAATGACCTGTCTTCTATAAGCCTGAAAACAGTAGCAAGTGTCCTGAGTTCTGCTGTCAAAAAAACCCCTTCACTTCCGGAATCTACTCATGTCATGTCATTACTGAATTAGGGTTTCAAGATTTAATTCCATCACAAGTTTGAGATTATTGCCTGCCTTCAAGTGTTATAAATGTGTAAGCACCCATAGCTTACAGAAACTGTTTTTCTCAACATTGGGCCTACAACTGCACATTCATATGTGTGAATACTTCAAGTCCAGCTATGTTTAAAAGATGGAAGTACTTCAGAGAAATATACTCCTGATGTTGTGTGTTTGTAACACAGTTTTGAAACTGACAGGGGTGGAAAGCTGTAGTTTAATAGTCTTCATCAAGAGTACTTGTACTATTTTGCTAAACTTTGGTTTAGTGAGAACCTCTATCTACATACATTCGTAGAGTAAACAAATACAATTTCATGGCACTACTGACATAGTGAAGGAAGGTAGGTGGTCCTGTGAAAAGTATTTGAAGGAACCAGTCTTAAATCTTGGTTTCTCAGGAAAGGAGAGGGCCTGTTCCTGGAAATCGTGTCAACACTAATGGAATCTCTTTAAGTAGTAGGTTGGTTTTTTATTTGTTTGGCTTTTAAAGCAAAGGGACAATTCTTCCTTACTGTGTTTTTGGGTTACTCTTGAATGGAATACTTTAAATGCCTGACTTCTCGCCTAAAATATCTAGTTGCCAGCTGAAGGCTAAGAGGAGGAGAAAAAACAAGGTGCAAAAGTATGTATGTGTTCAGTTTTTACACCCCTGACTCTAGCTGTATTGTCACAGCTACGCCGTGAAAGGTGGTTGCTCCCATGCAGATCTCTGTGCATAGTCCGCTTAAGGGAAGGTGTTCTAAAGATGTTAAACTGGCACACTTAAGCTTTGAACAGCTGAGGCAAGGAATTCAAGGACTCAGAATTTTGTGTGCATTGACTCACGAATGCTGCTTTGAGATCACTGAGTATGACAAGTAGAGGAGATGCAAACTACTGTATTTCTGCTGATTCTCAAATAGCTTGTGTGAGACATTGCTGAGTTGGGGCTTGTAAGCCCCTACCTTTGCTTTATGTGTATTATCTAACTTGTTAAAAAAGCCTACTTCAGGCTTAGTCTTTCTGTTGACAATATCAAAAGCAGAAAGTGACTAGTGCAAGTCCAGACCTATGGCAGCTAGAAGCAGAAGCTCAGCCTATAGTAGAATATAGTGATTTAAATGTCTTAAGTTTAGTCAAGTCAAGGTGCATCCAAAATCAAGGTAGTGTGTTACTAAATAGTATTCCAGGCTATGGCAACAAACTAGAGTTGCACCTATTCTTGGTGTGTTTGCTGCGTTGCTGGGGAGGTTGGAAAGGTTGGTGGCCCAGCTTTGAGGGAGGAAGAATTTTAAAATAGTCATTTGTGACTGGCTATCATCTAAGCTGCTTTGTTCTTTGTACTTGCATAGACTGGAGTAGCGTTTGTGGTGGGAGAGTGAAGGAGAAGCTGATCTAATTTCAGGTTGCTTCAGCAGAATTTGAAAGCTTTTACTGGTGACGGTGATAGTTCAATGTGTCAGATTTTAAGTTGTGTATGTTAACTTGTTCAGATGCAATCATCTGTACTTTTGACCATCTCCTGAAGTTTGATGTGCTGAATTCTAACATGAAAATGGCCTGCACAGGCATTAGAAGGAAACTAATAATTGTACTCTATCCCTGTACTTTCTGAGGTATTTGTGTAAGAGAAAGGGCTTGAAATAATGACATACTCAAAGGTAGGAACTTTGGATAAATATATGTAGTAGTTGGAAACTACCTTCTGTCAAGTACACAAGACTTTCACTTAGATTTTGGCTTAGAGGAACTAACTTTCCTCTCTAACTTATCTAGATGACCACACTTACTAGGATGTCTCCCAAGAAATCTAGTTGGGTTTTTAACTTGCATCAGTACTGTGGTACACTTCAGAAGATTGTGGAGTTCAGCTCTAATGCCCTAAAGACTGGCTTGCTTAGGTTTTCTCTCCTTATTACTAAAGTTACAGTACAGACTAAGTTAAATCATGTATAAAGAGTATAGGGAAGTGTAATCACTATTAAGCTTAGGATTAATGAAGTTACAAAAAAAGGCGTGTTTGGCTCAGAATGTTTGTCATACTTGCATATGTACAGAATGTTTATGCTATCATTTTAATCAGAAAAGTATCTATTATAAAACACACACTGCTATACCACATCTGAAATGTTTCTCTTGAAAATAAAGCACCCCGGAACTTTCAGTGTTTTCATGCAGCTGTTTAACATAATAAATATTGTCATATTAGTATATGCTAGTGGCATATGCTGTCCTTAATATTTAGAACTACAATACCAGACTGCTGATTTGAGAATTCAATGCGAGAAGCTTTATACTCTCCACTTTCTAATTAGTCAAAGTAGACATTTAATAGGAAATAGCTGAAACTATTTCTTAATAGATACTGCAAGTTTGAGCAATGTTTTCGAACTATTTAACTTTCAGTTCTGTGGAAGAAGTTTCTGCTGGACAGATTAGGCTGTTTGCAAATTGCAGTACACAGTATCTACGTCCCAAAACTGTTCTGCCAGGGGAGCTTTTATATAGAAAGAAAACATACAAATAAAGTTTAAAAGCATAGAGGAAAGACCCGAAGTTAGTACAACTAATTTGGTGTCTTTGGTAGCTAATGGGGGGTTGGAGGTGCTAGGAAATAATTGATGGGAGAAAAGATTTATTTCAAAGACTTGGAGTGGGGAAGTAGAGGTAGTAAAGGTAGTGTGATTACTAGAACACTTCATTGTTCCTTAATCGTGTGTGGGATGAGGAGGTGTGTGCTCCTAGCTGAGTATCTTTGATTAGCAAAATGGATGCAGAATAAAGAGAGGCTGCAGCCTTTATGAAATACCTAAATTTTGCATTTGATATGGTAAGATACTGTATAGAGGGGAGGGAAGGAAGAAACTAAACTGTGCTCACTTCTGGGCTTTCGGGTATTTTCCCTCTTCCTTCACAAGTCTGTCTACTTCATATTCTTTCTTTAATCTTTCCCTGAAGCCACTCAATTCCTTGTATGTGTTTTACTCAAGTGTTGTAAAGAGAGTTGTTCTATCTTGCATTGTGATGAAGCTGCCCTCTCCAGTTAAATATCCTTTTGCTTGTCTTCTCTTCCTTACTAGTGCATTTTACTAAATAGTTTAAATTAAATAGTAAAGAGGGTAACATGTGGACTAGTTCTGGAGCTATGCAAGTGTCTTGTGGACACTTTCCCTTTTTTTCAGGAAAAACAAAGCAAAAAGACAAGACATTTTGCCATAGGAGTTAAGTGAAGTTTGCTTCCAGTTCAGTGTCATCTTAATGGTATAGGATTTTTTTCATGTTTGCAAAAATGTATTTCAGGAGCATAGCCAGGTGAATGCATAGCTTTGCTCCAAAGTATTCTATCTTTGGTGTACACACAAAGTACTTAAAACAACACTGTCTTCCTTTCCTCTCTTCCTCACCATATTCCAATCCTAGACAAGACCAGAATCAGTATGTGGTGCTTGGGGATGACAGGTTGTAGGTTTGCTTGTAAGGCATAGTTAAGCATTAGTGTAGAATAAAAGGTCAGTTGTATAGGAGACAACTCCTGAGTATTCTGACTGGGTCCCAGAGCAAAGGCTTATCAAATCAACTGTCGTAATATCTAGTTTTTAAATAATAATTTTGGCCCTAGTATCAGGCTATAGAAAGCCTACAGGTGTCTGCTTACTCTTTTGTAAGTATCTCGGAGCTGTGCAGAAACTTTATGTTCTTCTGATATGTGTTCTGTGTCACTGGTAGTCTGTGAATCCGTTCAGTACATCAGAGAGCTGGGAGGTAACAAAAAGCATTGAACAGATTTAGGCAGCATCTATTGGAACATTGCCTTGCCAGGAAGTACGTAGCCTTTCTTCCGACTCTGAAGTGACTGACTGTCGTCAAGGAATTCAGGCTTTGGCAAACCTGGCCATGCTATGACCTTGAGAAAAAATACCTTATTACTGTCAGCTTGTTAATCTACTGAACTCTAAAATACGGTCATAGTTACATGTTGCATAGTTACATGTTGCTTGTGCAAGGAAAGTGTGTGGGTAGCCTGGGAGAGAGGAGGTAAGAGTCATTGGTGAGGTAAAGCAGAAAAAAGGGCTGGTGGTACTTGCACATATGGGAAGGAAGAGAGGAATTTGTGGTAGACTTTTTTTTTTGTTGGTATTGAAGTTTGCGGTGGTGAGTTCTTGTCTTGCTTAAAATTGAGACTCAAGTCTGGCATCCTGCTAAAAAGCATTTAAAAGAGCTTTAATATTTAGATTTGTTCAAGTTCAGCATCTTAACTCTTTCTATTCAAGCTCTTGGCGCACTCATTTACCATTCCTGTACTTTGTGATCCCCATGTACAATGCCTTGTTCCCACAAACTCGTTTTATTTGTTGAGTACTGAAAAGGTGTGGAATAGACAGTCTCATCAATGGAAAGTGTGCCATAAATGTTGGTACTCTAGCTTTTGACAACTTTTTCCATGACTGTGAAGGTTGGAACCTTCCTAAAATGCAGTTGTGGAAGCTAACGTTGTGTGTTCTTCTGTGTAGTTACCATGAAAAAAATAGCTCTGAGCACTGTAAAGTCCTGATCCTATCAGTGATAGGATCAGCTTAAAGACAGCTTAATCCTTAGTGTTTTAACAGGTGTTTCTTTGGGTGTGACTTCCTTTTGTTCAGCTTTACACAGAACTTCTCTTCTGTTTCTCTATACGGATATTTGGTAGGTAGTTTAGTTCATTATTTCATACAAGGTAAATGTCTTTAATTGTGCCTATGTCAGTAACTTGGTATGTGTATTGGAGCATGCTCTTAATTACATCACTGCAAGGTATAATGTCAATGTATAAATATTTTTTTCTTTGGTTGAGAAGATGTATCTGCGGCACATAATTCCAAGTCGCCATTGGTTTGAGCACTACCTAGTTTAGAAACCTTAAATGTGTATTAATCCCTTTGTTTGTTGCTGCAGTGTCCTTGTGATAGCTACGGATCCATATGCAGATCCAGTGCTGAGGAAGCCGGAAACTTAACCTGTTTTAATTGGATTTCTTCCTCAACAACTACAATTAAACCATTTCCCAGATTGCATCATGTGGCATAGGAATCTTGCTACGCATTAGGCCTATGACCTTTTTTGTGTAGCATTTGGGTAGAAGTCTTTATTCAGGAGGATAGCGTAACCTGCTTCAGACAGTCTAGGAAAGGAAGCCTCAGCAGACATCAGCTTGAGTCAGTGCTAAATATCAGTGATTAGAAAAACAAAAGGAAAACTCCTGAGATCCTCCAGATCTGTCCAAAACTTTTCCAAATGATATTTTGAAGATGGAAAAACTTGAGACACATTCTAGTTAAGTAGGTAACAGGTGAGTGCTCCCCTCTCCCCTTCCCCTGGAAGCATAGATTTTTAAAAAAAATTTTTTTTTTTGCTTTAAAGTCTTTCTCTTTAAAGACATGCTAGTATGAGTGAAAAGGCTTCTCAGCTTTTGGCATTTCTGTATCAAGCAGAAGCTGAATATTATCAAAATGAAGACCCAGTCTTCTCCTTCTTTACCTTGTTTTCAAGGTAGATCTACATAATGCCCTTAGACCTGTAATCTTGGGTTTATCTGTGGCACTTGTGTAATCTGCTTGTACATGTCAACTGTTTTCTGTGTTTCTTCTTCCAGCAGTAACTTCCATAAGATCTAGTCTCTGCATTTTTTCATTCTATTGGCTAATTAAAGTTATTTTCTTTTTTGTTTCCACCTGCCCCCTGAGTTGTCTGGAAGATTGCAGAGATCATCTTACGTTATTTTAGACTTTGGGTGGCCAAACCATGTTTTACTAGCCACTGAGCTTACTAGGTATCTCTAATTCAAGATAGCTTGGCAAAAGTTCATTAGGAGCTTGGCAGGGCTCAGGCAACCTGCTGTGCTGCAACTTGGGGCATGTATTGTCTAACAGGCTCTGCAGGTAGGACATGGGTATATACTATATCAGTATTTGTCCTGAA
The DNA here is from genome assembly GCA_003993805.1 of Himantopus leucocephalus. Taxonomy (NCBI): domain Eukaryota; kingdom Metazoa; phylum Chordata; class Aves; order Charadriiformes; family Recurvirostridae; genus Himantopus; species Himantopus leucocephalus. The sequence continues at coordinate 8,212,878 of RSEF01000009.1, forward strand.
GTGCTGTCGCACTTGATTTTATTTAAGGGCTGTGTGTGCCATATGCAGATGAATGGCAAAGGGCAAATAAGGCACCATCTGGTCTATGGGGTTAGAATAGGGAAGAGGCTTGGTGTTGAAGTAGTAGGTTCTGCATTCAAACTCATAATGTTGAAGTAAATGGAGCTATGCAGCTCAAAGGCAGCTGGGCATTAAGTATTGGGCAGGGCAGAGTTGGAGTAGGTGATGATCTTGGGTACTTCTCGGTTCACTTGCATGATGATACTGAAATCAAGCTTCTAAATTGAAATTTGCACTGATTGCTCAGCTGACTTTTTTTCTTCACTGATAACAAATGCCCCCTGCCCCAACTTTGCCACACCTGTTTACTTGGTCTTAACTTGACCACCTACTTGCCAACTTGTCTTAATTTCTGGCAGTGTCACTGATCTGTACTTCATGAAGGATTCTGTGCTTTTGTTCATGTCTCACAGAAGGTAAAGGCTTCTCATTCAAATTCATTCCCCTCTTCTGAAGAGAATGTTCTCCCTCAAGCTTGCCAGGCAGCATGTTTTTTTTATAGTGTTAGTGAAAGCTTAAGCCACCACACAGACAGTGAATTTTGGCTCCTACTAAACAAGGGTTTCTAGAGAAGCTGAAAATAAAGGACAGATGAGATTTTACTTCTATTGCTTGTGATGTTTTTTGTTGGGAGTGTGCTGGAAACGAAGAAGAACTCGCATCAATTCACTCTCGGTACAAATAGCAGAGTTCTGGTCAGAATTTGGCTGCTGGAAAATATGTTCTTTTCCCTTGGAGATACCAGTTGCTTTTTTAATTTAAAAAAGGAAAATAAGTATTATTTCTGTTGCTAACAAGTTGAAACCATGCTTGTATTAGCACCAGGTAGCACAATTGCTTACTGAGACTCTGATAGTGTGAACTTCTCTGTCTAGCAGCAGTAACAGTAAGTTTAAGATTCCTGTAGATGTGAAGTCAATCTCTTGCTATAGGATCTGATTTGGCAGAGAAATTTTGCTTTGTGACACAAGCGTACAGAAAAATAAACTTTGAACACACCCATTCCTTGCTTTTCTCTCTCCCATTGCTGTGCTAAAAAGGAAAAAGATCTGTCAACAAAGAGACAAAAACTGGTGTTCAGTATTCTGCAGCTAATGTTTGCTGTGTTCTTATGTATGTGTTCTTCATGTAGTATAACAAATCTTTCATGTTACTGAGAGGGCTTAACTATCTCCAGGCTGCTTCTGAAGCTGAGCTGTTGCTGGCTGACTTGCAGCTATCCAGATCAGACTATTCTTTTACTGAATATAGATCAATTCAGAAGTTTCTGAGTTCTTAAGCTTTTGATAATCTCTATATTTGTGAGCAGAAAAAAAATTAACTGCTGCAGAATTGACTGAATTATGCAACAGCACTTAATGTTTAGCTGGTTAAAAAACCAAAACAAAACAGAGCACTGAAGACCAAGAAACTACAGGTGTTGTAAACATGAAAATATTTTCTTAAAGTGTTGAGTCCTGGCATTCCGCCACTGAGAACATTCCCTTCCTTCATTAATGAAGTGGAGTCAAGTCAAACCATACACTGATGGAAAACTTACATTGAACTAGTTTGGATGTGTTACAAATGGTGACACAGAAAGGTAACAAGCTTGGTTTATTTGGAGAACAACAACTTAATTCTTTGTGTGTGTGTTTTTTTTTTTTTTTAAAGGGCAGATTCTTTGAGTTAAGTTGTGATCTGCCCTTGTAAATAAATGTTCTGAGATTGATTTTATAATAAACTCCATTGCTGATGCTCTCAAAAATGAGAGGAATAGTTGCTGTGGACAACACTTTTGATTTCCAAAGATACAGGATGATAAACTATAGAGAAGCAAGAGAATAAAATTAAATACTTTCTATGTTTCTTAATGTCTCTTTTGGATGACAATCTAAGATCTGAATGACACTTGTGTAATTTAGTGAACCAAAATGCAGTCCAAAGAAGAGTGACACAACTTCTGTCCTTGATGAACATAAGGGAAACAAAGCAGTAAGGTGGCAGAACTGAAGAGGGATGCTCTACAAACAGCATGATATGTAATTCCTTTACTTTTTCTCAGACTGCAGCTTCTGGTCCTCCAGAGGAAAGGAGTACAGGAGATGAAGGGTTTTACAGTCTTAACATTAGCTAGCCCCCTTAACCAGCTTGCAAGAATTTAGATAAGCTTTAGTCCTGGTTTAATTTCTCGGTGCACTGAAATGCATTCTTTCTTCAGCAATGAAATGACGCTATGGATTCCTGTGTACCATGAGCTGGGCATAGTAGCTGTACAAACAGACCTGAAACACTTGAGCTCACCTTTGTATCATGTACAGCCATATACAGAATAGAACATGAGCAGCATTTTTTTGGTTCCTTCAAGCTGTCCAGATGAACAGGAGTGTTCTGCTGTCTGACTTAGGTGCTGTTTTTTCTTTTAGCTAATTTGTGGCCCTCCCCTCCATCCATAGGTTTCTCTTGGGTTTTGAGCTGTTTAAGTTCTTGGACAGTCAGCTGTACTGTTGACTGGTTATAAAGCCATCTGCCAGTGGTACTTTTTCTTCTCTATCATTTTGAGTAGTGCCCCATTTGCTATTTCAGTTTAACTTTCGGCAGCCCAAAATGACTCGCTAAGATTCTGGCTGTAGTGTATAGGCCAATGGACTATGTTCTTTCTGAACCAATGATGGGTGCCAGGTCTTGTTATTCCTTATGGAACAAGGTTTTAAGCTCCTTTCAGGTCACTGAAGACATCTTCAGTTTGCTTTTCTGTACCAGGCCCAGCAAAAGATCTCTGCTGTCTCAGACTTCAAATTCAGCTGACCTGTTCAAAGCAGGAGAGGCTGTTCAGCTTCTGCAACTCAGTGTCTTCCCACCATCACGAAATTGTTCTTATCAACACTGGAACATGTGATAGCATGTATTTAGATTTTGCCTTAAACAATATTTGACCTCTGACTTCCCCAGACTATGTGTTCTCAAGCTATGGTGTCTTTTGCACAGGTATTTTCCAATCCTTTCATGAAACAGTCAGTAGTGCTACTTTGCTGGCTTGGGGTCATGGCATGTATAACCTGTTGGATCACACAGTCCTGATAACCTGGGCATTCCTCTAGTGAACAGTGTTGTGCATCTTTTCAGAGGCATTTTCAGTGTTCTTATCTCCTGTGGGAACTTGTAAATCTTCATTTTGAGGCAATGAATATTCTAACTGCTAATTAGCAGTATAGTTCCCCCTAATTCTGAACCATGAGAGCACAAGTGAAGGTATTTTTAGCTCTTCTCCCTCTTCCGTGCCAAGACTTTCTCTTCCCAATCTTTGTCTGTAGGTCATTATAGACGTATATGCATAGATGCAGACTAGAGAATCTTAACCCTGGTGGTTACCTCCTTTCAAGTTCCTTGCCACTTCTGCATTGTCTCAGCTAGAAGGTTAGGCAAGGTCTAAGCTCTTGAAAGACTAAGGGAGCTCTGACTTCTTCCTAATGTAGCAAGGCCCAAAGGCTGGCATAATCTTCGACAGCTGGCTGTTGTAACAGTGGAACAGGGCGTAACTCCTGCTCCTTTACTGATTTCCCCCGCCCGTGGAGTCCATAGCTTGAGTGTATTTATGGCCTACTGGTATTTAAGAAGTTTTCTGCAGTGCCCATATATCTTAATAAAATAACTTTTCCATTGTAAATAAATTGTAAGAATATAGTGCTGAAGCTTTTTTTTTTGGTCAGCAATTTGTAAAAATCTTTCTCTCTTTCTCTGGCTAACAGCTTATATTGTCTAAAGTTACACGGTGTAAAAATGGACATGTGAGCTAGTCCTAAGTCTATAATGTCTTCAGTGACTGGACTTCTTTTGATACTTGTAGCTTGCATGCCGGCTTTGCTTACTTTCTCAACTTAGTGCAGGTTACTGGATTGTGGTTTTGAGGAACTAAAGGGGAAGGAATGCTTTCTGAGGTATACATGATTGCAGTGAGGAAGAGAGACAGTTACTTCTTTTCTTCTCAGAGAGGTTGTCCTTGGGAGGGATGGGGAGCGTGTCTTTGTACACTGCATATCTACACGGATCTGAGGTCTCTGGCTACTTGAACTGACTTCTATTGCTTGACTCTTTATCAATGCTTCTGCTGAAAATAACTGTTTTCTGATAATCTGTTAGTGTCTGCTCTGCGTGCCATTAAATCTAGCGTGATGTTTTGATATCTTATTTAATTTGGGATTTTTTTTCTTTCCCCTTTTTTCAGTGTATCTCATGATTCACCTTTTGCCTTTCTGCTCTTGGTCAGAACTCAGAATATATTTTGTTATCATAGTTGGAAATTGCCACTTCTCAGCAGAATGAGAGCACTCTAACATAATAAGGTCTTACTTTCAATGGGAGGTTGGACCAGAAGATCTCAAAAGGTCCTTTCCAGCCAAGGATTTTTTTTAATGATTCTAGCTTAACTCTTGTACTCCGGTTGAAGCCTGCATCAAAAAGTCATCAGGTCTGAAGAGGAATTTGCCTCTGTATGCTATTAAACTCTGCTTATCTTCCCATTAATATCTTTTTATTGTCTTCCAAGAAAACTGACAAAAGTGATGCAAAGTTTAAGTTTGTAGAAATTCTGTGCTGGAAGAGGTGTAGAAATCTCTTACCACCTAACATGCTCATTTTAAGAAGAAACTTCCTTGATACCTACTTGTCTGTCTTACCAGCAGTGAGGTAATGTTACAGTACTAGCAGGCTGTAGAATCTTTTGTCCTGATGATTTTTCTGTATGTACTCAATTTGCTCTAGTGTGTCTGTATATGTATTTCCGTGTGTAGTGTCTCTTTCTTTTTTTGCACTGAAGGGGGAGAATACAAAAAGTACAGTCCAGCCTAATGTATGATTCAGTGCCATTTTGTGTGGTTTCTGTATCAGAAGAAGTTAATCTGATAAAAGTCACCATGTGAATTTTGCATCATTAGATGCAGTGCTGCAGGTAAGCTTTAGTGTACTCTAGCATCTTTAAATCATGTGGACATCTTACGGCTATTAATGGGGAGAAGGTAGAAATAGAAGCAGGTAAGAAAATAAGTGGTAACTTGCTCTTCCTGTGTTGAAAGAAAAGCTTGTCATTCCTTAAGGCTCAATGCCTTCATGCAGCTGAATAACCGAGCATTTACATGAATGCAGCCAAAATCCATCCACCTTGCAGGTCATGGGACAATATATTTTTCCCCTTGTTTGTGTATAGAAACTTGCTGTCAGGAAGAAGGGATTGATGATAATTCAGGAGATGTCACAGAAAATTTTTCTAGGAAATCGTCAGTATGGTGTTGTACCTACTCTCTAAACTATTCCATGAACAATTTCTACAAGCAGAAGGGACAAGAGGCTGCTAAACTGAAAATACAAGCTTCTGCCTGCATGGAGCTTTGACATGAAATTTATGTTTGGAGGTGAGGGCTGCAGTGGAAAAGAACTGGGTAGAGTTGATAACTATTGAATTTGGAGAGTATAGTAAGGAAGAGTATTGTGTCAAAATCAGCTGCACAAGACTCAGTTTAAAGCAACTAACTGGACTAAAAGGTCGTCTCAATAACGAATTTCTGAGTCAGCTGGTGAAGTAGTAGAAGTAATTGAGTGCTTGCAAGTACTTGCTTGCAAGGCAAGAAAATAGGTGTGTATGTTTGCAGGTAAATGAGAACCTTGTAAGCAGTGAGCAAAAATGAGGTGCAGCTATGAGATCACTTTAAAATGAACTAATGTAGGTCTAAAACAATTCAGCAGTTACTGAACCATATGCAACAAGTTCTTCAGTTTAGTTGCAATTAGAGTCTGAACTCTTAAATGTGTTGTATGTTTGTATATTTAGAATGTTGCTTCTACCTTGACAGACTAGACTTGTTGCAGATACAGCTGATCAAGTAAATTAATGTTATCTACACTGAAGTGAAGGAATACAAATCTGAAGTCTTAGACTTAACATTTTCTGATAAGTATGCTGAATTGTGGGTTCTGGCTGGCAAGATGTGCAACTTACTGGAAGAAAATGTTCTGAACTTACAAGGCGTATAAACATCCTCCTGTCTTTTCCTTCTTCCCCCCCCAATACTGTCTTCAGGGCAGTAAGTCTTTGCAGTTTTGAGAAGCTGGCTTGCTGCAGCAGCATTAAGTAAGGCACTGTTTTTTCAGCCAAGGTACAAAATAGAAAGTGTGCTGACCAGTATACTTAACTCCAAGCAGGTAACAGGCATTATAATGGAGTATTATAGGGAGAGGTGCTAGGCATATCCTTAAATATTCAGGAAATTGGAGTGCAAGAGCCTGTAAAATTCTTGTACTACCAAGAGTCTTGCAAAGAACTTAAACCCCTGGAAAACCAAACCACCAAAAAACACCCCCGAACAAAACCGAACAAGTTCTAGAGCTCATCCAAGTACATTAAGGAAGCCCTTTTCTTGTGAAAGTGTTCAATTCCAATTTTACAGGGGTTGTTACCAGTTTGCTTTGTTATGCTATTAGTGGCACTACAGCTGGTTGGAGCACTTCAATTTACTCATTCTCTTTTCCTCTCTGTAGCCTATGTCACAGTTCATAGTATCCTTCAGGGAGTGCTTTTGAGTGTTCAGTAAAAGCTGATACAGACTTGCTCTGTAGTGTCAGTTTCCTCTGTTTGCTTCAAAAATATGGAAAAGTTCAGTCACTTCCTGTTGGCTTTTCCATGGGTAAGAAAGGTAAAGGCCTCACTGCAAGTTGACGGGTGTTTTTTGTATCTTGTGTTCTTGTGGAACATCTCCAAGTAATACATTGGCTATACATTAGCTATAATGTTTGTAACGGTTACAGTAGGTCTACAAAAATTAATTCTAGTTGCTTTCCTGTACAGTAGCAAAGATGACTGTTAATGGTAGTCAAACAGTGTTTACTAAAACTCAAGAATACTATGCAAGATAATAACAATTAGGTGCCAGTGCTGTTATAAGTCTTTAGAAGATACTTTGTGTGTTTATTTGAAATGCTTCTTTTTATTATTCATCCTCAATCTAAGGAGTCTGCTTATGGGAAGAGCATCTGCAGTCCAGTGATTTGGCATCATTACAGCTAGGAATATGTAGTTGTGAAACATTAACTAAAATGGCTTGTTTACAGAAAATTGTATTCTAGAAGAGGACCTGAACTTAAAATTCTCAGATCACAAAGCCTGGCAACTGAAGCGCGGAGCTCTGATGTACAGTTGTATCTTTTTCTTATTGTGGGTGTAGAGAGAATGCTCAATGTAGTTGAGGAAATTGTCTTAAAATGTGACAGGACTGCATTGATGCATTCAGCTGATCTACTGGGTTGTGCATCTTCTTTGAATCTAAAGAGGGGGAAGAGGAAGCCAAGTGCTGGGAGTGAGGCTTACAGATGGAGGCTGTCGTTTGTCTGAACGAGAACAGTTCAGTTTTATAAACCTCAGGGCTCTTCTCTTGTTCTAGCATGTGGAAGACGCACTTCTGTCCCACTGAAAAGCTCTTCTCCCTACTGGACTAACTGGGCACATGGTATTGTGTGGCTTCAGATACTTACAGTGAAACTTAAGTTAATGCTTTCATGTTAAAGGTCATAGCTGAATCATGAAGCAGCATTATATTTAAAGGCAAACTGGGAGTCATATGGTAACACACTACATAGTAAGAAATGCAGTTAAGTTGAGAGGTTTCAATATATAAGGTAACTCTGGACATCATCTTGACCTGACAGATGCATTACAGGATAAAACAGCTGCCATTTCATTCTTCTACACAGCTGAAAATACCATGTGTAGGACAACACGCTGTGCTGCATAACTTCTAAGTACAGGCTACTTAAAGTGTCTGGCTGACCCAGACAGATCAACATTAAACCAGTTTCCCTGGACAGCACCAGGATTGCCCATGTGATGTTTTCTTCAGCTAACTCTTCTGGTGTTTTGTGGAGGAGCCCCTGTACCAGCCCTAGGTGGGAAAGCATGTGGCCAGCCGAGCAGAGCTCTGGAGTGAGCACTGCTCCTTGCAGAATGAAACCGGCTGGAGTGCATGTTCTTATAGTCAGTATGAGGTGATGCAATAGATCTATGACAACCGTTTCATAGTATGACTGACAGTTTAATGTTAGTACCCAATTTCAAACTTGGTTGACCTTTGTACAGGAGGGGACACTACTCTGTCCTTTCAGAAAATGCACAAAATGTGCCTTCTTGCTGATGTTTATGAAGTGATGTTTTTCGTTTGGTATTTGAATACAAAGAAAGAGAGAATGCACAACAGCATTTGACAGTGTCTGTGATCGGCTTCAGCTAGAATGCCCGAGGTAGTGCTGGAACCGTGGTCAGCTTTCTGCCTGGTGAATGCTGGGCTCGTTGTCTTGGCTCATCTTGCTTCTGTGGTGTGCTCTGCAGAGAATGCTGCCTCCTCAACCTGACTAGTCTGGCTGCAGCAACAAGCTGGTATCATTTCCAGCTGTAGCAGGCTTTTTCAGTTGCACTGTAAATCTTTTTGTGCTGTAAAGCATAAGGAGTTGTAGAGTGAAGGTGTCATGTATTACTTAAACTTTAAACCTTTCTGTTAGTGGGAATATTTGCTATGATTAAGGAGTTAAGATAAGAGAAATAACTATGAAGAGGGAAAGCTCAGCTGCTGAGGAGTAGGGTTTACAGCTTTCTCAACTTCCCAGTTTTCGAGACCTCTACCTATGAGGTTCATTGAACAACTAGGGGATTGTGTATTTTGCGGTCTACTTATATCTTTCACGTTTGTAAGCGTAAGGTAAAAAACAAGGTAAAGACAGTGATCTGCCAATTAATCCTACTTTCCGCTTTTGCTGTCTGCTGCTGTGTTGGACCCCTTAGTGGAAAGAACATGAAGAACTTTCAAAAGATGTTTTTGAGTCCTGTGATACGGAGATCAGGATTGGGAGCAGTTCTTCTGCCTAACTTGTATTCTTATTTGATTCCTGGAGCTTATTTAAAATATTTTTGGCATGCTAACCAGGAGCTTTTAGTACTAGGTTGTATCATTACAGTATAATGAGACTGAATGTGAGCTAGCAGAATCCTGATCACTAATTTCTTGTGCTGTGCAGGTGTCTTGATCATACGCGTGTTTCTCTGGCCATTGTACTAGGTGTGCGAGGTAATGGCTTACGTAATACCATTTTATGTGCCTGGTTTCTTATGGCCTACAGTAAAATGGAATAATATAGGGTTTTTTTTTTCTACTCGCTTTTGTTCACTTCTGTAGGTTCTTCCAGAGGAATAGACAATTATAGTAGAGTGTTGTCTGGCTCAACTGACAATGCCAGGTCTCAAGAGTTACTTTATTGGAGGCATTTGAATGTGAACTGAGCCTTTATCTGCAGCTGAAATGCTTTGAACTTTTTCTTGGCAGACTTCTTGCTTACTGTGCTATAGATACTGAATCAGCATATAGACTATTGTATTCTTAAACTTTGGTTATTTTCCTTCTTGTGGCTTTTTTCACCTGCAAATGCCTTTTTTTTTTTTTTTTTAAACCCGATTTCAAAATTAGAAACAGTAAAACTGGATTTGCTGGTTGTGGTCCTGTTGCTATGCTCTCTGTATAGAAATACCAATTTAGCACAGTATACAAAAGTTACCTCGCTTCACTGAGGAGCTAGGTGAGGCTTGATCTTGAAATACCCCTGTTTCTGAGGTCTGCAGCTGGGTGTTACGGTAGTCTTCCATAAATAACTACCAAAATAATATCTGTAGACCTCTAGCAGTCACAAAGCAATTCCACACGTATTAATACAAAGCCATCATATTGATTATTTTTTTAAAATAATTACATACACTCATTAATTCTTCTGTCTCAAATACTTTTTCCCGCTAATTAAGTTCTCATGAGCAAGAACTTCTTGCTTATATAGCTAGATCTCTTTTCCTGAATTACTATGTATCTTTCTTTATGCAAATGGCAGTTTCATAAATCTGACTGGAGAAAGAAGCTGTTTGAAAAGCATGGTACTTATTTCTGTAGTCTTGTGGAAAACGCTGCTTTTTCACCAAAACTGGTATGGCCATCTCCCACAATGAGAGTTAAAATACTTAAATACTACTATTCCTTATCAAGCGTGGTGTTTTACTAGTTAATGTGTTTTCCTTAATGTTGACAAATACAGGTTCTCCTAAATTGCATTTGTCTTGTCTCCTTAAGATAATTACAGAAGTCTGCCAGAAAAGCAGTGTGTCGTCATAGAATAGTTTGGGTTAGAAGGGACCTTTAAAGTTCATCTAGTCTAATAGGTCATCTGTATGCTATACATACTGAAAACTGGTTGCTCTGTATTAAGGATCTCAATGCTCTTGAGAAGAACCTTGGTCTGTGTACCTTTTAACTAAAAAATGTTTAAAGGTTTTTGTCTAAAGCTTTTGCTTAAACAATAGCATTTTATGTTTGCCTCTTGAGGCATGGCTGTGAGTCTTCATGCCACATGTCTTATGACTATCTCTCTCTTGTCTTTCAGTGAATGATAGTGTCTAGAAAGGGTATGTCCCTTCAGGAGAGAGGTGCCAATGTCCAACCGGCCTAATAACAATCCAGGGGGGTCACTGCGACGTTCACAGAGGAACACTGCTGGGGCCCAGCCACAAGACGACGCAGTAGGAGGAAGGTATGACTGTTATCTATGAGTCTGTTTTAATGTATAAGAGCAAAATTGATGGGGTTTAATTAGGCAATGAAGTTTTCCACCGTGCGGTCCAAGCAGTGAAACCTGCGTAAAATCTTTTTGCCACTGAAGTGCTGTCTATACTGTTATTACATGGGATGAAAACATGGATAACTCATATCATGCATGTTTAGCTAGAATAGCAGTAGCAGATCTATGGGGAAAAAGTGTAACAGCTATATTTCACAAATCACAGGTAATAACAAATTCCTTCCCTTTCTTCTTTCCCTGATAACAAAAATATTGGGTGACGGACAGACAGGGAGACTCTGGTGTGAAATCTGGGAAAATCTATGTCTGTGTTAGGGAAGACTGAGTAACTGGCACCTCTGTGTTCCCCTTGCGCTGCATGTTAATCGTGTGCAGCTTTTGAATAATTCAAGAACAAAAGGTTTGCCATCTTTTAATATACTTGTACTAGTGAGCAAGTGAACCAGGTTGTGTTTGTTCCGTAAGTGGTTGTCTCTACAATGCAGAACAAACCTTGAAACTTTTCTGTGGATGCTGACTGTATAATTATCGCCATGTCCTTTAAGGAATTAAGAGTCTTCATCTGAGTGAGTGAAGCCTGTATGGATATTAATTTTGTTGAAGTATTAGCCTAATGAAGAAAGGTTATAGTATCACGGTAGGCAGCACCTGTCTGTATTCTACTTCCTCAGAGGTGTTACTGGTACAGTTGTTTGAATATGGGTATCTTGGGCTTTTTTTTTGGTGTAAGAGCATTAAAATATTGCAGGTCAGTGGCACAAAGTAAAAAGTTTTTTACTATGAAGGAATTGGGCTATAATGTATAATGAAGAAGAAATGTATTTCTTACTAGTATAAAGTCTAACTGAGAATAACATCACTGTTGAATGGATGAAGGAGGCTAGCTGGTCTAAGGAACTTCGGGGGGGGAATAATTCAGTCTGCAAAATGCCGCTCCACTTTTTCTAAACTAGTCTCTACTGTACAAATAGAAAACAGATGATAAATACAAGGCTTCTGTAGCGTAAGGAGGGGAAAGTTGCTGCCTGATGTAGCTGATTATTTTGAAAGCTAGAATTGTTTTTGGACAATGCTCCATCTTTAAGTGAGGCCTGGTGAACCCTTCATTCCATTCTGTCCATTCTGTGTTATCTCTACATTTGGATGGATGTTTAAGTTAGATACTGCCCTACCAACTCTCTCCTTTTACACTGGATTTGGCTTCGGGTGAATAGCCCTCTCCCTAGAATAAAGAACTAGAGGCAAGTTATTTGGGCATGGCATGGCATGGGGGATTCTTCTTCAGATATCTAGTGTTTGTTCAGATTTTATAGGAGAATGCCAGGGAGAAGCTCTACAGCGAGTCAGACAAATTGAAGAATTTCAGGGGTAGCACTATTCTCTTGTAAGAAAGTCACAGGTGTTTTGGTGCATTGTGATCTGTTACTTATGCTATCACACAATGATTCAAGATATCACTTGTCTTAAATGACTGGACCTCTTCCACCCCTCACCAAATCTGTGTCAGTGAGACTTCCATAAGCAAGAGCGTATTGCACTTCTGAACTTCGTTAGTCCTTTGTTGGAACCAAAGCTCTTTACTTAAGTAAAGAGGATGGAAGCTTACAATACTCCGAAAATGCAGGCTCTTTAGAACAGGGCCTTCCCTGCCTTTCCATCTCTGAACAAGCATTTTTGGCTGGCAAAGCATATAAAAAGGCCTGGATAAAGCTTACTGGTTAATGTAAACTTGATAATGAATTTGGTTTCTCTTACTGTCTTTTGTGTGTCCTCTTTAGTAAGCTGCTGGGCACGAATGGCTATTGTACAAGGAACAATGTAAAACAGATTCATCGTGTCTTTGAAAAATGTGTAGAAGAAATGCAAAGAGACAGGCTCTCAGATAACAGTCACTTTTTTCCTGGTTGCCTGTCTTAAGACACAAACCTCAGGACTCATCCTTCCATACATGTAGGATGCAGTGGAATAATATGTGTTAGCTCTGCTGCTGAACAGTACATAGGAGGGTCTAGAGTTCACAGCTTGATGTACCTTCTTCAATATGCCTTGCTGTACTCTGGTGATACACGCTGCTATATTTAAAGAAAAAACCCCAAAAAGTAAACAAAAAAACCCCACAACCAAACACACCTCTTCTTACACTGATTTTTTTGGGACACTAACTTATTTCCAGTCTTTCTCACGTTTGTTATCCATAAAGTGCAAGTCTTCAATTTCAGCTGTAAAATCATTTAAATGGAATGAACGAACTGTTGAAAGACCAGGTTCAATAATATGCTCGTATTGAGCAAATAACTGTAAACTTAGGATGCATCTATGTTGGTATTTGAGTTGGAGTTGGGAATGTTCTTTTGAAGCAGATCTGTCATCCTCACCTGCTGTGCTTTGGATAATATCATGGAATGGCCTTGGAGCACTTGAATTGGAATCTTTTTGGGTGAAACTAAACTGAAAGTCGTGCTCTAGGAGAGCAGTTGACTTGTGGTTGTAATCTGGTCTGCTTTGAAGTAGGAATCATGGAAACGTGGAGATGGTGGACGTTGTTCCTCAATGGCAAGTATCTTGCTCTACACATTTTCTTCTGTTGATCTGCACTACTTGTTGAAGTAGTTGTACAGATGGTATGAGATTTTATTCAGCCACTTTATTAGATCCATGTTTCTTAAAAAAAAAAAAAAANCCAAACCCAATATACAAACACACACCACCGTTCCCAAGCCCACACAAAACAAAAAAGCCTAGTATTGTAGAGGGAATTAAGCAGTAATGTGAGTCTTGTAGGGGTTGGTGCTTCATGCCTAAAATTAGCCACAAAGTTTATAAGCAAACTTAAGGACCACACCTTCTAAAGTGTTAGAGAAGGTTACTTCACTTTGGTCACAGATATGCAATCATAACACTTCGAGCCAGGACAGGTTTCGATACTGTCTGAACTTGTGTACTTGATTACATTTCTGCTTTGTATAAATAGCTTTCTAAATGCTGGAAATGCAACAGCTTTTTTCTTAAAGCTTTCTTGTGGCTAAGGTACACGCATTTTCAAAATACAGATTAAGTGACAGAAACTTGGGGAGTTTGTGCAGTTTGTCACTTGTACTGTAATTTCAGACTTTTACGTGAAGTCCACTAATCTAATGTAAGCAAGTGGTTGTATAGCCAAATGGCTTTGGAGTAGCCTTAACTTGGCCGCTGTCTCTTGTGCTCTGACTGGAGTGAGTGAACATTACTATAGACTTCAGCGAGGAAGGTGTTAAAAATGAGAGAGGCTGGAGAATGGTATCACTTCCAAGCTGAAATGCTAGTGTGTGTCTTTCTATAGTCTTTGTCCCTTTTACAGCTTAAAGGCCTTTTGTTAAAACTTTATCAATTTAACTTGCTGAGCGGCTACTGTTCACTTGCATGAAGACTTTGGAAATACTGAACTCTCTCTGGTCTAGTATGTAAAACATGCTCCTGTGACACATAATACTGGCAGGTTTGGCTTAACCTGGAAGCAACAATGCCAACCTATTTTCCTCTAGACTGGGATTATTTGATGTCACCCTAATAACATCAATACTTGCAGTCAAAATGAGTGGGGAGAGCCTGTGATGTGTTTTCGCCTGGAGTTTTACTAGCAGTTTCACACTCAACACAGTAACTTGAAATGAGCTTCAAGTGTTCGAATTTTACAGTTGCATTTAGTTTTTAGAAAGAAAAACAACAACCAAACAATGATGCTATGCTCACAGACAGTGGAGAAGAATTTTTGCAGCACAAATTGGAAGTAGACTTAGCATCTATGATGTGTTTTTTTTTCTCTAAAAGCAGCAAGGGGTGTGTGTCTGAAAACTGATGTATAAACTGGTGAACTGTGTCCCCGCCCCGTGTATGCACATAACCAAACCAGCCTTGGTGAAGTTAGACTAATGTGATTTTTTTTTTACTTCCTGTTGTCAGTAGAGATGTTGAAATAGCTTTGTACTTTGGATGACTTCCTGCTGTTGTAGATATTACAGTTCTTACTGGCTTTACTACCAGATTGAAAAGTATTCAGTGTTATCCTCCTAACTTAGAATTACCGTTATGATGGCACCTTCCAGCATGAACCCTTGTCTGAAATATCTCTTCCAGCACTTCCCATTGAAGGATGACTCTTTGTAGGTTTGTAAGGAAGCAATAATAGGATACTAAAGCTTCCCTTTGCAGCAGTAAACCAAAGAGGAGTGGGAAGCAGATGCATTAATGAGAGCACTCTTCATGGGAGCAGGGGGGTAGAACGTACTTACTGTCACTTTATTAACTTTGTATCTACATTGTCACCATGTGTATTGAAGAATTGTGCCCTTGTGGCTTAAATTCCCAGTGATGCCATAGTATTTACTTTGGGGACAATTTGGAAGTGATGTTGTGAGGCACACAATAAGATCTTTTCTGAAACTGGTGCAGTTGACTGTCTGTTTCATTTGTGAGGAATGTTTCAATATATTGGTGTGGAGTAATGGAAGTGGTCCTATATACTAGAACTATTCACTAGTGCTGCAAAAACTTTTTTGTTTTTAGTGGCACTTAACACTTAATCTGCATATTGTCACTCTCCTGACATCTTTAGGAACAGCAGTATTTAAGTAGGGTATCAATTTGACATAAATGACTGCTACGCTGTTTCAGTTTTGTATGAAAGTGTGATACACTGTACAGATGTTAAGTTTTTGGAATACAATATATGCATGTTCTTGTGCACTTGGGTTTGAAGGCTAAAAGAGAAGTAAGAGATCCTTGTTAGCTGCATAGAGGACACTGGTATAAGCAGTATCTGGAAAACACTTTAGGCTGACCTTTTTCAAATACGAAAGCAAGAATGCTTTTGTCAGTTATACTACTTTTGTTCTGACCAATCTTGATAATATGTTAACTGTTAGCATCTTACCTGAGACTTGTGTAAAAATCTAAATTTAATGTTTGAATTGGTGGGGAAGACAGTGGAGTATTTCTGAGGAGAGAAAGTAGTTTTTTTTACACAGTTTACTTCATCTAGGGTATTGCTTTATTTTAATCTAACTTTTGACAGAAGTAAAAGGGTGTTTAGTTTTGTATAATTCATATTTAGAAGCATTTAATACCTCACAGCTGCTGAGGAACATGACTTAGACTAAACACTTTGGTTATTAACTTACTTCAAGAGAGACTTTTTTTTTCATGTGCATGGAGTAACTCTTTGAGGACAGGTTCTAGTTGGTTCTTTATTATGGTTTTGCTAAGGAAGGCTAAGGGCTGGCAGTTTCCAAGAGATTGTTTATATAAACACTGCAAAATAAGTGGTGGGTCACCTGTCAATTTCTGTACCTGTGTTACTCTAAACTGAGTGTCTGCCTGTGAATTAAAATGTGTATCAGCAGACAGCTTTGCTCAGTTGAGTGAAGCCTTGGTGTGGGTTATGAAACTGTCTTTAAGTTGAGGGGGTGGGGGGGGAAGAAAGGGGGGAAAAAAAAACCCCAACCCCAACAACACACAAATCCCACAGACCAAAGCGACACTTGAAGGTGCAGCAAGGGCTCAGTTTTCCTGGACCTGCCCCTGTGAACGGAAATGGACAAACACAGGCTCGTAAATACTTACCTTATCATTTTTCATCACTAACGAGGAACTTAGCCTCTCAAAATACTTGTTGCTAGAATATTTGTTTAAATGAAGCTTCTGAATGAATGATACGTTAATGGAAAAGAATGAAGAACTTGTAACTGGGTAAGTTATGAGTTAGAAGCCTTGAATTATGAGCAAAAGTACAGGTAGGTAGCTTACAGCCTTTAATAAGAATCAATCTTCCAGCTGCCTATGTGCCTTTCATAGCACTTAGTTCTTCAAGTGTTACTCTTTTTGTTTCTAGCTCATCAGACTATTCTAACTACCTTTGTGTCTAAGTTAACTTTTAACAAGACCTTAAGCAAGCTGTCACAACCTTAATATAAATTGGGACAATGGTATTTGTTTGTTGGTGTATGGTTAAAGTTCTTTTAACTTAATCCTGCCATCTCTCCAAACTGTCAGTCTGCTTGCCATTGTGTAAGTGTTAAGAGAAAGGGAGTTAATGTCATGCTCCTTTAAACTGACATGCTACTGCTTGTACGGTTGCTATTGTCTTGTGTGCCTTCTTTTTGCAACACTTGAAAAGTGAATGATTAAACTCAAAGAATAAGTCAGAAAACAGTAGGTCTTTAAAAAAAAATAAAATCCTTATCAGTTTTGATTTCCTATTTGTTATGTTTCTAGTGTAACCTTTCTGCTCTGGCTATGAGTGTTACTTCTACTAATAGTTTGATGGATAAAGAAAATAAAGCAAATGCAAATAGTCTGCATGATACAGTATTTATGATCTGCAGGATATGGTTGTAGCTTTATTGGTCCACATAAATTGGACATTGGTATGAAATTATGTTTGTAAAACTTAAGAACCTGAAGGGTTTAAAGGTGGAAGGGGGGATGTCTGGAACAAGTGGAAACTCTTCAGTCCATGATTTAAGTACTTGATGTTTTGATGTATTGCTTCAGCCAAGTTGTAGTTGAAAAGATCTTCAATTATTTGTGTTCTGTGAATACTTAAAGCTCTAAGTTGAATCCAGTTCTAATTAAAGCAAAACAAAAATCTGTAATGGAAAATAACCTTTTAAATTATACTTTAGAATAAATGAACCCTGATCAGTTAGCTTACATAAAAAAAAGAGATTCCTGCCAAGTGTAAATTATGTAATAACTTGTTACTCCCATAATAAAAGTATTTCAAGGGGAAAATTAAATTTCATGTCTTAATCTTTTGTTGAGAAAAGGAAAATCCAAACACTCAGAATTAGGTGAAACATTGTGAAGTTTACCTTGATGGAGTTTGCTATTGTGAGCTGAAGATCTAACTGTTTTATTTAACTGTATTTTGATAGTAAAAATGATTTCTTCTAGTATGAGAAATAAAAACAAATTAGCGGAGTATGGAGAAGATGTTGTTAATTTAATCTTCTTGGATGGTTATGCTCTTAGAAAGATGAGCCACAGATAATGTCCTGAATATGTGCTGTCTAGGTGCATTCATCTCTGCGTAACTGAGTAAATAAGAATACTTTGGAAGAAAACAGAGGAAGGAAAGTTATCAAGAAAAACAGTCATTACTGAAGTCTCACCTTTTTGACTCTAAGCAAATTATCATGTGGTTATTACTTAAGTGATTAGACTTGGTACTTTTTTCCTACTAAAGTTTATGTTCAGGTTTGTGTTGAAATCCTTAAGAGGATGGTGAAACTTTCTGGTCAATAGCAGGCTTAGCTTTGCCTTCACTACTAGGTTTCTGGTATTTGGTTGGAAGAAGCTACTTGAAAGCTTGTGGAACTCTTCTACCTCTTCTACTTTTTTGACCTAAACTCTTTACTGTTTGGGGTCATGGGTTGCAGCAGGACACTGAAATCTGGAGTGTACATTTCTCCACTTCCCCCATGTGATTCAAAGATGTTTGCATAGCTCAACTCAAAGGACTAGATAGCCTAGATTAATAGCATATAAGCATATAATCAGCAGTTCTTTAACTTTGAAACATTGCTTCTTCCAGCATTAATACTAGACTAGTTTGAGGTTGCATAAAGGTTAGTGGTGCTTGGAGTTTCTGTATAGGTAGGCTATGAGCAGTAAAGTTTTCTTGGTGACAGCCAACTCAAAAGTGTTTTATCCAGGGAGGTACAGGTGAGATGTCTCTTGCCTTAGCAATTATTTATACTATGCTGCTTTAAATGCTGATGAGCTGTCTCTTCGGAGTCTTGCAGATGGTAATTCTCATTGGTTTTGAAAACAGACGTGGAATTTGTGAAGATGTAACTTAAGTCTTTTATCTATGGTATAGTATGATCTTTGTCCTCCGGTCAGAGCTCATACAATAAAGCATTTTTTGCGTGCAGCTGAAAGCTGCTTGGAAGACCTCTTTTAGCTTATCTATGTGAAACTCATTCCTTTCTCTGACATCACAGGTTTCCTGTCTCATCTGACTGCCTTCATGGGTAGCATGCATTTCTGCATTCCTCTTACTTCAGCTGTTACTAAACAGCTCTTGGTCTGGATTGATGGATCTGCAGCCAGAAAATAACTGGCAGGGCTGAGCTTTCTGACTGAGTGGAACTGGTTGCATTCCCATTCTGACCATTTGATTTTCTTAAACTGAAGAACAGAGTCAAACTTGTAAACACTCAGAACTGGATAAAGTCTTAATGCATGCAATCTTGAGGTTAATGAGTATATATCTATTTCTGAGAAGAGGTCTTTGACAGGTGGTCTAGTCTTGTGCCTTACTGTGCTAGCTTAATGGTTAAGTGAATAATTCGGTAATCTTGCACGCTGGAAAAATTTGAATTTATCTGCACAGCTCATGTGTGAGAAGAGGTTTTTTTTATTCATTTAAAATGACTAAATAATTGTGTGCTTTACAAAACAGTTACAGGGGTATTAACTTGTAACTGCACCAGATGATTCTTTTGAAATATTGCTTTAATGTTAGCAATTGATATGGAAGGGTTTGAAGCTGTAAACTAATAATTGTAAATGGTCCAAAAAATAAATAATAATTCCGCCTACAGGTTTGTATCTGTATCTTGGAATCCTGATAGCTTTCTGTTTTGACTTTCTGCTGACAGGTCACACTTAGGGCAGGCAAAACATAAGGCACATAGCCCTCCTGAGAATAGAAAATCTATTTCAAAGACACCCAAAGTGCAGTCTAATACTACTTCTGAGCAGTCCAAGGGACACTTTTCTAAAAGGTAATTGTGCTTCATATTCATATGTTAACCAGTGTTATCTGCGCTTCACAGCTGTGTATAATATATCTAGTTAACAGGCTTCTTAAAATGTACGGCTAATAGATTTTAACTAATCTAGGTATTGTTTCCAGTGGATATATTTCAGTGTTTCACATTCTGTTTGTGTTTTGTTTTTTGTTTTGTTTGTTTTTTTTTTAATTCACCAACTAAGAGCATTCCATCAGTGATGGGGAGGAAATGATTTCTGCATAACTAGTCCTGGAATACTTGCAAGGTCTTTCTCCCCTTTTTCCGCTTCATGTTGGTGGAAGATTGCCCAGGGAGTTCTGAGCCATGTCCAATATTAATTGAAATGTAATAATCTAAAGTATGCCTGTGTTCAGGGTAATCATCTCAGTCATGCTTTGTCTGCTCTTCATACACTTCTGCTATATACACACTGGAACAGTTTTCTATCATGTAGAAGAGAATTTTGCCATTTTCGTCTGTGATTCATTACCTCAATTTCAAGATTGATGAGAAACTATCTGTTAATTAAGAGCCTTCCTTGAACTAGAATCCAGTTACGACTAGTTATGCACTCCTTACTCTCTTGTGGAACTTACATTCTCAAACATTCAGATAATAGCTTCATGGCTTAAAATTTTTTTCTTTTTCATCAGTTTGACGTAGGTATTAAATTTTACTATCTGATTATTATTTTTTTTATTGAAGTTACCTCGTATCTTCCTCTTTAAAAAAAGCCACGTACTGTGCTTTTATTTTGCAATTTACTTTAGTTTTCATGCTAGCAAAGATTTGCAATATGATTGTTCTCATACAAGCATGCTTTTTTTTTCTTGTTTCAATGTAAACTTAATAATCAACAGTGTTTTTTACCTGCAGTTTTATTATTAGCGAATGGTGACATTTATCTTGCAAAACTGTTGCATGTGAGGTTTCTGGAGTTCAATACTAACGCTGTTCCTGCTTACTTCTACAGAGGCTGTAGTTCATCTGCTGTTTTAATACCACAAGAAGAAGATCCAGAGAGAGTCAATACTTCAGAAAAGCAGAAAACGGGGCAAGTGCCTAAGAAAGACAATTCTCGAGGAGTTAAACGCAGTGCTAGTCCAGATTACAGGAGGACCAATTCTCCTAGCTCTGCTAAAAAACCCAAAGCACTTCAACACACTGAAACTTCCTTGGAAACTAACAAGCCACATACTAAAACTAAGAGAAGACACTTAGACCAAGAACAGCCGAAGTCTACACAATTGCCATCAACAAGCAAGGCTCACACCAGAAAGGGTGGAGCTGCTGGTAGCTCCCGAAGTCAGAAAAGGAAAAGGACAGAGAATCTGTCTTGTATAAAGAGTGGTTCAGCAGTTGAATCAACTGGCGCTGAAGAGAAGTCAGCAAAACTCTCCAAGCTGGCTTCAAAATCGGTGACCTCAGCCAAAGCTGGGTGTAGCACCATCACTGATTCTTCTTCTTCAGCTTCTACATCCTCCTCCTCCTCTTCTGCTGTTGCCTCTGCTTCTTCTACTGTTCCTCAGGGTGCCAGAGTGAAACAGGGAAAGGACCAGAATAAGGCTAGACGTTCCCGTTCTGCATCCAGCCCCAGTCCAAGAAGGAGCAGCAGGGACAAAGAACCGAGTAAAACAAGTGGCTCTTCAAAGTTTGACTGGGCTGCTCGATTCAGCCCAAAAGTCAGTCTGCCTAAAACAAAACTGTCTCTACCAGGCTCTTCCAAGTCAGAGACATCAAAACCTGGACCTTCAGGACTACAGGCTAAGCTAGCAAGTAAGTTGTTCTGTTGTGGAAGAATAAGCATGTATGTTTTAAAATCAACTCTTCTAAACAAATACTTCTCTTGCTTTCAGGCTTCTTGGTATCTTAGAGAAATTAACAGTGTGTTCTGCTGAGCTTTTAAGTAAAGCTGTGACTGAAACTATTTACAGCTAAACGAAATGATTTAAGTACAGTCAATGTTCTATAAATTTAAGTTGCTTCTCTGTCTTGCAAATCAATTTGAAAAATAAAATATATCCAAAATAGTTGGATGTTGTGATGGGGACATATATGTTATAAAACTCTCTTGATTATATTCCTCCTGTGAGATGTTTTTTCCTTATTATCTTAATCTTTCTCTCCTGAAATGGGAATGTTAAATGCTGGAAAAAACGTATATAATATGTGGTTTCTTGTTTCAAGCCCACTTTCCTAGTTTTTCCCCGTACTGTGAGAATCTCTGATGTTACTTTAAGAACAGTGATCTCTTAGGCCTAGTGTATCTAGTGCTTGGGACATTATCCACTCTATCTCTTAAATTGTTCCTTCAAGATAGATCGTCTCTCTGCTGAATTTGAATACAAAGTACTGTTCTGGGACATTGTCACTGAGAAATATAGGCTGTCTCTAAGCAGAGCACCTGCTTGCTAGTGTGCAGATATGCTTGTAGCTCTGTTGCCTTGAACAAAATTTTCTTGAAATGTGTTATGCTGGCTTTGTGTACTGTATGATTTACTTAAATCAAGTTTTGGAGAATACATGCTATAAGAAGTTGGATTCCAAAGCTTGCTTACCGTTGTTCCTTTACCTAGCCATGATCACAAATAGTGTGTCCCAACTGGAGCATGTCTATAGCTAATAGTAATGCAGGAAATATGTGAAATAAACAAGAGCAACTGGATGTCTTCCTGTATAATCAAAACAGATGTAATTGACCTAATAGGCTTGTTGAGGCTAACTTGCATGACTGGAGTATTGATTCTGGAATGACCTAACCTAATTGAGGAAGAATGGTATTGTGGAAGGGGAGTGAGTTACTTTATAGCAAGGTTTTATCTGCCTGCTACGTGGTTCAAGACTTCCTGGGTGATGAATTCCAAAGTAAAAACTCTGAATTTGCACATTGTGGAGTGAGGGCAAAGTGGGTAGGAATCGGGCAAGAATGGGACTGACCAACAAGTTATTAGCAAAGTCTGTCCTTGTTACAGGCAACTTTTTAGCAATGAAGAAAAGAAACAGGGAGGAGAAAGAATTTACTTCCGACAAATGAACTACGAGAAGCTGAAGGCAGAGAGTAATATATGTGAAAAGTTTTATAAAACTTCAGCAAGGAGTGAGAAGTGGAAGGGTGGGATAGTATAGTGTAACAAGGGGCGTGTGTTGAGTAGCTTGAAAAACAGCATTGAGAACACGAGCCTGAACTGTCTCCACAAAAAATGTACTGAGAAAGCCAGCTTGACTAGCTTTAGCTCTTCCATGAACCTTTTTTGCAAAAAGAAGAACTTAAGTTGAACTAAAATATCCAAGTATGTGACACAAAACTGAGTTGGTATGGGTGAGTATGTATAAAAAGTCACTGGTAAGGCGCAGAAAGCATGGTGAGACACGTCTAGACACAATAGAGGTTAAAGTTACATTCTCTAGATGGTGTGCCAATTTGAGGGTGGGAGAGGGGAGTACTAACAGGTGATACTAGGAAGTCTAAAATGTCTAATGCCTCTTTATTTTGCTGTAGATTACAGCAAAACTTATTCCAGTGGTAATTACATTGAATATCCTCCACCTGGGTTGGGGCACCCCTGGTATCAACACAGGTTGGGGGGTGAAGGGATTGAGAACAGCCCTGCTGAGAAGGATTTGGGGGTACTGGTGGATGAAAAG
>RSEF01000009.1:8236091-8353386 GCA_003993805.1 Himantopus leucocephalus
GTTGTGATAGGACAAGGGGTAATGGCTTTAAACTAAAAGAGAGTAGTTTTAGACTAGATGTGAGGAAGAAATTTTTTACATGGGGGGTGGTGACACACTGGAACAGGTTGCCCAGAAAGTTGGCATCCTAGAAACAATCATGGTCAGGTTGGATGGGGCTCTGAGCAACCTCATCTAGTTGAAGATGTCCCTGCTTATTGCAGGTCAATAGATGACCTTTAAAGGTCATCTAGTCCTTCCAACCTGAACTATTTTATAATTATTGATCAGAGTAAGTTATTATAGTGAAGATCACTAAGAGTAAGAACCCAACCCAGAAGAGAAGACAAGTGTTGAACTTTATGATATTTTCGAATAGTCTCAGCCTTTCAAATAATGTATTAGAGCTCTTTGACAACAGATAGAAGTGATGTTTGAATCAGCAGTAACTATTGTTAGCTTAGCCTTTTTTTAAAATACGAGGAAAATAACTTGTCTGTCATACAGCTTCACTAACTTGAAAATACTGGGACAAATTTGAAGTATTTTAAGAAAATACACATTTTGGATAACGCTGAGAAGTGTCAATAAACTACGAAGAAAATAAACCTCCAGGGTAGGTTTTTAAGGAAGAATGGGTAAGTTCAAACTTGTTTTCTGTAGCAAGCTACTACCCTTAGGGGGTAAGGGAGCAGAATTAAGTGATTTTTTTCATACAAATATCAACGCCCCTAAAGCTTTCTAAAGCAGTAAGGCAAACAGTGATCTAGATTAAATTATTGAGGTGTACACCCCTTTGCCTGGAAACACGTCCTTACAAGTCAAAGCAATCCTGTGTAGAAAGTGAAGGCTAAAACTCAGTGTGCTTGTATAGGAGTATAATATGAAACAGATGTTTGAAGAAGTTTGAAATAGGGCTTATAGAACTAGTGGGAGATAAACAAAAAGATAACATGCAAATGTAACTCTGTAAGGAGCTCTGGAAACTTCAGGAAAAATGGGGGGGGGGAGTGGTTCTAGGATGAAAAGTGGGAGGAGAGAGGAGATTATTCTGGCTAACATACAGTCGGTCATGTCTATATAAATGCAAGACTGTTCACTTCTGGTTATTGCAGTTGAGGAAGTACAAGAAGAATTAGTTGTGATCTTTGAGGGAAAAACTGGAAGAGTTGAGCTGGCTTACTCATACTGAAGAGAAGAATGAGGAGAGACGTGGTTGCCATTTCTGCAGAAGCTTTTTACATATTGGAGGGGAATACCCTGAGGTTTCTTACCCAGTCCTCACTGGATAATTAATAGGTGTTAAGTACAGCCAAGGTGACTTTCAGAGTCTTCAGCTACACAGTAGTCTGTGTAACTGAGCAGTGACATCACTGAATAACTGTGATAGAATTTGTTAGAAGAATAAAAACAGGCTAGACAAAAGTCTTTCACCTCCATTTTTGTAGCTAAATATTTCTTGGTAGGGGTGGGCACGGGGAAGGGCAAGTTTCTTGTTTTGCTCTCTTGATTTGACTTTTTTTCACAGGCCGTTCAAGCCCTATATTTTGTGGGGGCTTTTTCAATGTTGTGAATTGGGTCATCTCACTGATTATGTAACAACATAAAACTAAGCTTAATTATGTCTCCATTGTTAGGGAAATCTGTACTGCCCTTTGTGTAGTGTCTTGTGGCCCTTAAGTAGGAAGAAGCTGGCAATGATGGCTGGGACAGTGCTGAGAGTAGGGTAACTTAGGGTAGCTGTCCCTGACTGAGAAGCCTCTTCCTAATGCTCTAAAATTTGGGGTGCTGGAGAGGTTATTGGGGTGCTGTGAAAGCCACATGAAGGTGAACACAGAGCCTGAATGGTGTATGACTGCTGGCTTCAAGGGATTTGGCAGAGGTGAGGGAGAAACGAACCTGAAAATAGCTCTGAGTTAGTTTAGTTTATTTGGGATTGTGGGTGACAGTGCTGTCTGCGTCATAGTTGTTGGAGCCTTAGAGTTGTGGGCTTGGGACTGAGGAAGTAAGATGACGGGTTTGGAGATACCTGGTTTAATTGTGGTGATGGGCTGTGTGAGGCTATAATGAAGAGCTGGGGATGTCTGGGTTGGTACTGAGGAAGGGGAATAGTGGAGTATTAGAATGACAGGCGGTCATCTTGCCTTCCCCTGCTACAGCTGTTTTCACCCTATCTTTATTGCATGAGGAGGAGAGCAGCCCAACACAGGAGCCAGTCTGAAGTCTAAACTTCCAGTCCTAACAAATAAATCTCTACTGATTATCTTTCTGAACTGCAAATAAAGGGCTTTCTAGGTTATGGACCGTGAAAGTTTAACTAACTTTGTTTTGACTTGGGTAATACACTCAGACTTAAAATAAGTGAATGCAGTACAGCTGCATTCAGAACTTGTTTCGTTCACACAACAAAAATGGCTTTTTCTGAAAAAAAAAAAACCAACAAAAAAACCCCCAAAAAAAACCCAAAAAAACCAAACCCCCCAAACCCCCCCAAAAAACCAACCAACAAAAAACCTGACTAGTAGACACACTCAAATGTGAAGATGTTCTTAAGACTTTTTAATTTGATTTCTGTTAAGCTACACTCTTTCAAGTTTAGCCTGTTTGGGTCTATTTTCCTTCAGAGTCATTAACATGAGTGTTTGGCATGCAAATAGGATGATGTCAGGGCATAAGCAGTATATATTTGTCATAAGGAAAACATATGCTTCTGCTTTAATTCTGAAGTTTACATCTGAAGTTTTTGCAGTTGCTGAATGTGAACTGCTTAAACCTAATGTTCTTTTGGTTTATTGAAAGTCCATCTCTGTTCATAACTTTTACAAGCTCTTTGAAACAGTTCTCTTGATGATAGCTCTGTATATTACAGAAATAGTGCTGAATAACTTCTGGAGATGAACATCAAACCAATTCCCCTGAAAGCCCTTGCTCTCTGTCTGTGGTGGTATGACTGGTGCTTTCCTTGTCAGGCAGTCACAGGGCATCTCTAATCCCGGCTCTCTGAATGTGGTTGTGCCCTATTTACCAGTGAAGGCTTGGGGCTGTTAGCCTCCTTCGGTTCCTATAGATAGAAGACTAATGCTCAGTCGGTAGGTCATGCTGGCAGTGTGTTAAGGGGGAGATCAAGTTTTGAGGACAATGCGAGTGAAAGGAAGAAGGTTCAGTCCTATGTTGATGAAATTAGCAGTCCTGAGCTTATGGTATTGGGAAGACTCAAAGGATTTGCAAAAGATGCAGGTGGTAAGATGGACTTAAGAAGGCTTCTTAAACAATGAACTTTAAGGACAGAGAGTGGCATTGAACAGCAGGAGGGGAGCAAGCTCTCAGAAGTCTTTCATTGCTTCTTTTTTAGCTTTTGAAATTAATAGTAGGAGGTGGAAGCTTATGTGTGCACTGGTAGATACATCAGGGGTAGAGAAATAAAGTCTTGGGAAAAGAGAAACACGCAAAAAGATCTGACAAGTAGAACATTCTTCCTGAGCAGCAGGACAAGATTAGCTCAAACTCCTCTGGGTGCTCAGGCTGTGATGTATTCTGCGGCTCATCTGCCAAGCAGTAACTGGGTAACTCCTTACATACTCTAAACCCCTGCTACTAACATAATTCGGTTTAAAGAGATGGCTCAGCTAATTTAATGCCTCTTACAGAAAAGGACAACCCATTTCACAGCTTCGTTGCCCTACTGCTTCATAGTGTCTGTGCTCATGTGACCCATGTTAAGCAAGCTCAGCACACCAAACTGGCAGAATACTAACAGGACAAGAAAGTGTGTATCAGATGTGTTCTTTGTGTGTCTTGGGATTGGTTTGGGGACAATAAGATGTGAGTGAGTGTACCATACTGTTAAACTAAGCTAGCTCTGCTGTTTGGTGAAACCTTTGCCCTTAGCAGAAATCCTATTTCAGGTTGAGTCAATCTTACTTCACTTACAGTGGGTGTGTGGTGTCTCATTGATAGCCTATTACTAAGCTGATATGAAGTTACTTAATATTGAGGTCTGACTACTTGAGAATGAGTACCTACAGATTTGTAGTCAGTGGCATGCTGACGTAAAGAATTGAAATGTATTTGTATAGTTTTCCAGTGAACTCTAGTGTAACATGGTGATTAACTTGTGCTTTTGCTTTACATTTAAAAGAATATCTCACTTAGAATTTCACCATAATGTTACAGGTACTGAGTAGCCTACTTTTCCATATATGCAATAGAAACTGAGTGGTAAACATATTTTATCTGTGGAGTAATACAGCGCTATACCTAGTGCCAGTTAAAGCATGTATTTTTCTAGTGTAAAATGTAACCACCTATGAGGGGAGTTCTGTTGTATCTGTGAACTACTACTACTTGAGAAGCTTAGGTAGCTATGGCATGGGATCCTGCTACAACTGTTCCAAGCTGGCTTTGTTTTCTACATCTATAACACACTCCTCTTCCTTCCCCCTCCCCGTGAGTATCTTACTGTATGTAAATAGGCTTGGAGTCATCATGTGTTTCTGTTGTAGAAACTTCAACTTAAATTTTTGGTTTGAAAGCATACAATGCTGCTGCTTTTCTGAATATTTGAAGAAGTTATATATTGTATAGACCATCTGAAAATTCAAGCGGCTGGTCTGCTTCAGTTCAGTGCTTGGTGGCTGTTAAAAACAGAACCTTGTTGTTTTCTTAAGGTTGAACTTCTTGAGTTAGTAAGCCAGGTGTGTGGTGACTACACAAGTATCAGGTTAATCTTCATCTGCGTGGAACTTAACTGCACACAGCATTGTGTTCCTGGGTCACATATAGTATAGTGTTTGAAAGGACACACTATTGACCAGCTCAATAATAGCTTTTCAGATCGCTTTCCCTTTTCTGTTAACTATGCAGCTTCTGACTGAATATTTATCATTTCATCCCTCAGTACCACAGCTCAGCATCCCTGGAATGTTTTAGGATTAAGGAAGTAGACAGGAGGAGGCAGTTTGATAGGTATTGTATGCAAAAACATCACACGTCTAAATATGTCTTATTTTGGCTTTGTTGCCAGAAGAGGGAGCAGTGATCTAACTTTCTAATCTTTTCAAAATTATTTATATCTGTTCTAGTAAAGTATGTCCAAATTGAATGTTATTGGGTTCTCTTATTTTACTTATTTGTTGTGGAGGCAGGGGGGACTGAAATGTAAAGCTGGGCCTGATACGGATTTTTAATTTTTGACACTTTAATTATCAGCCTTCTGGTTTGGAAGCTGTTACGGGATATTTCAGCCTGATAGTCAGCTTGTTCATCATCTAAGAATGTTGTATTGCGTGAGGTTCTCTGTTTGATTTACCTGGTTCTGTGGTGGGATGTGTCATCGTAACAATTGTTTCATAATGTAGAACAAATTAGTCAGTTGGGTCAGTCTTCAACAGTGCAAATACTCCTAAATTAAGAGCTTGAGAACTCTTTTTCCAAAGCTGTGAAGATATGTTTGATTACTTGCCTCAAGGAAGACCTTATGATAGGGATAGGGGTTGAAAGGATGTAGTTGAAATAGGAACACAAATAATACACACGAGAGATCTCAACACTGGCAGTGCTGGACTCCTGGAGGGGAGCATGGTTTTGATTTAAGGCAGTTATTCTTAAGCCGTACTAATGTGAACTGTCTAAAAACTGACTAAAAAATATGATTTAGCTGGTAAAGAAGACTATGTTGCACAGATTTATTCAGAGGTTGGAGAAAACAGATGCAACCACCATTGCTCTCCCCCCACATCTAACTTCTTTTTCTTTCTTTGTCTAAAGCTAAAATATCTTCTTTTAAGCATTTTGAACATCAGCATGTGGAAATAATAAACTTGTGTCCCGTAATGTGATATCTGTTTAGCATGAGAGACTAACTGTTCTATAACTGTAGTGTGTAGGTTAGGAAAAGGTGTCTAGGTAACAACTTGGAGTTTAGTATCAATTAATTCAAAATGATGAGTAAAAGTAAATATCTGAACCTTTCTTTTACTGGTACAGCAGTTCAGTGTAAGGTAACTGAAAGCTAATACGGGCTTATTGTGGTTCTTATGTAGAAGCTGTTCTTCTGTGTAGAAGTTTCCTATACACAGCAGTTTCATTTCTTTGTAGAACTGCTGTGTATTTAAAGACTGACTTACTCTCAATTCTTTACGTATTACATAGGTCTAAGAAAATCTACAAAGAAGCGCAGTGAATCACCACCTGCTGAGCTCCCCAGTTTGCGGCGGAGCACACGGCAAAAGACCACGGGCTCCTGTGCTAGCACCAGGTAAAGCTTGAGATAACAAAACATAATTACTGCAGTGGTTGATATTTATGTCATTTTAATGCATGAAAACTGGCCTTGTCTGTCTCTTACTTTGCTATTGTAGAAGTAGCTGTAGCTTTTCAGGCCTGGTGGGTTACTCTGTACACCAGTGTCATGGATAGTGCATAGAATTTGTCACTGTTAAACCTTCAATAAGCCCCTCAGCTGTCGGGGTGAAGGGAAAGAAACACCCAAAGCCAATATCACAAATTTAAGTAATCCTGTCTTTAGGGACGTGTTGTTCAAAAAGATACTAAACACAAGGAGTGAGAGTGCTAAACCACTGTCCATCATGAATAATGAAATAGATTACTATTTTGAAAAATAAGATTTCATGGTACCACACAGGAGCCTGTTTTAATAGTTTACATTGTTAAGCTGACTCAGCTTGTCAGTAGCTGCATTGAAGTACTTAATATACTTTCTGACACAGGGGAAAAGTAGTACTGAATTAGTAACTTTAAACAGCTGGGAGATTAAATGGGAGGGGAGAGTAAATGTGTCCTGTGATACAAAAAAATTTTTGTAGTTGCATATATTCTGAAGGTAGACTTACGAAGCTTTAACAAGCTTTTTTTTTTTTCTTGTGCTGGAACTACTAAACATAGTTTAGGCGCAACTTCTTTTCCATCTTCCATGCCATAAAAAAAGCTTCTGAAGTCTGATTCTGTTGTCAAGTGTGCATTTGAATTTGACTGTT
Source organism: Himantopus leucocephalus (assembly GCA_003993805.1). Lineage (NCBI taxonomy): Eukaryota > Metazoa > Chordata > Aves > Charadriiformes > Recurvirostridae > Himantopus > Himantopus leucocephalus. The sequence continues at coordinate 8,243,066 of RSEF01000009.1, forward strand.
TTCTTTGTAGGCATATATATTTGTAGTGATGATGGCAATAGTGTTTAAAAAAGCAAATTTAAAAAGGCTTGTGCCCTCAAACTTTTTCTGGCACTGAAGAAAGAGTTGAACGTCAGAGTTCTCTCTGTGCTTTCAGTAGTTCAGAACTTCCTTTAAAGATAGTTACTCTGTCATCGAACTTCTCAAACGTGTGTGTGATTTGTAATCAATGGTCACTTTAGTCTTGCTCATTTTCACTATTATTGGCAGTAGTCTGCCTTCTCTTGAAGGGTATAATATAAGGACCTAGCTGTAATGCATTAGTATAAACAAATCACTGCCCTGGTGTGGGGCAAGGACGGTAAAGAAGAGTTGAATAATTTTGTGAAGACAGATTCTTATGCGAATCTGTTAGTTTGTGCAACTTTGTGGTTGTGAGCTACGTAAATGTTATGTGGGTTTGAGTAGTCTCACATTAATAAATCTCGTCTTAGTTTGTAAGGTCTGAAACTTTGTTTTTTGAATCTTTAGTCGGCGAGGCTCTGGCCTGGGCAAAAGAGGAGCAGCTGAAGCTCGCCGACAGGAGAAGATGGCTGATCCTGACAACAACCAGGATGGCGTTAACTCTTCAGCTGCACGTACAGATGAGGCTCCCCAGGGAGCTGCAGGTAAGAAGAAATTCCAACTGAAGCATTTTTAGTATAGCTGCTGATAGAAACTTCTTTGCACTTAAAAATAATTAAATGGTTTAAGTTCTGGGGAGAAACTAAGCTGGTAAATAATTCTGGAAGGTTTTTGAGTGATAGGGACCTTCTCTTTTGAATCTGATCTCTTGGATATCTGATACATGTTTCAGTTATGCTTTTTGAAGTCTCCAAACTGTGTCCAATGAAGTAGACTTTTTAATTTTCAGGCATCTACCTTCCTCCCCCCCCCCAAAAAAGTAACTTCACCTGATGCTACATAAATTACTGTACTGCCAGCTGAAGATACACCAAACTGTTCAGAATACAGAAGGCATGCATTTACCTGTAAAAGTTCTTTTGTAACTACTCATAAATATTCTACAGCTTTTCTGTTGAAATTGCGAGCGTGTCTGTACTGGAGAAACTTGTAACCAAGTTGAATACTCTTACTTGCACAGTCCTATTAAATGATACTTAATTTTATCATCTGGTCCTAATCAGGAGTTAGTTCAAAGAAGCTTTCCAGCAATTATGCTGTATTGTAGAAAATCTTAAACATTCTCTGCTTAAAGCTAGCTACCTCAGTATAAAAAGTCAAAATTAACGGAAACTAAGTGCAATATAACATTCAATTAAGGAATGCATAAATTTACTAAGGATACAGCTAAATCTGTCTGAAAGGTAACTTGCTGATCTAGCTGTACTCTCTTTTCTCGCCCCCCACCCCCCCCATCTTATATTGATGTAGCCTCTCTCTTCAGCTTTTGGAAAGTATTAGACCTGTAGACTGGTCTGTTTGAAGTGACAATTATTCAGAAGTATAATGGTGGCAATGTTAAATGCAGAGCACTCTTCTGATGGTGGACACTCTCCTTGATGGTGGAATTGATGTGAATTTTGTAGCTTCGAAGGCACTGTAACTTGCATTAATCTCTATTTTATTTCTCTAGCTTCTAGTTCTGTTGCTGGGGCTGTAGGTATGACAACCTCTGGAGAAAGTGAGTCAGATGATTCTGAGATGGGAAGACTACAAGGTATAAAATCTGTTATTATCTTACCATTCACTTTTTTGTTTGCAGCCTATGAATAGCCATACCTACCCAAATTCTGTATTATATATAGTGGGAAGGCTGTATTTTGTTTCTCTGTGAATGTGTTGCTTTGCTTACAGTAGTTCTGAAGTACGGAGTTGCAAGCCTTAAATCATTGAAGACGCAGAACTTGGAAGTAATGTCTGGAGGGGGTGGCATAGTGTCTTTACTTATTTACATGGTGTATAATACACTACTATTGATGATTTTTCAGGAGGACGTGGGGGGAGAGATTTAAGAACTCAGTCCTATTAAGTGTGTAAGCTCAAATACGACAACAAGTCTTTGCAAGAATGTTTTCAGTTGACAGGCCAGGTTAGGCCTACTGTTACTCTGCCTGCTTCTGGATAACATTTTTTTTGTGCTTGTCATTGATACCCATGTTGCTGTAAGCTTTGACCACACAAAATCTAAATGTTCTTCAAATGCATGCTTTTATGCTTGGGCTAAAGGATTCAGGTCTCTCAAAACCTGAGAGTACAGATAGGTATAAACTCAGTTTGCATATCCTACAACTGTTTTAATGATTTTGCCATTACGTTGCAAGGAGTTCCGAGATCACGATCTCCCTTGCAAATGACGGATTTCGGTTAATCTGGATATTTAATGTGGAAATGAGTGCTGTGTCACTAGCAGTTCACTTGCTTATAGTCCTAGTAAGCACAAGTATGCATTAGGAAAATTGAGCTAAATTGTTCTTTACTATTAATTGTTACTGTATTGATCATCAGTAGTCGTGGTTGCTACAATAAAAATTAGAATCACCCACTTAATCTAGCTTAAGTAACACTACTGAAAAGTGTTTAAAAACAAAACCACAAAAACCTCTAATATCTAGCAGTGTTCTTCCCTCTCCTGCTCATCACCAAATAAAGCTGTGAACCTTTTTTCAGTGTCACTTCAGATTAATAGTGCCACACAGTTCCCGAAACTGAAGATAAGCTTAACCTATTTTATGTAGTTTAAGTTCAGATTTGAAATTACAGTCTGGTATATCTGCTGTGCTAGATCTAGACTTACAACAATTGAGTAGACCAGATTTCTGTGAAATACATAACTCTGGAAATTCAGTGGGTGACTTCTTGAAGGGCCTTAATGCTCTGATGCATACAAAAATGAGTTATTTGTTCCCTAAAGTTCATCTTTTTGATGTTTTCTAGAAATCGTGGTAGCTGCAGTCATCTAATCCTAACTCTTCTTTCTTTACAGTATCAAATTTCTAGTAGTCTTAAATTATAGCATCATGGAATTTAAGCTTTTAAAAATATATGCAGAAGCTTTGACAATGGCTGTTATCCTCTGTTTGCTTTTAGCTCTATTAGAGGCTAGGGGTCTTCCTCCTCACCTGTTTGGCCCTCTTGGTCCTCGGATGTCGCAGCTCTTCCACAGGACAATTGGAAGTGGAGCTAGTAAGCAAAGTTTGTCTAATTTGACTTAATTCTTTCCACTTCCAGACTAGTAGAATTCAGCCGCTAGTAAATTCTAATATTTGTATTAGCTTCATAGTTTAATATAGTATTATACATGTTGGAGATTTGTATGTCATTGATAGTGCTAGATCACTGGTCAACAATATTAATTTGCTTGTCTTCCTATAAGGAAGAGAAATTTGCTTTAACCGTATTTCTTTTCTTTTCTTTTTTTGGGGCATCTTAATGTTCCCTTCTAGGTGGGGAAGGGAGGGTTCTTGCCTTTTCACCCCTTCCTTATCTTTTTCTTTTGCATGATGGGCTGCTTAACAAAAGACCTCTCCAACCCCCTTGGGGTTTTTTTTGCTAGGCTTAAACAAATGCTTAAGCTAGCTTTAAAACTATTAGTAGATGTCAGTTCTAAGGTATGTTGTTTATAGTTTCAAAGGTGTCATAGGTTTCAGACAAATAATTTCCTACAGGCAATGTGTCAGTGAGAACATGGGTCCTTAGTCTTGTTCCACCATGTCTGCATTATGCAGCTGGATAAGAAGCATACCTTCTAGTCCAAGTCTGGCTTCCCAGGAGAGCCAAAGGCAGCCTGTTTCATTGCGTGCCAAGAAGAGGATGGGGTCTCATGGATACTCCATGTGCTGTTATTATCCGGGGGGTGTGTGTTGAAAAGTCCTTTGCTTTATAAAGGTGGAGTGGTGTAGGTTCTGGCACCTGCTGTAGGTTGGCAAGATGGCTATGGTGAGCAGTGTGGTGGACTCCCTGTGCTGACCAGTCTGCACTGGAAAGACAGCCAAGAGTGAGATTTTGCCTCCCTTTCCTATCCCTCACTTCTTATGACAGGGAAAGAAAGTGAAACTACAAATACAGAGGAAAACAAACTATCTCTGGTCTTCTACTCTGGCAGAAGTATAGCATAACTGTTCCCTTGAACACTTATGTTTTCTAATATCTTCTTTCCTAATCTTTTTTCTGGATATCTAGGTTCTAAAGCCCAACAGCTTTTACAAGGTCTCCAAGCCACTGATGAAAGTCAGCAACTACAGGCAGTGATTGAGATGTGCCAGCTGTTGGTCATGGGAAATGAAGAAACATTGGGAGGATTTCCAGTTAAGAGTGTTGTACCAGCTTTGGTAAAGATTAAATCTCATATTTCTATTGGAGGATATAAAACTTCACTCAATATCTTGCTTAAATTAAATATTCTTTATTTATGTTCTGTATTTTTAATTATATATATGTGTGTGTATGTGTATCTGTATATCTCATTATTTGGTTTTGAGGGGATATTTTGATAGTTGTATTACTACTTTAATGTAGTTGTGGCTCTTATGAAACTTTTACCAAAATTCAAAGTCCTGAGTTAAAAGCTGTAATACTGATTTGTGCCCTTTTTCATATTGGTATCTAGATACTTTTTACTAAAGTAACAATACTTTTTTTTTTAAAAAAAACAGATAACGCTGCTGCAGATGGAGCACAACTTTGACATTGTAAGTGATTTGTAATGTTTAAGAAATTTTTGAAATACAAAAATGTATCATCTGAACTTAAAACTAAATATCTATATATTTAATAGATGAACCATGCATGTCGGGCCTTAACATACATGATGGAAGCACTTCCCAGATCATCTGCTGTAGTGGTAGATGCAATTCCTGTCTTCTTGGAAAAGGTAAAGTGAAATCAAAACAGTGTTAAACTAATCTGAGCGGATTTTATCTTTTGTTTTAACTTCAGGATGTACCATTAAGATAATGGCTTCTTTTCATAGCTTACAAGATATACATAATACATGAGAAGCTTTTAAAAACTGGTTTACTCTTTGTTCACATCTTTACTGAAAAGCACTGTCTGATTTATTGAGAACTTTTTGTCTAATTGGTGTTGCAAAGATACTGTGAAATTGCACAAACTGGTAACTCTTGGAGTAACTATATAGCTGATCTAGCCTTAAATTGGCTAGCTTGATTACAGCTGCATTAGCGTATGTGTCTTAGTACAGGCTAACTGTCCAAGTGTTAATGAAGATTATTATTTTTACAAACTGATTTAGAAATTGATTTACAACCTTTCTCGTTTTCTTGTAGCTGCAAGTTATTCAATGCATTGATGTGGCAGAGCAGGCGCTTACAGCCCTGGAGATGTTATCACGCAGGCATAGTAAAGCCATTCTGCAGGCAGTAAGTAAAAAAGAAAGCACTTTTACCTCTACCAGTTCTACATCTTGGTGATATTCTGTGAAGATGAAATAAAAGAACAAGTTTCTGTGATTTTAGCTGTACTGAGAGTGAAAATGTTTGTTTATTTTATTATAGGGTGGGTTGGCAGACTGTTTGCTGTATCTGGAATTCTTCAGTATAAATGCACAGAGGAATGCACTAGCTATTGCTGCCAACTGCTGCCAGAGCATAACACCTGATGAGTTTCACTTTGTGGCAGACTCTTTGCCACTGCTTACACAAAGGTTAACGCATCAGGTAAGAAGCTATTCTAAAATGGAAAGTTTTAGTTTTGACCTGAAAGTAGTATGAAGTTGCCTCTGGATACCTAGATCTTTACTGTGTATTATTTGCCTTTGCAATGTGATAATTGCCTTAAAGTTTCTGTACTGTCAGTTGTGTTATTCTAACATGCATATGGACCCTTTATTTTTTTTGTAAACGTGCTGTAAGGATTCATGACACCCCTACTAATTTCGTAAAATGAGACAAATAAGGTACTTTAACTTAGAGCATGAATAATAATGGGTTTGTAGTTAGTGTTGCCCATCAGTAAGAGGAAATCTAGTAGCATTACTGTTCCGTTTTCTTAACAGGGGGGTTGCAAGGTTCCCTCCCTCTTCAAACTCGGAGAAGCTTCAGTTTCAAATTTTGTGGGTTTTTTTCTGATTTGACTTCTTGGGAGGGCTTATGGCTTTTTAAAAAGAAAGTTTCTACTCTTGCACAATAGTTTGAAGTGATGAATCCTAAGTCATGGGGCTCCTAAGATCTGCCTGTCCTGCAATGCTGCTGTGTTCATAAGCGAGCACTCACAATGACTATTGCACCAAAAGAGGTTTGGACATACTGCTTGGTTGGCAGATCTCTGTTAAAAAGGGGGAAAAGGAGAAATTAACTTGTTCCTTAACAAATGCAACTGAATGGAAGCTTCCAGGTAATGTTTTTGTGTATTCCTGTGCTATTCTTAATTTTGCCAATATCTTCTTGCTGAGAGACTACTTGAATCTTTGAGGCAGCTTCACAGAAGTCAAGTGTCAGCTTTAGATGGTGCTTTGGAAACAGGAAGCACCATTTGCAGCAGTAGTAGGGACAAGTACTGACTCCTGCTCCCTGGAGAGAAACTACAGCCCACAAAAATACAATTTCAAGAAATTTTTGAAGTGGGAATTTTCTGGCAAAAAAATTCTTGAGTTAGCTCTTCACAGAATAATTGAGGTTGGAAGGGACCTCTCAGTTAACTAGTCCTAATCCCCTGCTTAAACAAGGTCAAATAGAACCGATTGCCAGGACCGTGTCCAGCTGATTTTTTTTAAGTTTTTTTTTTTTTTACTATTATTTATTTAAAAAAACCTCCAAGGATGGAGACTTAGCCTCTCTGGGCAACCTCTTCCAGTGTTCAACCACCCTTGCAGTGAAAGTGTTTTATTATGTTCAGATTAACTTTTTTGAGTGTTTCAATAAACTCTTTAACTAGAGCTATTTTTAGAGCAATCTTTCGTATCTTGGTGTCTTTGGATTTGCTGTCTTGGCTGCACTGCATGATACAAAAATCAAGCTTCATGTAGTCTGTAGAACGCTACTAGACTTCACTCCTGCTTATTATCTATATCTCCTGTTGCTCTGGCTTTGTAGCTCTCTTTCCTTTTGTTTCCTCCTTGTAGAACTCAAAAGTGATATTATAGACTTATTTATTCATCTCTAAAGGTCCTTAAAGGTATATTTGTTGCAAATGTGAGGTGTTTCCCAGGGAATATGCCATATCAGGAGGTCAGTTTAGACTGTATCAGTGAATTTAATGTTCAGAGCTGTAATATTCTGTAAAATGTGATTCAGCTGGCCTTTTAGGAGAAAGTTTATGAATGCATCAAAATGACAGGATAATCTAATGCGGGTTAAAATATTTTAATTCAAAGAAATACTTAACTTTTTTATAATAGGACAAAAAGTCTGTTGAAAGCACTTGTCTCTGTTTTGCACGGCTAGTGGACAACTTCCAGCATGAGGAGGTAAGGGTGGGGTTTTTTGGGCGTGGATTTTTGTTTCCTTCTTCCCTCCCTCAGTTTCTCCTAAGGTCTTACCTTTCAGAGTCAGACTAACGTTTTTAATTTTGCTGTTCCCTCCTGAAGAACTTGCTCCAGCAGGTTGCTTCTAAGGACTTGTTAACAAATATCCAGCAACTCTTGGTAGTGACGCCTCCTATCCTGAGCTCAGGAATGTTCATCATGGTGGTGCGCATGTTTTCCTTAATGTGCTCCAATTGTCCTACACTTGCAGTCCAGCTTATGAAGCAAAGTGAGTTCTTGCTTTTTCATATTCTGGGGAACCTATTTAAGTTAATGCCTACAGTCAATGTGGAACTCAGTGCACTTGATTATACAAATATTGTGTTCTCTTATTTTTCGCTCTTACTGAGCTTCCCCTGGGATACAGAGTTCAGTTAATCTTGTTGAAAGTTTTTTCCTGAGGGGTTTTTCTCCCCTTTCTGGTCTCTAGCTGTTGTCACTGGACTGCTTGCCTAACTTTGAGTCTGTATTAGCTGGACAAGTTACTCTCATTTCAGCACAAATTTAATAATTCTTTTCGTAGTCTTTACCAGGTGGGGGAAATGTGATTTAAGGGCTTGTTCTAAGGGAAACCATTAAGAAAAGTAACGGCTGGGTAGCTGTCTTAGTTCTCACTTGTTTTCTTCTTTTCATCTTGTAAATTTTGACTTGTCACTTCGACCGTGCTGTATGTTCCCCTGTTTTGTTCTGTGCCCTGTATAGTTAGTGATATTGCCCCCCTAGGTGTCCCTTAAAGGAAAGAAATGCAAAACCAAAAACCCTACAAATCCCAGACTTGAGAACAAACACGTTTCTTACAATGTTTGAAGAGATTGCTTTTGTCTTACTGTCTACTCCTGTCTGTTTGCTTAGGGTAGTGACTGTCTCTTCTGCGTAGTTTCTAACACAAAATGGAGTCCATATTCTGATACAGGCAATCTCATAAATAATAATTTTATAGATATTGCAGAAACGCTTCACTTCCTCCTTTGTGGAGCCTCAAATGGGAGCTGCCAAGAACAAATTGACCTTGTTCCACGAAGTCCTCAAGAACTTTATGAGCTTACTTCTCTTATCTGGTAAGTTATGAAGTCCTAGGTTGGGTCTGGTAGATATGTTAAAATCCATAACTCTTCTAAAATGAAGGCAAATAGTTTTCAGCTCAGACTTTATTGTATACTTCTAGTAAAAGACTGTTTTAATGTTCTTTACAGTGAACTGATGCCTTGCCTGCCAAAAGAGGGAATCTTCGCTGTTGATACTATGCTAAAGAAAGGAAATGCGCAAAATACAGATGGTGCGATATGGCAATGGCGAGATGACAGGGGCCTCTGGCATCCCTATAACAGGATTGATAGTCGAATAATAGAGGTAGTAATTCCACGCATTTATGTGGTGATACTTTTTAACTATGCATGTGGTTGTATATGGAATTGAGTGCTTTCTTTATGGTTTTGAAAATACCAGCCTTGTCCTTTCTGAGTAGGAAACACATGAGTTTCCTCAGACCTCTGTAATATTGCGCTATTTTGGCATTCAGTAATGGGTGAACTGCTTGATTGCTGTTCTTACTGTATTTCTGTCAGTCATTGTTTTTTCTACTGTGTTGCCCCTCTCATCTTTCATATAGCTTCCTATTAGGGATTTCTTAACTTTAAACTCTTCCTTGTTTTTAGGCAGCTCATCAAGTTGGTGAGGATGAGATAAGCCTGTCTACGCTTGGGCGTGTCTATACTATTGATTTTAACTCTATGCAGCAAATAAATGAGGATACTGGAACAGCACGTGCCATTCAGCGAAAACCAAACCCTTTAGCCAATACAAACACTAGTAAGTAAAGCTTAGGAGACACCTGGTGTCTCTAGCTATGGCTAACTTATGCTGGGTTATACAACAGTCTGCTACTTTGCTAATGTATTTCTTGTTTGATGTTCCACAAAACCCACTATTCTGATTTATGTGAATGAAGACAGCTTTACAACAAAACTCAAACTGTTGAAATGCTTTCTTTCTAACTTATAAGCTCTTTTCCTGGGAAGTGAAAATTCATTAAATTGGAAAAATGAAGAAAAAAGATTCAGCTCCTTGAAGGAGGAGGATTTGTACCTACGTTCTTGCCATCAGTTTGACTTCTGGTTCTTAAACTATATCTTTTTCAATTCAAGAGCTAAACTAATTCAGCTTTAAAAAAAGAAAGTAATCAGCAGAGACGCAAAGAACTATCCAGTGATTTGTTGCACAATTTTTCACAGGTGGACATTCAGAATTGAAGAAGGATGATGCTCGAGCACAACTAATGAAAGAGGACCCAGAACTGGCAAAATCCTTTATCAAAACATTGTTTGGTGTTCTTTATGAAGTATATAGTTCTTCAGCTGGACCTGCTGTTAGACACAAGTGCCTTAGAGCAATTCTTAGGATAATTTATTTTGCTGATGCTGAACTTCTGAAGGATGTGCTGAAAAACCATGCTGTTTCAAGGTGGGCTTGTTAACAGTTGTGAATGAAACTACCTTTGAGCTTACAACTCAAACTTGTCATTACTTTTTTGGAATCATCTTTTTCAGGGGAAAATTGTACTTTTAAATTCTTCTCTATTTATTTTCCAAGAGCTGAGGCTGCCAGCTCTTCAGGGGTTTTATTGCGTCTTAAATTTTACAGTAGGTGCCAACTCTAGGTGTTCTTATTAGAAACTTAGATTACCTATATGGCTCTGTGTTCTGGTAGTGTCTAATGTTACCATTTACTGTTTTCATGATTTCTGAAACTTGCCTATAAACTTTTCTGAGGGCAAGATGACTCTTGAAGTAATACAACGTGAACGATAAGACTGTCATGGCATTCAACTGGTAAGGTCTAGTCATGAGACCTCTCCTACCTGATAACACCGTAAAGTTAGGGATCTAGATAAAAGGACGCAATTAGAAAATAAACTGTCTAATTTTTCAAAGGCAGTACAAAGCTCCACAACACAACAATGAGGAAGAAAACTCTCTTGTTTCCTTTATGCCATATGTTAAAACTTGGTGAAAGTGATTTAAGTGGGAAGAGGACTCTTTCAGTCCTTTTATTTATAGCTTTTACAAAAGCACAATGAAATTTGTTTGCTTTCAGTCTCTAGTACTATGTATGCAAGGTGAACTGGCTTGATTTTATTATATTTTTTTAAAACAACAAAAATGAAACCACAAACCTAATGCTAATAAACTGTCTGTTTTAGTCATATTGCCTCCATGCTGTCGAGTCAAGACCTTAAGATAGTAGTTGGAGCCCTGCAGATGGCAGAGATCTTAATGCAAAAGCTACCTGACATTTTTAGTGTTTACTTCAGAAGAGAAGGTAAATCTTGCCTGTTTTTTTCTCTTCACCTCCTTACTTAGTATTTTAAAAGCGTGTGTGTGTAGAATCCATATCCTTTACCCCTTACTCCATCCCCTCCAAGCTATAAAAAGTTAATATTGTTCTTGAATAATAAAGGCAAATCCATGCAAGCTGTTGTCATATGGCTGGGGAGGAGCTGACCAAGACTCTGGAGGAGACAAGCTTGTTTTTTTTGAATCCAAAGCAAGTTTGTACAGGCTTACTAGACGCTAGTGAACTTATATTTAGGCTGAAGATAGCTTGCTGAAATTACGTGGCTAGTCTTACTGGACAAAACTGATGAATCTTTGGCAGGAAGTCTTTGTTACAATGTACTGGGGATTTTTGGGTTTCTTTAGCTATGGTGTGTGCTNTTTTTTTTTTTTTTTAAACTATGTAGGTTACCTTTTTCAAGAAAGGGTTGAACTGCTTTTAAAACTTAATATTGATGGGTGGGGGGGAATCAATGCTGCCATAGTCAAAACAGAGGTTCTAATAACAGACTTCTATCTTTTAAAACACCCTTGTACCCAGCCCCCTTCCAAAAGACACCCCTCCTACCCCCCCCAACCAAACCAACCCACCAACCAAAGATTTCTTCTTTTGCAAAGGGGTGATGCATCAAGTGAAAAACTTAGCAGAGTCTGAGGCTTTGCTAACAAGCCCACCGAAAGTATGCACTAATGGATCAGGAACGCTGGGTACCGCGACAACAATAAGTACTGGAACAGCCATTGCTGCCAGTAATGCAGCTGCTGATTTGGGCTCTCCCAGCTTACAACACAGCCGGGAGGATTCTTTGGATTTGAGCCCACAGGGGTAAGTTCACTATTTGTTGTGAACAAACAGTCTGTGGGTTTTCTGTTTGTGGGTTATTTGGTGGTTCTTTTGTTGTGTGTTGTGTGGTGGTGGTTTTTTTTTCTTTAAGAAGTCTTGACTGACATGGGCTGCTACAGCAATCATCTGCATTTTGCTGTGATATTTTCCTCTGAGGAACTAAAATGTAGTGGTGTTGAAGCTATCAACGGGTAGTTTGATTCATTTTATATGAATTATTTTTTTTTAAAAAAAGGACTAGTGACCTAGTGAGAAGAAGTCATCCTTAAGTTATTTTGTTGGAATACAACCATTTTGAACACTTGTAGAATTAATATCTCTTATAAGAATAAATTATTTTAGTGTTACACAATTTGCCTTTATTTTAAAGGTGAAATGTTTGTCTTAATGTGTTGGCATAATAAGGAAACTCACCTTAAACCAGAATTGAAGTATGTGAACTTGGGAAGTGTAGGGCTTGGTGAGTAGAAACTCCATAAATTGTTGAAAAAGTGCTTTCTGGGCTTTAATAGTGGAGGCAGATCAAATATCCAGTGTCTTTTGGTGTTTATTCAATAGAGATTTGTGTTGTGTTGTGTTTTTGTTTTTTCTTTTTAAGTGTATTCACATAAATTAATAACCAGATGGTCACACAAATGAAAACATGAAAATTATGAGAAACCTTTATTTAATTACACCTCTGGCTGTATTTGGCTGCCCATAGTAGGAAGGTGACAGAAAGCAAAACCCCTTCTTTCTGGGTGGAGTAGTCACTTTGTCCTTTCAATTAAAATAGAGTTGAGGCCCTTTGAGAGCTCACTCTTCCCTTGTGCCCTCCTTGTTATGGGATGGAACCTTTCTTGAATTCTTGAGGAAATAGCTGGCAGATGCATCCTAAACTGAGGGACAGGTATGCGTATGAATACGGTGGATGGAAACATGTTACTTTATTTTTGAATTTGGACAGACGACTGAGTGATGTTCTAAAGAGAAAAAGACTGCCAAAACGAGGGCCAAGGAGACCAAAATACTCTCCTCCAAGAGATGATGACAAAGTAGACAATCAAGGTAAATAATTCTTAAAATATGATAACTCTATCTCCTTCTACATTTAAAAGTAAGCTTATAAGCTGTCAAAAGTGCTAGCTGTAATAAACCTGTTGATTCTCTTAGTTTTGTCTTTGCTTCCTGCAGCTAAAAGCCCTACAACTACTCAATCTCCTAAATCTTCCTTCTTGGCAAGTTTAAATCCCAAAACGTGGGGAAGATTAAGCACACAGTCCAACAGTAATAATACTGAACCAGCACGAGCAGCAGGAGTAAGTGGTCTTGCAAGGGCTGCTTCCAAGGATACCATTTCCAATAACAGGTACACACACAAAAAATGAAAATACTTCTAATCTGGTGTTGACTTTGAAGTGCAGCTACTTTCTTGTGACAAGCCATCAGGTGATTAAGTAGCACCTGTTAAGTTTGAGCTTAACTCAGTTAAAATAACTGCAAGAAGAAATTAAGGTAGAGAAAATAACCTCTTAATAGTTGAAAGTAGCATGCTGGGGGAAAATGGAAGGATTGGGAAAAATGGTGCAAGAAGTAATCTATAGAGAATAGACCTTTACTGTGTTTGGAGTAAGAGAGAAAGATTTCTGTCTGTGACTGCTGTTAAACATGGGGAAAACGATACTGTGGCTGTGTTTACTTGTAATGTTGGAGTATGTAAATACTAAGTGTGCCCAAATTCATTCTGTGTGCTTCTTTACAGAGAAAAAATTAAGGGCTGGATTAAGGAGCAAGCCCATAAATTTGTAGAACGTTATTTTAGTTCTGAAAACATGGATGGAAGCAATCCTGCACTAAATGTATTACAGAGACTTTGCACTGCAACTGAACAACTCAACCTCCAGGTTAGAAATGGCAGACTTAATTGGAGTAAGGGTGGGAATGGAAGCAGTAGAAGTATTTAGGGGGAAGCTAGAGGAAAGCTGACCATTTTTGACAGTATGGCCAATATTTTAAGCATAGTTTTTGTAATCTCAAATGATGATACAGTGTGTCTTAACTTGCAATAGTTTGCTTGGGATTTTTTTAGAATTAGTATATAAACTCTGATGCATATCACTTATGATAAATGACTAGTATTAACAAGGGTATTCGCGATTCCTGGCAATGTGTAGCTTCCATGGCTTTTTATTTCAAACTTAAAAATTCTAAAATTAAGTGTTAGGGATTGATTTTTATACCTAAAGAAGAACGCAGTTTGTAATAAGAACTTTGGGGGTGGGGGAGAGGACAAGACAGAAGTAGCATTTTGTTGAAAGCATAGAAGAAATACAGATTGGGGCCAAATCTACTAGCATCTCAATAACTTGAGCCTTGCTTCTCAGACAGTTGTGATCCTTGATACATGGTCTAAACCTGTAACTTCTACACTAGCTAAACAGCTGAGTTAAGTTCTGTGCTTTGATCTAAGCAATCATTAAAATATGAAACTTTCTCTCTCACACACAGATGTCTTGTAAAATACATACCAATCTGAGATTTTTTTTAAAAAAAACAACAACCCCCAAACCTCTGTTTGAAGCTCATCTCTATGTTGCACGAGACAGAAATGGGACCTTGCATTTCTCTTAAAAAGGGAAAATGTAGATGTTGCCTGTAAAGTCTCACCGTGAACAGAGAAATTGCTTATCCTCAGATTATTTGCCCTCTCATTTCTTGTATTGACTTATGATACACTCCAGACATGCCCTTCTTTTCCCTCCCTTTAGAGCTGTTCCATGCAGTAGGAGGAAAGATAGTATTTCTTAAGCCCTTAATATCTGGGTAGTAAAATATGACCTTCATATTTTTCAGGTGGATGGTGGAACAGAGTGCCTTGTAGAAATCCGTAGCATCGTCTCGGAGTCTGACGTCTCCTCATTTGAAATCCAGCATAGTGGGTTTGTTAAACAACTGCTGCTTTATTTGACATCTAAAAGTGAGAAAGATGCTGTAAGCAGGGATATCAGATTGAAAAGATTTCTTCATGTATTTTTTTCTTCTCCAGTAAGTTTTCTTGTTTATTGTTTTGTCATTCTTATCTGTCTCTCAAATTGTACTTATCTGACCATCTGAGAGGTTCAGCAATGACCTTGACTTAAAGATGCAGTACAGGAGCAGTGTTTTGTTTATGTCTAAGCTGTGGAACATGACCACTTTCACATGCTTCTATGGTTTTACAGGTCATAAACTCTTTAAAATATACTGGAATTACAGAAAACTTCACACAGCAGTGGAAAAAAATTCCAAAATGGCGAATTGTCTGAGTCTTGAACAACTTAAAGTTGTTCCTGACTTTTAACAAGTTAATATGGAAAGAGTTTGGATAGCGATCTTATCGCTTGTTCTCTTTAGTCCTAAATACTGCAAGAAACTAGATTTTCCTGTTTTTAAAGGAAGAAATTTGAAGTGGAAGAGGAAAGTGGGTAACTACAGCTTCCATGAAGCTTACTGCTCATGGTTAAGGGTGAATGCTTAAACTCTGTAGGGCTACTTGGTTGAAACCAGGAGAGAAAAGTGCATTCTTTGAAAGAGGTCTTCCATAAACTTATGTGTCATCTACTCATCCTGATCCTGCTGCTACTTTAAGTGAGAGCAGTCGTTCTTGATTTCCATGTTTTGTGTTTGTGGGGTTTTTTTTTAAACAACTTGTGGTATAAATTGTTTAAGATGGATTAATTTGAGCACATAACTAAAAGACTGGAATATATTTCAGCTTCCTGGAGAAGAACCCCTTGGAAGATTAGAGCCATTAGAAAATGCACCTTTGTTGGCATTAGTCCATAAAATGAACAATTGCCTAAGTCAGATGGAACAGTTTCCTGTCAAAGTGCATGACTTCCCAAGTGGAAATGGAACAGGGAGCAGGTAAGGATTAATGCTCAGGTAACAGTTTTGTTGGAAGCTTTTGTTTTCCAAAACTTGTTTCAACACTAAAAGTTCCAAGAGGTAATGGAAACTTCTGTCCCTATTAAGGACAAAAGCAATTACACAGTTGGCTTTTTTTGTTCAGTGGAAGACTGAATATTTAACCAAATGTTTGCTTACCATCTTAAAACTTGTCTCACTTAGATTGGGGGTGGATGTGTAATTTTAAATGCAATCTCTAAATTTAGGCCTTAAAAATTCAAATGTCATCCTTGTCCCCATGTAATAAACATTGGAAAGAAATAATCTGTTTATTGCTGAGACACTGATACTTTTGGTGAAGTAATTAAACTGCTGAGTGTTCGTATTACAGCACTAAACTTTGTTATTCAGATAGATGCTGTTCTCTAGGATGATAATGGATTGAGTGATAATTGTTGGCTGTCAACATAGTTCAAAAGAATTATAGACCTGCCCTGTGTCTTAGGACAGATTAAGCTTGGAATGCAACTTGTTATTTGTGTTTCAAGTAACACATTTGAGTGACCGAAGACTTATTTCTGCAATTTCTTTTCTGTACTTTAATAAATCTACACTATTTTTCATTCAGCGTATAGTGGCTAGTAAGTCTGTTTCAGTATAAGTTGTATATAGGTTTTGCAAGTATTTTTTGCTGCTGGCTGAAAGCACAGTTTGGTTGTAGACGTATTCTGCGCTTCTATGTAGAAATTAGGATGGGAGAAGCATTAAAAATGAATTTTTGAAAACTACTCTTAAAGTTGAAATGCCAAAATCTTCTGTCTCCCAGGTAATAATATAGTGTGGATTTTTTGTCTCTAATTGTGACACAACATCCATTATAGTAGATGTATTAGAGCCTCGCGCTACAGCATTAATTTGTTTTTTGTGAAACTGTTAAAATCCATGGGAATGAATACAATACACAGATTTCTAATACTTGAAGGAATTAATTGTCTTAATACTGGATCTTGCTAATAGTATGTGCTCTGTAATCTTACAATGGTTCTTGATATGTGCTATTTCTGTAAAAAGTGGGATAACTGAAAAAGTTATAAAGCTGCTGATCGTAGAAGCGAAATTCTGCTATTCCTTTTGATAGAAAATTAAACATGGAAATTCAGGCTACTGCAGCATTGTTTGACTCCTAGTCTTACTGTGGATTATGTCAATGAGGATTTTGGGCATTAAGATTTGGTAGACTTTCACTAGCACCTGGAAATAGACGCAGCCCAAGATAAGAGGTTTGTGTATAAAAATGGCTAGCTTGAGTATTGATAGTTTGGTGAGATGGAGTATGTATATAAACTATACTTGGCAAGAAAAAACAGAGGAGCTTTCAGGTTGTCTCTATGTCCTTATTAAAAAACATATGAATGGATACTTGCATTTTCTACCCTCGATTCTGATCCTTATTGTACTGCAGGTAAACACACCTCTAAATCTCATGTGGCATCAGCTGACCACTGAACAACTCCAGACTTTAGAGATGGTCAGTATAGGCCATTTGTAATTACACCTCAGACTGGACTTTCTCTTAATCCAGGCAGCTTCCATTAGAAATCAGATTTTGTCCAACTTGGATTCTGGTGTTCTTGTAAAATAAAATTTTTAATCTGTTTATGCAAACCTTAATAACTTATTTTTAGAGAAATAGGTTGAGAAATAATACTCTGAACAAGCAAGTTCGTAAATGCATGTATAAACCTGTTTGAATGCATTTTTTAATGCAGTTATGGTTATTAGATTCTTTGTGTAGCAACTTTTTTCACAAATTATTTTGAGTTTTTCTCTTAACAGAGGATCCCAAGCTTTAAAATTCTTCAATACGCATCAATTAAAATGCCAACTGCAAAGACATCCAGACTGTGCTAATGTGAAACAGTGGAAAGGTGGACCTGTGAAGATTGATCCTCTGGCTTTGGTACAAGCCATTGAAAGATACCTTGTAGTTAGAGGTATATATATATTTGTTATACAGTCACATGTGTTTTGCTCTTTGGGATAGTCACTACTGTCAGTAGTGTAGAGTCTGTAAAAACCTGTGAGGATTATACTGAAGACAAATGGGGGAAGTACCTGTAAATGTATCTTGCTCATGGGGGAGGAGACTAAGGCTGTGGAGAATCTTCTCTATTCTGGGACAAACTTTTTCCTGTTGTAAACAGTTCAGTCTAAATACTAACAGGAGTATAATTTAGTTGACTGTCAGATTGGCTGTAACCTGGCATTCTTGATGCCAGATGTTGATACTGAAATTTGTTCTAACACGTCTGAACCTTACTTTCTTAAACTGATGTATTTTGGAACTGTATTAAACAGTTGAGTTTATAGAAGTCAGAGTTACAAAAGCATTGCTACATTTCACGTAAAAACAAATGAGGATGTCTTTCTCCTCTCTTGCCTCAGGCTATGGAAGAGTTAGAGAAGATGATGAGGATAGTGATGATGATGGGTCGGATGAAGAAATAGATGAATCTTTGGTAAGCTTTTGCTCTGGGGGTAAGAAGAGGGAACAGTGTGAGGAGAGTCTTAAAGAAAAGCTAGCAACAAGTTTCCTAACTTGTGTGTTTTGGTTTGGTTTTTTTTTCTTCAGGCTGCTCAATTCTTAAATTCAGGGAATGTGAGACATAGGCTGCAGTTTTACATTGGGGATCACTTGCTGCCGTACAATATGACTGTGTATCAAGCAGTTAGGCAGTACAGTTTGCAAGCTGAGGAGGAGAGGGAGTCTACAGATGATGAAAGCAACCCATTAGGAAGAGCTGGGATATGGACAAAAACACATACAATTTGGTAAGTTGGCCTCAGAAATTAGGGAATGACAACTCCAGTTTCCTATATGTATATACATAAAGAAAAATGGAATGTAGCTGTCCCTCTCCCCTCCTCTACACCACACCACACCACCCACCCCCACCCCCCGCAAAACTTGAAGCTTTGAATTTCCTGATGTGCTTGAGATACTTAAATCTGAGTAAGAATTCAGTGCTAGCTACTGATGTTCTTTCTAGCTCATCAGCAAAGCTGATGAACGAGAAGTGGGGAAGCTTAAATGACACCTGCTGGATTGAGTGGAAATCATTCTTAGTGTTAGGTAACTAACAAACAATAGAGAATGTGTCTGCAGTCTACAAGTAATGGTCAACTTCATACTGGTTCTCATAGCTGATTGCTGTGCAGGTGTATGTATTCTCTGGCCATACTTTGCAAGGAGTGGTATTGACCTATGATTGTGCCAAACATTTTAACGTTCAGCAGTGTCTTTTTCTTTCTAATATTTAAATGTGTTATGCAAAAGCAACAACAACAGAAAAACCCAAACACTTTGTGTTTTTGTCTATACCTTCTGCTTCTCTTCTTCCAGTTCATGGAGCCGGAGGGTCCCCATTTTTTCTCTCCCATGACATACTTTGCTTCTGAGGCCTAGCTTCAAAGGCTGGATCATATCCAAATTGTTCTTGTCTTTCTGCTTTTAACTGTCATTCAAGTAAAATTCTGGTAATCAAAGAACTAACACTTTTATAATGGCTTTTGTTTCCATGTAAGTTAGTATTTCACAAACATGTTTTCAACTTTTAATTACTTCTTAGGTACAAACCTGTGCGAGAGGATGAAGATGGTAGTAAGGACTGTGTTGGTGGTAAAAGAGGAAGAGCACAAACTGCTCCCACGAAAACCTCCCCTAGAAATTCTAAAAAACATGATGAATTGTGGCATGGTGAGTGTGTTGCCTTGCTAATCTGTTAGACTTGTGAAATTTCTGAAAGAGGAAGAGTGTTTAGAGACACCATAGTGTTTCTTTTAAATCAAGAGTAATATAAGAAAAGTAAGCATGTATTAATGCGTGTGTTAAAACTAAAAATAAGATACTTGCTGAATCATCTAATAAACGGTTGTAGTTAAGTGAATGCCATGACTAATACTGCCTAGGCTCCTAATAATTAAATCCTGGAAAGACTTCTAATTCATTTGTTTTGATAACATTCTTTTTTACTTGCTAGATGGTGTATGCCCTTCGGTATTAAATCCTCTAGAAGTTTACCTCATATCTGCTCCACCTGAAAACATAACATTTGAAGATCCCTCATTAGACGTTATTCTTCTTTTGAGAGTTTTACATGCTATCAGTCGATACTGGTATTACTTGTATGATGTGAGTAGAACACTCTTTAAGTCACTTTCTTACTTGATACAGACAGCTCTGTCCTGAAACACCTGAAAACAGCCTCCTTCTCCCTGTCCGCTGCCCCACACCAAGACAGAATAATGAGAATACTATTGTCTTACCCTATCTATTTCTCTTAGCTTCTGGTAAGGTGAAGGCTATAAATTCTTGTAGTCAGTCATATTTCCTCTATAGTGTGTTAAAACACATTTTCCATGCTTTTTCCTTCCTTAAGTTCAAAAAGCAATGTTACTCCTGAAAAGAAAATGAGTAATAAAAATCTACTCAGTCTTTCTTTCATGGCTTAGGCTCTGTATGACCGAAGTGACAATGAAAGTTTTTCTTTTTTTCTTGTGATAAGCAAATTAGAAGCATAAAAAGCCCTCTTAACAAAGGCTCGATATTTCTTCCAGCATTTCTTTAACTAGAAGTACATTGTTTTTATTTAATACAGAATGCAATCTGCAAGGAGATAATTCCAACCTCAGAGTTTATCAACAGTAAACTGACAGCAAAAGCAAACAGGCAGCTTCAGGATCCTTTGGTAATTATGACAGGAAACATACCAACTTGGCTGACAGAACTTGGAAAAACATGGTATGAATGACTTACAGTATAGTATTTCTAATTTGAGTTCAGTAGGCCGCCTGGCTGGGCGGCCCAGGTGCATCATCTGTTACAAGGCTTCTGAAAGCACTGGGGGAGAGTAAAATGTAGTCACGGAAGTCTTGCTAAGTTACATAGTGACACTTGGATGAAGGTTTTAATCTATTTTGCATAGTTTAAACCAAATATGGAGGGGTAGACTAGCTGCAGAGTTTGGTCCATTTTCACAGAAGTTTGAGCAATTTGAAGTTTTCTTATTGAAATAATAGTACTTGATTATTCAGGTATTTTTTTCCTCCTGTTAAACTGCTTAATGGTATTTTTGTCACACTACCACACTTAGCATATTCAATATGGTACAAAGGAAAATATTTTTATAATTACTGATAAAATATTAAAAATTATTTTTATAAAACTATATCCGTAGTACCTTGTAGTATCTTGATACAGAGTATAAGCTGTAAAACTCTTGCACTTGAAATAATAAGAAATCAGAGTTGCTTGAAAAATATAAGAATGTCATATTAATTGAAGCAACATTGGTGCCAATTGACTGGAAATACATACTATAAAGAAACTATTTGGTTTTCCGTTTTTAAAATAAGATCTCTAAATTTCTTCATAAACTTTTCCAATAACAAATGATGAGTACAAATGTATATTCTTATACAAACATCTGTAGCAGTATTTGTAAAACTGCCTTTTCACTTAAATGTCAGCGGAGGACTGCACTCTTAACATACACACGCCTTCGAGAATAGTAGAACTGATAAATTAAAATAGTAAGTTTCTCTGATAATCTTTTACAGATTATTTAAAGTGGTTTTTGAAAATAGTAGAAGGTAGAATGGTGGTACTGCTGTAGGCTTACTGGTTGCAAAGCAGGTGTGAACAAGTAACGGAATACTTATTTCCTGATTTAAGCTTTGCATAGCCAAGGCATTCGAGTATTTGGAGTTACTTTTCTGGAAGAGTTAGAAGCTTCTGGAATTTTTTGTGGTTCCTTCTTATATTATTTCCATCTCTAGACTCTTTCTCATAAGCGTTGTAACTAAAACTAAAGTCTGTTCTGGAAGGCTTCCTTTGGAGGCTTCCTTCGCTACAGTTTTTAATAAAGCATTAATTTCAGGCATACTACGTTCCTCTTGTGTTTTAAACTACACTATAGTTGTAGATGCTAGTTGGAACCCAGCTAACTAATCCAATGCTCTTTACAGCCCATTTTTCTTTCCGTTTGATACCCGTCAAATGCTGTTTTATGTAACTGCTTTTGATCGTGATCGAGCCATGCAAAGACTGCTGGATACTAATCCAGAAATCAATCAATCAGATTCTCAGGATAGCAGAGTGGCACCGCGACTGGACAGGAAAAAGGTAGGTATATCTTGTTTAAAAATTGAACGAATGATGTGTTTATTTTTATATTGTCTTTAAAAATATCATTGTGATCAAGACTTATTTGTAAAACTCCAGATTTTGGTAGCATACCCGTGAAGGGGAGGCTTGTTTCTGTTCATTTAAAAGCCCCCCGAGTAGAAAGCACGGTGTCTTCTGGGTGTCTGCCACTAGGTGGCAGGAGGGGCTGGAGTATGCTACGCTGCATTCTCGCATCCTGCTTCGTTCGGAATTGGAGTCTTTAAGTAATTTCTGAAACTATGCTCAGAGAATGAACTTTAAGATTTAGATGACATTTTTAGTGATGTCTCCGTAGCTCGTAAACATCTGTTTTTCTTAATGAAAGAATGAATTTCATAAAGAATTCAAGCAATAGGATTTAGACCCTTAAGTGTCACCTGAATAAACAAAAACATTGTTCTTGCATTCTGGGACAGTATTGAACCTGCTGTCACAAAGTAATAAAACTAAACTGCGACTGTTTTAAACTGAGGGAATCTTGGGTGTTTGCCTTGAGTCTGTTATCTTAAACTAAGTTCTGCTCAGTAGGTCTGCTATATGGTCTTGAATACCTCTGGGGGAAAAAATAGCTTCCAATATGTAGGAATCCCAGTGCTGTTGTGGGTTGTGTTTTTGTTTGGTGGGTTGTTTTTGTTTTTTTTTTTGTCGTGTGGTGTGCGTTTTATTGGGTGGGGTTTTTTCGGTTGGGTGCTTGTTTTGTTTTTGAAACCTGCCACTTTCCCTACTAGAGAATCCACAAGGGCAAGGTGTAAGATTATTCCTTTAGGTTGGTGGATTTTGGCATCTTTATTCTGTGTTTTCTTCTCCACATACTAGTTCAAAGTATGTAACATCACATGACAACGCTTTTCTACTACGTTATAGTCCTACTGCCAGATTGTTGGCAAGAGTAGTACCTATTATACTGATACAAATATGAGGTGTGGTTTTTCATTTTATACCAAACACTTTAATTCTAGTCAGTTTTCATATAGAAGTGAGAATTATTTTATCAAAGTGTAAGCTTACAAATTGTTGAACTGTGGAACTATTAGCATGGGGTGGAAAAACTTGCATAACTGACTTTTTTCCTGTTGTAACTGCCTTGGGAGCTGGGACTTACAGACATAATTTCACTACTTAAAACTTCTCTAATGTGTAGCGCACTGTGAACAGAGATGAGCTGTTGAAACAGGCAGAATCTGTGATGCAGGATCTAGGCAGTTCAAGAGCCATGTTGGAAATCCAGTATGAGAATGAAGTAAGTAATATCAATGCAGTCTAATTTAACCCCTTTTTATTGAAGATTAGTACAAAAAAGCTACAGCTTTCCTAGAATGACTTGGTCAGACTCTTGATCCTTCCCATTGCTGATGCCACAAAATTATATCTATTAATTATCCCTAATCCACTTGGTTGTGATATTTAGTTGCTATGAGAAACTCTTCCTGATCTACTAAGTTTCATAATCAGTCTTATTCTGCAGAGCACGTTTTTTTCCTAACTCTAAGCAAACAGCTGTGTGCATTTCCTCTATAATGTGATCGTTAGGTGGTTAATACTTTTATTCCACTATTATTCCCTCTGATACGTGGTCTTTCCAAGCTGTCTCAGTTGTGTGGTAAATGTTGGCGTAGTCCAGAGAACCTAACACTTTTTGCAATGCAGTCTTCTTATAGCCAATAATGTACTATATTTCTCAGACTAAGTGAAGATTTCGATATTCAAACTGACCCTAACGGACTCATTTATTTATCTCATTCCCCCTCCCCTCCCTGCACCCTCCCTCCTCCTGAAGGTTGGCACAGGCCTAGGCCCCACGCTAGAGTTCTATGCACTTGTATCTCAGGAACTACAGAGAGCAGACTTAGGCCTTTGGAGGGGAGAAGAAGTGACTTTAGCCAATCCAAAAGGTAAATGTTTTACTACCTAAAATATTAATATTGATCTAATAGTAAATTGATTCTAAGTTGACTTTAATTACATGAATGGCTTTGATTGAAAGAGCACCTCAGTCTGTGGTCAGATAATATGCCTCGTGATAGTGTGATTATCTTTGTGGTTGGGTTTTTATTTAATATTGTAAGAAGCTTTAGGTTATGGTTACCTGATAGCTGCTTTCAAACTTGCACCTGGAATGAAACTAGCAGTGTATGTATTGAATTTTTTTTTCTTCTTCCTCAACAGGAAGCCAGGAAGGTACCAAATACATCCATAACCTTCAAGGCCTTTTTGCACTTCCTTTTGGTAGAACAGCCAAGCCAGCTCACATTGCAAAAGTTAAAATGAAGTTCCGGTTTCTGGGAAAACTAATGGCCAAGGCAATCATGGATTTTAGACTGGTGAGAATAACATGGAAAATGTGATTCTGAAGGGTTAATGAAAATTCTAGTTCTGACTGCCTTGGGGAACAAATAGCATTGAATTGCATGGAATTATTTTCAGCTGTAGCAGTTTGGGCAGGGGGAAGAGGGATGCAGCTGAGCTTTTGAGGGGGAAAGGGTAGTATATGTTGAAGATCTTTATGGTGGCTTTTGAGACCTTAGTGGAAAAAAAGAAAAGCCATTGCCTGCCATGTGTTGCAGTTGCTCTCCAGTCTTCTTTCAAGATCATTTTGGGCTTATTATTCCAGCTGCTAGCTTGCTGATTGCCTAGTGCATACACATTAGAGCAGTCAATTGTGTTCTCTTGACTGTAAATTTCTCAGGTAAAAACACTCGAACATGGTGTTTTGGTGTACCCCAGAACTATGAATTAGTAAATAGTATTCTAGATCTAGTCAAGAGATAAAATAGGAAAAGATACAGTTTTGGAAGACAGTTCAATACTAAACAACATTTCAATTTCCAGGTGGACCTTCCTCTTGGACTTCCTTTTTATAAATGGATGCTACGACAGGAAACTTCCTTGACATCGCATGACTTGTTCAGTATTGATCCAGTAGTAGCCAAATCTATATATCACCTTGAAGATATTGTAAGACAAAAGAAAAGACTTGAACAGGACAAAACACAGGTGGGAAAGTAACCCTAAGAATGGAAGAGTGCATCTTCACACGTGTTTGGATTTTATGAAGTAGCTGTAACTGAGAGTGTATGATAGTGCTTAATACTGATGGTGATAGTGATAATGACTTCATTCTAATAAAAGGAGTAGTTTTAATGTTATTAAATCACTGGCTAGTAATTATAGCACAGTCCTCTTTTAATGTAGACTCTTAACATTAGAAACTTACTATGAGATTCTTCCATGTGATTAAACATAGGCTAGAAATGGCTAAAACTGCCTCAGGTAACCATTTTGTTTCACTTTGAAAAGACTAACCAACTCTAATATCAGAGGAAAAAAATCTGTCCTTGATTTTTGAACATTCAGAAGGCTTGGCTTTCTTCCTAGTTGGTTTAATCAAACTTTCAGGTTTTCTTAGACGTGCCTTTTGTGGATTTTTTTCCTCCCCCACTGAAGAACTGTGTGCAGAACTGATATAAACTGGCTCTGTATGTGAGCATACAGGTTCTCTTATGGATATGGAAGAGTCTTAATTTTTCAAGGTTATCCACTCTTAGCTGAAAATAGTACCATTCACTGTTGCAGAGTAGTGATAAGTCTCCGGCATGTATGCTCTTTCTAGCACCCAATGTTAATAGATGGTAGGTGGTAATAACCTAATTTATGCTCTTAATACAGCTGCTTTGTTACTCGTGAAGTTATTGCAAGCTTGTGGGCCTTTGTTCCTCTTCACCTCACTGTCTCTCTCTCTCTCTATCTCCCTCCTTGATCACCACTTTTAATTTCCCAGTAAGAGTTTGAAAAACCTGAAACCTGGTGGATGAAAGCTGAAAAATACCAGTATGCATGCCAAATATGAATGCCATTAACTATTCTACGGAGAAAACGTACCCTAAGAGCTTCAGCATATTACACATCATCTCTTGCAGTAGCATTTTCTAACTAAATAATATGCAAGAAGTTAAAGTAATTCCAAAATTACTAGGGAAGAAGTGTAGTGTTATGATCTTTCAGGTTTATTCATTAAGATGGTTTATTTGGTTTGTCTTGGTTTACTGTTATATGTGAAAAATATAGAAGGAAAGTAAGGAGCACTGTAGCGGTATTAATATTAATATTCTTATAGAAATGTTTATTTAGTCAAAACTACTTTAGAAGTCATAACTTTTGGATAAATTAATGTGAATGAATTGTTCTCACTGGTTTTCACTTCCAATTTTTTAGACCAAAGAAAGTCTACAGTATGCATTGGAGGCTCTGACTATGAATGGCTGCTCAGTGGAAGATTTAGGGCTGGACTTCACACTTCCTGGGTTTCCTAATATAGAACTGAAAAAAGGGGGAAAAGATACACCAGTCACCATCCACAATTTAGAGGAATATCTCAGAGTACGTAAAAGCAAAGTTAGGACTAAAATTTTCTTTATTCTTCCTTGGCTTGCTCTCAAGTAGTTTGTTTCCATATATATATATTTCAATTCATTCTCATGAACTGGGCACAGCAATAACTTTCCTACCGATTGCTTCTCTTCTGTACCACTTTACTACTACAGAAACACTGTTTGAATCCTAGTCAGTGCACCTGACTTGAAAATTTTACAGTACAAAAAAGACTGGTTTATACATAATGAAGTCATCAGAAGTATGTTTTTTTGGATAAAAAGTGTTGTAGTGAGTTGAGTAATTTGAACTGTGGACTTTCAGAATCTTTTAACAAGTTCCCACATCTGGGTATGATAACGAATTTGTTTGCAAGAGTGATGTAGCACCTGCTACCCACACTTCAGTGGGCTTTGAACTGCTGTAACAGTGACATTTTTTGGAGTCAGACTTAAGAAAACATCAGCTCCGTTGCAAGTCAAAATTAGAACAGTAGTGTTTCTTTAAAAAAACCCAACAAAACAACAACAAAAAACCCACCACAAAACCCCCCAAACAAACAAAAAACACAAACCACAAAAAAAAATAGGTCAGGAACAGGTAACAAAACAGTGCCATAATAGTTGACAGTACACCTGCGTATTGATTTATTCCTATGTCAGAAGGGACATAAAACCTAGAAAAACAAAAGGGTCATACTGCTGAACAAAGGTAGGAAACTTTCTGCATAAGAAAGTGTTAAATGGAATAGGTTAAAAACAGCCTGGAAAAGAGATGAGGAAAGGCAGGAAGAGTGCAATATTATCCCATGAAGTCATGAGTGGGATGGAGGTAAGAATGATTGATTGCATCATGAAAAAGCCATTATTCCAATTCCTAAATAATGCATTTTCTGACAGGTTAGTCTGCTGCCAGTTTCACTCTGAGGACTGTTAAGATTTTCAAGCACTGATAAGAAACTTATCTGATGTTTTGGTAGAAATGATTCAGTAAGGGACTAGAAGCTCCTGGATAGCGACTGTGAACTTTGCAAAGTTATTCCCTAATCCTTACAACTGAATATTGAGCAGTTGCTGTTCATCTTCCAGATTCAAGCTGTTAAGCACATATCCAGTTCTTATATCTTTATTTGTTGAAAGCAAATTCTGCTAGTCAAGAATCACTTAAAATTAAACATATTTCGATATAAAGCTGTTTGCAGAGTTACAGATGGGCAATGCCAATGACCGTAGTTTGTTAGAAACAGCATTTGCAGCCTCTATTTACTGAGGAAAGCTGAGCAAAGTTGCTTTCAAGTCTGACTTTCAGTCAGGTTTTTTCTTCTCGGTAACACGTATTAGGTATCTGATATACTGAGAAAGTCTTGCAGACATCTTGGATGTCCTGTAGTTGTCCTGTTGCAGGCCTCTGGCATTGTAAAGGAAAAGCAGATCACTACAGAAAGCTCGCTTTCCGCTTCTTTCTAAACAGCTTTTGGGACTACTTTATTTAAAGGACACCTGTACAGTTTTTCTATCCTTGTCTTTATATTCCTGTCTTATAGAGGAGACTTTAAACTAGATACCAGTGATTGGCATTACATACTTGATGTCAAGGAGATGGAAAATATTTCAGAGAGAAAATTATTGTCCTCTGTATCACAAGTATGATGAATTGCAATTTAGAACCAGTATATTTAATTTGTCAGCTAGCCTGTACAGCTCCCTGTGGGTCAGCTGCCCTGCTCTTGAAAATGTCATTTTCATTAAAACTTTTGTGTGGATTACCATTACCATTCATGACTCTCCTGCAGTCATGCCATTCCACCTTCCACCTCCCTTTTTTTCTCCAAGGACGGTTCCCACAGGAGCTACCTTTATCACAAAGTAGCGTTATTTCAGCTACCAGTATAGTGAAAGACTTTATTCTCTTCCCCCTTCTCCCCTGCTATGAAGAAAGAGGCCGACTTGCTTGTTCTGAACTTGTCGACAAAAAGTTTCTGGAGTGCGGTCTTTTGCATAACAACTTAATCTCCTCTTTGAATCCACAAGAATACAGCGCAGCTTAGTTTTGCCACACACTCCTGGTCATAAAAAATAATCATAATTCTACGACGGCAACTCTGCTGCTAGAATAGGCATAGAATATTCTGTTATAGAATGCAATAGAAGAGCATTCTGTGCTGCTGGTGCTTGCAGCCAGCTTGCTCTTCAGTATTACAACTTGACCTGTGAAAACAGGGGTATATATCTTACCTGAAACTCAATGCCTGACTCTTTGTAGGAAGGCTTTCATATCTGAGAGTTTTCTGGAACAAGTAACTCTTATTGGGACAGAGTTAAATACTTGCTTCAGGAGTCTCGCAGTATCAGTGAGGTTTTTAATCAGATTCAGATGCATGCTTAGATGTCTTTCAAAGCTTTTCTCAGCATTCCTGGTCAGAGCTTTTAACACATTTAAAAACTCGTAGCTGTGTGTTGACATCTTTTACAACCAGCCTTCATTTCCTGCTAGAGTTGAGGGTAGCCAAGGCAAGTGTAATCATCAGTAGCACTAACTGACAGAAGAATCTGAACTTGGCATGCAATCTGCCATGTATAATGTATTTTTTTAATTTAGGGGAGAAATACTGGCTGCAGGAGATTTAAAAGAAATTTGGTCTTGTTTGTGTCATATCCCCTTCCCTCTCCCCCAGTGATTATTGTTTCAATATGTGCTGTCCACTTTGGAAGGTGAATTTAATCCTGAGAAAAGTAACTGCAGATACAAAACAAAATGCACACACAAAAAGCCTAGACTACAGTCTTACTGTTTTCTGCCTTATGATTCTTACCAAATCCCAGTAACATAAAGTTACTTCTCTTTTTTTTTTCCCCCATGTATTATAATATTAAGATACTTAATATAACAGAAAGTCTAAAGTTACTTTGTAACTATATATTAGAAAACAGACACATGGTTCCATGGGGGAAACTAATATGGTATTGAGTTAAGGATTTCTGTTTCAGTTGCTGAGTTTTAAATGGCTGTCAGTGTACAGAGACAGCATCTAGGTTAGGCTTCTAAAAAATACCTAATAAATGTTTAGATTTGCTTTGAAAATGTTTTCTTAAATAGGATCAGTTTAACCAGCTGTTCTGAATTCCATGTATTAACTTTCTTTTATTGAAAGTAAAGGCAAATAAGTTGTTTGAACTCTGCATGAGATGCATGCTTAGGGTATTCTAAATATGGGGTTGTTGGAACTCTAAATGACTCTTGCTAATTTGCAATGACAGACCACATGAGAAAGTTATAAAGGAAAAAAAACCCAACGAATTCTGTCTGTTGCATTGCGTCAGCACTGCACTTGTACACATGCAGCAGTATGAGCTTCTGAATTGAGGCAGAATGAGGCAATGTTGTAGAGCAGCTCCATGAATCAGTTCAAACTGCCACAACTACAGCGAGCATATGGCTAGGCTTCGGTAGTGTGTTTCTCTGCAGCTGTAGTCTTTTGCCCAGTAGTGATCATTCCATGCTTCCTTTGTTCAAATGGCTTTTTTTTCCCCTTCCCTGCAGTTGGTTATATTCTGGGCACTAAACGAAGGTGTTGCCAGACAGTTTGACTCATTCAGAGATGGATTTGAATCAGTCTTCCCCCTCAGTCATCTTCAGTACTTCTATCCTGAGGAGGTTGGTAAACCTGTTTTTACTGATGCTTTTATAACCTTACATCTATGCGTATGGACAGTCTGAACCTAGGTCTGCACTGGGTGCAGTGCAGTTGTGACAGTCTGATTACATTACACTTCTGATGCGTATTAATAAAACTTGGTGTCCTTTAAATGTCCTTTTAAACATAAATGTTAAAGAAGCTATTGCATTCAAAAAACTTGGGAGGATTGCTTGGGGTGACTGAGGTTGTTTTGCAGCAAGCCATTCCAGAAAGTAGAATGCTGTAATAGTACTCAGAACACAGTACTCATTCCACCTCAAGTACTAAAGGGCAAAATTTCCTTCCTTGCTTTTTAATTTTATAGTTGGAGCAGCTCTTATGTGGCAGCAAAACAGACACTTGGGATGCAAAGACTTTAATGGAATGTTGCAGGCCAGATCACGGTTATACACATGACAGGTAATATGGTTTTGGTTTTGTTTAAAACAAATAAAAACCCAACAAACAAACAAAGTGCTAGAAAATATGTATTTAAATAATCTTGATATACTGGCATTCAAGCTAAAAGAATTATATGAAATTTATTCAGAAATATTCATACTGCACTGAATATTAATCTGATGCTATTATTTTAACTGTAAACAAAATAATAATAGCTTGCTTTTTTCCCCCTCCTTAGTCGAGCAGTGAAGTATCTCTTTGAAATTCTCAGTAGCTTTGATAGTGAGCAGCAGAGACTGTTTCTTCAGTTTGTGACGGGTAGCCCCAGACTGCCTGTAGGAGGTAGGTTTTGTTTATTACATATTGCTGTATATGAAATCAGTATTATTAACGCATTTCAGCATAAGTGGATTATTTCACAATAGGAAAAAATTACTTCTCTGTGTATTTTCGAGGTTCATACTTGTTTGACACTTCTAGTTTCAGAAGTGACTGCATAGACTTCAGATAGAATTCTCAAACTTTGTGTTAATCTTATGACACTTCATTGATTTGATTCTCCCCAGGTGTTATTTATGTTACCAGATAATCTACCGGAGGGCAAAAAATAGTTCAAAATTTAAACAAAACTGAAACCCCTTAATACTGTAGTCCTTGGCCAGAGGTACATGAAGTTATGACAACAAAACGATGCATTGCTACCTGGAAAAAATAATCATTTTGTCTAGAAAGGAGACGGTACTAGCATAGTGATAAACTTTTAATTTCTCCCCCTTTTGAATTTCAGAATTTAGATGAGAGGCAGTGAGGAAAACTTGAGGAATTTGCTGTCTTTGCTAGGGACCATTATAGAATACCCATTTTACCGTATTGTCAGCTGAACGCTTTGCAAGTAAAAACAGAATTTATGCATCTGTTCCATTACTTACGTTCTTTGGGGTTTGGGATTTTTTTTTTCTAGTTAAAGAATTGACATTATAAGAATTGGTAAGAGTTGATTCTTTTTTAAAAAAATTTTTAGAGCTCTTTTGGGGAGAGGTGGTGTAGACAGGATTGTTTAGGAGTATAAAAACCTTAGCTGGAGTGAAAAAATTAAGGTGCAACAGTCATAGATAATTTCTGAGAATCTTAGAAAATGTGTATGAAACCCACAAACTCTTAAAAATACTGTGATTGGAATAGGTTTTTTACACATACAGAACACAGAACTAAGAGTAGATGCATGTAGCTTATTTTTTTTAATTCATCTTGGAAAACTAATCTACAGAAAGGATTTTAAGTGATTTAGCGTGCTACATGGCCTTATAAAGCCATATTCTAAACTTTAAAACCCAGAGATTAAGGAGTCAGTTATGAGATGCATGCTTCTGTCACTGTTAGACGTCTACAGCGTTAACTGCGGGTTTTCAAATGGAACAACCTTATTCTGAATGTCTTTTCTCATTAATAGGCTTTCGAAGTTTGAATCCTCCGTTGACAATTGTACGCAAGACATTTGAGTCCACAGAGAATCCAGATGATTTCTTGCCCTCAGTAATGACTTGTGTGAACTATCTCAAATTGCCGGACTATTCAACTATTGAGATAATGCGTGAAAAACTCTTGATAGCTGCAAGAGAAGGGCAGCAGTCATTCCATCTTTCCTGATCACGATGAAAAATGCAATGTCTGCCTGTTACAGCAAAAGAGAAACTCATGATTCTTTTCTAAATATATCACCTGAGTCAAGGAAACGTGTTACGCCTTCTTGTTGTAGAAAAACGGCTTGCAGATTATAAACAAAGACACTTGGTTGATATTCATTAAAGGCCCCTATGGACTTAAAGTGATCAGGCCCTAAAAGTTGTTGTGACAAGGTTTCTTTAGCAAGTTCTTGTTTAAATTATCATTTATTTGATGAGTGAAGTTTTTAACTTGCTTTGCTGTGTGAAATTTAAAAAGGGATGTTTTTCCAGGCTGGAACAATAAATGTCGCTGTGCAGTTTAATACTGGGCTGTGTGTATCCATCTAGCTAAGTCTGAAGTTTTTCCTCCAAAGACAACTTTTGTACATAAGTACAGAAATTAAAATACACCATGTATTTGACGAATCTAGTTTAGTAGACTAGTTCTGTGTACCCTCACCTGCCTCTAATTTTACCCATCCTCATGTATTGTCTGATGTGCAATTCACTTGGTTCTTTTTGTGTGCAACATTCAACAATTGTTATGTTTTGGTTAGCATGGGCATTTAACTGCTCCATGCCTCTTTCTCTGATTAAGATAATTTAAATTTTACTGAAATCAAATATATATTGTCAATATAATTCAGCCTTTGTAACTAGGTAGAACCTTTCTTATAGCATAGTTTTACTGTAGTGGTAGGATATAATGGCGACAGCCTTTACCAGTCGACGCTCTAGAGCTGTTTACACAGTGATTCAGGCAGCAAAAGCCTCTTACTAGAGGCTGGGAAGAATTCTTTCTTTCACGTAGTTGAAGTCCAACAGCTTGGGCTGGCCAGTGTGTATTGTGGTAAGGCCAGAGCATTTCGAATTGATGTAAAGTTTTTTAAAAGACAAATTAGTTGTTTCATTCCCTGTTTGAGTAAACAGTTTTCTTGTTCTTGATCTAAGTTCCTGGNTTTTTTTTTTTTTTTTTTTTCTTCCCGCCCCCCTCCTTCCCCCCAGCGCTAGCTTGGAACAAACAGTTCAGCCTTTGTCTTTTGACACAGATAAAGCACCTGTAAGCAATGCTCTGTCCAACTGTTTTATGTGCTGATTTCTCAAATCTGCAATAATTTACTTCATCAGGTTAATGTTTTTACCTGAATATAAATAAAAAAGTTTGCTTCACCTTTTTGTTCATAGTTTTGTACTGTATGCATAAAGTTCAATTGTGTAAATTACTGTAATGCAAGTAAATCATCCTAAAATCTACTTGGCTAACAGCCTGCAACTTGTGGATGATTTACTACTAAAACAAGACCTTTTAAGACCTCCAACTTAGAGGGCAATTTTTTCTTTCTGTGGGTTCAAAAAGCGGGCGATTACAAATATTCCTGAGATGTACCTGCTATATAGTTCATCTCTATGAAAACATGATAGTTACTTACTTTTATTCAACTTTGAGAAATCAAAATTCATTTCAGTGCTTAGAAATTGTTAAATTCTGGTCGATCAGGCTAGTATTTCCCCTAAACTAACAATAACAAGTTTTCTTTTATCTAGCTGAAGAACTTGTACCTCCAGAATATGTATTTCAGTACATGTAACGGACACTTTTCCAGTGAACATTCACAGAATTCCATGTGGTTGCTCATACCAGTGCCACTGAAATGTAATGCAAATCTGTCAAGAGCGTGAGTAGAATGTGAAATCTTTGCACAAAGAACCTGATAACTGAACAGTTTCTACTACCGTATTAAAACGGAAAGAAGGCGCTTCACACTGTACATATAATAATGGTAGTGCACAGTGCGGCATAGTTTTCATAAAACTTCAAGGCAGTGTTTAAACTATGGACTGGTGTTTAAATTGTTCTGATAACTTGATCAAACTGAGCACAAAAAAGTGTTTATAGTATGTGGATAGCAATTTGTTCATTTTTTAAGGTTCTATATTTTAAAAAAACTGACTTGTGTAAAAACAAAAAAGAAAAAAGCTAATATTTTGTATTAAAATATCATGTGTATTGATATTTTTTTTACCCATGTTGTCTCCCTCTAGAATCTGGCTTTCATCGACTTTGAAATTTTGAGAAGTTTTCAAATTTGATATATAGCCATTGTATAACTGTTTCAGTGGGAAAATAAGTTGTTGGTGGCCTGTTTAAAAAGGAAGGAAAAAACCCAAGTACCTGTGGTGACAATTGATTTTTGTTGTGCTGGCTGTCACTTTCAGCCCAGACCAAGGATGTAATTGTCCTGAAAAGTGAATGAAACCCTTTTGGGTGACACTTATTTTTTTCCTACCAAGGGCAGCTTTTAATGTATTAGAAGAGCAGTCTGCCTTAAAAGGTAAAGATAGTAAATTATGAGAATAAACTGAAGAGTCACAGTTCGCATGACTGCAATACTTTGCTACAAACAGAAATGTAATATCTAAGAGTAGTTGGGAACAAGTGGAGGGGTGGGGCAAGATCTTAGGGATTCCTCCTTTTTCAGGAACTTGGATTAAGGGGAAGGACTCACTAAAATCAATCGTAGGTGTGTGAGGACGATGTAGCCCTCAGGAGAACATGTAGTTGTCTTAGTACTGAACTGTTTTGTATATCTTTGTAAGGTATAATAAAAGGAACAATAAGAAGTCTTACTTTTTTGAAAATAGAGGCTTTTTTTAACATGGTAAGCTCAACTGTTTTTAGAGAACACCAGCCATCAGTTACTATTTTGGATGAGTTTCTCGTCCTAAATTAACAAGAGCACCAAAAAAATCATTCGTGGAAAAATGTGCCATCCAAGCACTGATAGCTGCTACTGAACTTGTGCAGTGATTTATTTTTTAACTTTTTTGTTGCTTTATACAAAAATCTCTTGCAGAAATCTTTTGTGTAGGGAATATTTAAGTAGTATTACATCTGACAAGAATTAGTAAGTTGTAATGCTTCTTCCTATTTTGTAGGAAGAGGGACAAGGATTCATTCCAAGTACGTGTAAAATCCCCATGCCCATTTCCAAACGAATCAGATACTGAAGTTTTCTGATGCAGATTGTTCACATAATTTAGTTGCCTAGGTTCTTCCTCCTTCTTCCCCCTCAATTCTATGTGTGGTAGTTTTTTGGTTTTTGGTTTGTGTTTTTTCTTTTCCTGTCTCCTTTCCCTTGCTGAGCTCTTCTCTGCTGAGAATGTGGGTGATTAAGGGCAGGGACTGACGAAATTCCAAGTGCCTGCATCACTTGTGCCCTCTTCTCTGGCCACTGCTGGAGGTAGGTCTGTCATCTGTGGAGTTTCGGGGCCCTGTCCCACCTGTTTTCAGCAACCTGCCTTCAAATGAGTAATAACAGTTCCTGTCATCTGAGAAGCCTGTACCTCTGCAGAGGGCTTTCTAACAGGAAATGAAAATCTGCCTGACCCCAGGGATAGTGCCTTGTTTTGAATGTGAACGTGCCTCCCCAAGTCAAAATGGTTTTCTATAGCTAAAGCCATTGTCAGAATGGGGAAAAATAGATGGATTACAATAAAAAGTTTGGAAGGGGTGCGGAAATCTTATTGGTAGTTGAGCCTTCTCAGGGCTTTTCGTCTCTCTCCTACTTTACTTTCCTGGTCTCTTGATAGTTGAACTGGAAAACCTTTATACCATGTGATCTTTCTGTGATCTTGCAGGAATTTCACAGCTGCGTGCTCTCAACTCGCTGTATCTCTCCCAATGCATTGTGTTTTTAATAGCTTTTTCTCAGATGAGTGTAGTTGGCTGCCCCAAGAGTAGCTGTAGTTACCCCACCCCAGTGCCCTCAGCACAACAGCAGAAGCTGCACAGTCACACGTATTTTAACAGAACATTAATGCACACTTATACAGCAGATAGGAAACAAATTTCACAGCTCTGCTGTCTGTGAGTAACTGTGAATAGCTCAAGGGATAACTGCTTCCGTGGACTGAGGGAGAAGATGCCTTTAGAGTAATACTATGTCCTTGTCTCCTGGCAGTGAAATGTGCGTGTATTGGTCAGACATAAAGCTCTTTGAGGGTGGAGGAGCAACAGGTCTTGAGTCTCATCCATTGCTGTGTGCATCTGGGGAGTCATGAAATCTTGAACCATTAACAGGAGAACTAAATGGAGGGGAAACATCCAATATTTTCAAGGCACTAGATTAAAGTTACCGATAGCTCTAAATCTAGTTTAGCAGCAACTTCTGCAAATCTGGTTCAAAGAAGAGAAAGAAAACAAAAAACGCAAACCACCACCCTAAAAGATGTAATAGGAGAGATGAAGGTGCATGATGCCCCCCTGTTTTTCCCCCACCCACCCACACCCCCCNCCCCCCCCCTTTTTCCCCCCCCCC
This sequence comes from Himantopus leucocephalus, assembly GCA_003993805.1. Taxonomy (NCBI): domain Eukaryota; kingdom Metazoa; phylum Chordata; class Aves; order Charadriiformes; family Recurvirostridae; genus Himantopus; species Himantopus leucocephalus. The sequence continues at coordinate 8,279,226 of RSEF01000009.1, forward strand.
CCCCCCCCCCCCCCCCCCCCCCAAAAAAAAAGGGGGGGAGGGGGGAATTCTTATTCCTAACTCCTCTGACATTTTGCTGTAGTTAAGAAGGAAACTGCCCAGTTCAAGCTGTAAGCAGCATGTTGGGATAAAACGAGTGTGTTGTGGGTGGGTTGGTTTGGGTTTTTGGTTTGGGGTGGGTTTTTTTTTTTGTGCTGTCTGTCTCTGTCCTACCACCCCCCTAATACTGGGCTGCGGCTGAGGGAAAATGTCGTCAGACAGCAACCACCCTCCCTGTTGTCTGAGACTGGGAAGAGGGGGCAGGAGGAGGTTTCCCTTTGTAAAGGTAAGGTTAAAGGCACTATACCCTTATATACTGAAAACCAAGGCACGTTGGTGCTACGGAGATACTTAAAAATACTGCAGTTATCCCATCTCAACAGCCGTTTCCCAAACACACAACTGAGAGAGAGGGAGAGAGAAAAGGTCATGAGGCTTCATGAGCTGTCTGGAGAGCACTCCTGGCTGCTCTCTGCTTTTACCTGTCCTGGATGGTGGGGTCCTACAGGAAGGGAAAATAGGGGATTTTTAGACTTTTGCCCTTCTATGGAAAACTACAATAAATCAGCATCAGAACTTGTGGTAAATAGCTATTCAACTTTTTTTTTTTGGATGGCATTTAACTCGGAAGCTAGTCATTGTGGATTTCTGCTTCATTGCTTCGCCTGTCCTTCCATTCTTTGGTTCCCCTCTCTTCCCATGGCTTTCTGTGGCTGTTTCATATGGTGGATGAGGTTAAATATTGAGAGCATTTAGTGTAATTGTTTCTGATAGGATCAGAGTACATCTCACAGATCTTCGGTAAAGTGAAGCCTGTGCTTTCAGGGAAAACAGCCACCTTAACTGATGCTTTGTAGTGAGCTACTGAAATGGATCATAGGAGTAAAAGCAGAATTTAGTTAAATCTAGTCTGTTTTAGGAGGCCTCTGAGCTACAAGTGACAGGAAACAGAATACTTAGGGCAAATATCATGTATGTGGCTTTACTCTTCCCTTAGCTGCTATCCAAGGCCGCCCAGGGTACATACAGGCCTGGTCTGACTGCAGCTCTTCTGTTCTCAGGACTTGCATGCAGAAGCCTCTGGCAGGCAGACGATGCAAGCAGTGATCCAGAAATAGTTAGCCAATCTAGCAGGTAGCACTTTATTTCCCAGCCTCCTTTTCCAACCTCTCCTCACAGATTACTTCTAGGTATCAAAACTGTCGAGACATTGGCTAAACAATGAAAATTTCCTACCTGAAAATGTCTTTTCTGAAGCCAGTGTTTCCCACAACTCTATTCTCTGCACTATGCTTCTCAAACAAATTGGCAGTATTTAATTTTTATGTCCTCACCTGGTAGCTTGGCATGCTTAATTTACTGAAAGTATTGATGTTACAAATCATTTGGAAAGCTTTCCCACAGTTTTGTTATTTCTTTGGTATGCAAAGGAGTAAAACTTATTCTGGGACACTAAAAGCATAAATCAATTCAAAAAGAGGGGAAAAAAGTCACTTTAAAATGGTTATCAAACAGCAAAATCATCCCACCTTTAGTAACACTGAGTTCTAAGACTGGTAATTTCCAACTTGCGGCCAGCGTTATCAGCTGCTTCTGCTAGACCAGAAGGGAGAAACTGGAGAGCAGCTCTGCTGAAAAGGGCTGAACACCGGTCAGCAGTGTGCCCTGGCAGCAAAGGAAGGCAACAGTATCCCACGCTGCGTTAACGGGAGTGCAGCAAGAAAGGGATTATTCCCCTTGGCTTCATATCCCCAGAAGAGAGATTTTGCAGTCTCCCTGGGTTATTCAAGACCCAACTGAATAAATCTGTTTGCTTTACTATAACGTGTCGCAAATCTAAAATTAGCTATCTCTAGAATTTAAAATCAAAACTGCATGCAGGCATTTACTAATGACTGAGAATCAAAAAAAATTGATAATGCATCTTAAATAATCTTACACAGTTTTATGCTACATCAGTCCTATCCATTTAAATAAGTTCAGCAGGAGAAATTTATATGCAGAGAGAAAGTATTTCTAAATTTTCCAATAAAATGAATGGAAATGACAAGGGTCTTTGCAGCTGCAGCTTCTGAGTAATCTCCACTTCAGAGAACTCTGTTTCAACTGACTGAAAATTACAGGCCTTAATTACTTCTACTTTTCTTAAAAGGGTTTTAATGTTCAAAACTTTTTCGGGCATCTTTTTTCTGTTTTTAGTATTGAATGAAGTGGTATTTACCTGTGTTCAGAAGCTGTTATGTCCCTGTGTTTATCTCTGTCCCAGCAGGTAGCGGGTCATCTCCAAATTCTTCCAGAATAAGTAGTTAACATGATTTAACAGCAGTTATGGAGAGGTGCCATGATTCCATATACAGGATTTTCTAGAAAGAGCAGTTCCTGCAAGTATTAATCAAAAATAAATTGAAAACTGCCTAAAAATTGAAAGATTAGGTAGAACTAGGAATGTGAAATGCAAAAGACAGGAAAAAGTTCTACTCCCATCCCACATATGGAATTTGAAAAATGAGTACTGATAGGTGAGTGACCAAAACAGTGCTGTGTATGTCCATGGTAATGCTCAAGATGTTTATGAGCATGTTGTATAACTGACCTTCTGCTTTACTGCGTTCTTGCTAATTTTTGGCAATATGTACCTGCAAAATAAACTTTCTGCCAAGAGCTCGCTGTGCAGTTTACATATTTATTGAGCCTTGATCCTATGAAATGTGTGGGCAAAGGAACAGAGAATAAGATACTGTTTGTTATCAGGTGCACGTTTTTCCGAGACCATTGTAAATTCCAGCTGTCAATAACATTTGATATTGTTTTTGGTAGCTGTGGGATGCCTGAATTTGAGTGGATACGGTCCTGCATGCCTGTAACAGTGTAAACAGAAAAAGGTGTAGCAAGGAGCTACCAATTAGCTGAGATCAAGTAGGATTTGACTTGTGTATCAATTATTTGGTCAGAGGTATTTATAGATTCACCAAGCAATCTGTAATGCAGTTTCATAGAAAAATATTTGTCTTAGGAATGACAGTGAAGAAACAATGATAGGAGTTAAAACTAGAAAGGAGGAACAACCATGCTACATGACCTAACAAAACTGACACTTGCAGATAGCTGCTGTCTGGGTTAGTGATTCTCTGGCAGCACTCATTTCATAGATACTGTATTTACTTCTTTCAAAAGTAAGAGTATAAGTAATGTACAAGAGAAGTTGCATTAGCTAGGCAGAGTGGGCAGCTTTACCACAAATCCCTCAACTTGAATGTGGAAGCGGTGTTAGTAATAAAATAGGGGGAGACTGTAAGTACCAACTTTATATAGCTATACATTACCTTTATCTTCTGTTATCCTTGTTATTGTTGCTACATGCGTTGTGTTACAATTACTATCCCCATTCTTGGTTTCCTGTTTTTCTCCTTTCACAACTTATTTTTCAGTAATCTTACACTCAAACACATTCAACTGCCACCTTCATACTAATGATGTACGGCTTTTATCCTTCTGTATCGGCGCAGACTATTTCTGACTAAATTCCAGTCTTTATGTAACACCACTGATATTCAGATGTTTAATATTTGTAAGTTCAAAATAAGGCTTTTAATCATTCTTCCAAGAGCTTTTTTCATTAATTTTTAAAATTCTTTTTAAAAATACAACCATCCTTCCTGTCAGTCTGGCCTTAAACACAGATTCTTGCATCCATAATGGATCTGAATGTGCTGATGCCTTTTGCTTAATAGGTCCTCTATTATCCACATACATCTTTCAACAGATATATCCATTACATAACTGGCATTTTTGTTTAGGTTTTCATTTTTTTACTAGTAAAGGGAACTCTCCTTTGTTTATTCCTGTTCAAGGGACAGATATACAGACCACTTAAGTCTATTGCTTTGCTTGTGTCAACCATCTCTTCTGTCCACCTGTATCTCTTAGCTCCCTTTTTTCCACCACAGTAAACATAAAGTCCTTGTCTTTCAATGCTCCCAAAAAGAACCTTTTCCCCTCTTATTCTTCAATTCTTCATCTTGCACCTGTACGTATTCTCAGGTTACTTCAGACACCTTAAAATGAATCTTTCAAAAGCCTCTATGCCATAATGTTTACCCCAGAAATGATCATGATAAATGACAATTGCTGTCCATGCTTACGGGTTGTTGTGATGGTTGATATTGTCTCGTTGTGTCCTTTGTGCTGTGTTGTCTTTCTGTAGTGCCTGTATGTTTCTACGTATGGCATCAAACAGAACATTGTTGCAAGCAGAGTGTCTCAGAACTGTTACCCAATCTGGAAATAGGAGCGAAAAGTTACCAGCTGCCAGGGATTTACTTTTTAATCTTTTTTGAGAAAAAAAAAATCTAACTATTAAACTTTAATTTGATTGATATCTAAGGGAAATAAATTAAGAGCAATAATTTTAGGAATTAGGCAATTCCAGTTAGTTAGTTGTCAATATAAATGCTCTTATCAAAGATATTATGGCTCTGTGTTATTTCTTTTAGGAGGCCTACTTATTTGATTCTTAATCATGAAAATGCATCTGTTCACACCTGAGTCAATGTGAAGATCAAAATAATATGTAATACTCTGTAATAATGTCCTTTACACTTACGTTATGTTCATATAGTTTTAAAAGGTGTTAAGAAATCTAGATTATATTTGCTTTGTATTACACAATATCAGCAAAACAGGTTTCCAAAAGGCAAATCTGCACCTCTCATTCAGTTTTTATAGTAAAATTACTCTCATGCAATGTAGCCTTCTTACTTGGCTGAGGTATTTTATGAAATCTACTGGTAAATTCAAGTTAAGCACTCTTCTACAGAGCTTGCCTCATTTTTCATTTATTAGAGCTTTGTTTAAATGCATGACTTCCCCTCCAGAGCAACAAGGAATAGGTATTTTCCATTTGCTGCTAGGCGGTACGCAGCACAGATACACACTGTACTGCTGCTTTTCTAAACAATGTGTTGTTTGCCAGAGAGACTGAGCTGCAGCACCTATGCACGTAGCTGAAGCTGTCAAATGGATGACACAGATTATTTCTGCCATGTGCTTTTTTCTGTAATAAGAAGTACTTAATATCTTGCCTTTTTGACTACGGAGATTAGATAAAATTCATGTGACAGTGGAAAACCAGACACCATGAGATTTATCCCTTGCTCTATATGCAATCAAAGATAGCACTTTGGTTTTCAAGTTCACAGTTTATGTACCTTTATTTAAAAATCTTCAGTAAACTTGCAAATATCAGTAACTCTGTTCCTTTGTTTTTTCATAAATATGCAATTTTTTTTTTCGGAATCTATAATTGCTAAGGAAAGGAACAGTTTGCTTTACAGTGATCAACACCTTGACACTGTCTTCTGCAAAACCAACCAGCCATCCTCCCAAAAGCAAAAGCTTCATTTGCAGAGGTGCCACCTAATGCAAAAATGCCCGCCTGCCTGATAAAGGTCACTTGTAACACTGTAGCACACACCAAAAGTGTGTGCACTAGATTTTGAGATAACTAGATGTTTATCTTTGAGATAGCATGCCAAGTTTTAATTACTTAGATTTCTCATCACTTGAACAAAAACCTGTGCGCTAGGGACTTCAATATGTGCCTTTCTACTCTGGAGAATCCTGTAAGCATACTTTCTTTCCTTGTAGTTAAGAGGCACTCCATCACTTTAAATCAAAAAAAAAGAAAAAAGAGGTAAAGCTGAATGTGGAATATAAATGAATGATTCTGTGTTTCCTATTTTGAATTATTGACTTGTTAAACCATGTAGGAGCATGAACTTTGTAGCCATGTATGGAGCTAAGCAAGAAGACATTAAGGAAAAATAAACAATTTGCTGTTGCTCTGGTTTTATAATAGACAGTAGGATAGCGTGAGTAGTTGTCACTGCTGTATTAATACAAGAATGTCTGGTGTGTAGCCATGAAGATGAAAGTAAGCTATTTAAGGTTTTTAGTACTGTAGATTTCCATGATTTTTTTAGTAATTTTGGAAACACAAAATATGAATATATAATTTATTCATCCAGAACTAAAAGTAGAGGAAGTAATTCTACCCACTAGTGTGTTATATAGGATCTGCCAGCCTGAAAAAAAGACAAGTTGGCATATTCAAGTCACTCTATGATTTTTTGAGTTGAGTTGGTATGTCCTAAATCACTCTCTGTCTGATCTCAGAAACTGAATGATTCTAGGACTAAGGCGCAGATTAAGATGTCTATATTTTGTGTTCCCAAGTCTCAAAAGACATCCAGGGCTCAAGTGATACAACCACGTTTGCCTGTTACTGTAGCTGACCTAGTGAACCCCTACCAGACAGTACCTATCCTGCTATGACTACTGAAAGCAATTAAGAATCTTCATCTATATTTGTGTTAGTAATACATTTCACATCAGGTATTATATTTATTTGTTTATTGTAACTTATGTGCAGGCGACACTTACACAGTCTGGCATTTATTTCTGAAGATTTTTATGGTATAAGGAAAAGCCAATGCAATTTTTGGCCTATTCCCTATGCAGTTTTTACAGGCCCACAGGAATCTAAACATATTGCCTGTTTCCTCAGAAACCAATAATTGTTAATAGGTGATACATTTTCTTCATGCAGTTATTTGCAGTGATTTCACAAGGAGAAACGGTGAGTATTCAACTTCTATTGCCATGAAATGTCCATGTGAGCTATAGCACATTAGTCAATAAATACAGTGACCAAAAGATGTTCAGAAATGGCTTGATCTTAGTGTAGAATCACCTACAGAAGTGAAAAGGCTATGTAAACGACACTGATAACATGTAGCTTCTTAGTCTGTGAGAAAGAAGTAAAACTAGATCCAGTGGGTTACTGATGAAACTAGATGAATTCAGACTAAAATTATGATTTAAATTCTTGAGAAAAATATACCTAGAGACTTCATAGCTTGTGGTATTCAAATAAAGACTGGATACTGTCATTTATGCATATTTCTAATCTTGACATAAAATAAATGAGAGGTTCTTTATGTGGGAGACCCAATGAGAATTGCCGCAGAACTGTCTTAAAGTATTACCGTTTTGTTTTCAAAACGTTTCAAGAAACAGTGGATACAATACATAACAGGCTGTTATTAACTCTGGCCAGGAACTACGTGGAATGCAAATACACATCCATTCCCTCTGCAAATGGCACTGATACCTTGAATCTGTGGAGCCTCCTTTTCCCTGATTTCAATTGATGTTAACAACACATACATTGCACAGTGGCCCCTTTTTCAGTGTAAGTGTTTTTCATACTGGCTTCATTGTTTTCCCATAAATAGTGCATATATGACACTTAATTTTTAAAGAATTTAGAGCCTGATGTTTTCTATAGCAAGCTTTATCATTGTGTAAATCAGTAGTTCAGAGCTATAGGATGAGTTTTCTACTTACCACTGGATTCCTGTAGGATGTCAGGCAAGAATCCAACTTGTTGGTTGGGTGTCTAAATAGTTCAGGATCTGGGCTGGAGCTTGCGCTGCAAGATTGGGCTAATATCGCTTCCTCACCTCAGTGGTGGATGGTGAGAAGGTGGCGAGTCATGATGAGCGCTAAGTTAAATGGGAGCCTGAAGATTCAATCTGTAAAGGATTCAAGGTATTTTGTGGATCCACATTTACTAAAATACATGTATACATGTCTTATTTGAAAGAAATGCCTAATCAGAGAACAAAATTGAAATGACAAGCTTGGATTCAGCCATAGTCTACTACTTATAAATGACATGTATGAGAACACAGAAAAAAGGTGACTTTTATCTCTGAATTTTAAGTCTAGTGAGGGTGATGTTATTGAGCAATAATAAATTTAAAAACTTGAAAAGAAATGAATATTCAAAAAAGAAGACTTGAAAGAATAATGGTATAAAGAAAAAAAACCAAACCACATAAATTCAGTTTTGCATTTACTGTGAAATTTTGTGTTGAAATTAGAACAACAAAAGCAGTTCACTATTTATGATATTTTTACTGTTGGCTGCTGCCTTGAGAATCCCATGTGCTGGCTGTCTTGTGACCACAAACCAAACAAAAGCATCACCTTTTTTTTTACTGCTCAGGAAAAATAACAAAGAGAAATATTAAGCCTTAAAATTTCTCACTAGATTACCTTANTTTTTTTTTTTTTTTTTTTTTTCCCCTTTCAGGTAAAATGTCTATTCAAATTTTATTTATCCTTCTCTTCTCCTCTGTACAGTTTCTGATATGTACGGTTTTCCGGTCAACCAGAATATAGACATCATGTCCTCTGCCATATGCATCTTGAAATTCATAGGAATAAAACCTCATTTACTTACTGGATATAAAAATAGCTCTTCTTGAGAAAAAATAGTTCTTCCTTCAAGTTCTCATGGTCAAATACTTGTTCTGATAGCTGTCATATTAAGCACATCACTTGAATTAATGAAACATCTATGTAAATTCTAAGATAAAGATTTAAGATAATTCTGACATAATATTTAAGATTCTATGCTTGGCACTTGCTCTGGTTTTTTGACTACAAATTACTGTCTATATGAATGAGACATTATAAATTATTTTTTTAATCTCTACTGAAATTGTAGTCACATCAGGTCATTATTTGAAAGCCTAAGTCATGCCTTAAGAATAGAGCAGAAGACTGTGAATGGCAAAACCTATACGTTCTTTCTTAATTATTTTATTGTCTCTACGTTACAAGATTTAAACACCTTGAGCTATGGCTGCGTTAGTTTCAACATTTGTTTTGTGATGTTACTTTCTGAGAAAGTTTTCAAACAAGCTCCTTAAAAGTTGATTCAAACTTCGTATAAATATACAGGATTTTACCCAGTGTAGTTTTATTTGCTTAAAGGTGGGTCCAGATTAGTCTTTCTGTAAGATGAATTTCTCATTTCATTAAGTACAATAATACTTGCTGTAGTGTCACCCAGGACGGTGATAAAAAACATTGTAAGGGTATTAAAAGCACATCTTTGCTGCAAAAGTGTCTGTTTTCAAATTATGTGTACAGCTTTTTGGGGAAAGGTGCAGTAGCTATTGAGACAAATTTTCTGGCAACTTTTAGAGAAAGATCTTTCTTAAATAGCTGACAGCAATTTTGTTTGTGAAACGTCTATATTGTGTAGAGGTATGGATTAATTTTAGTTCATTGTTCTAAAAATATATAGAAAATACACAGGATGAAAAAAAACCCTGTGAACCAAACAAATAGGTGAAGATGTGGGAGATCCCGCCACCCCTGAATTGTCTGTCTGCCACTGATGAAGCCGGCATCATGGATTTCCACAGCACAGTATGTTCATGCTCCCCAAGACAAGAGTTTAACTTCTGCTTTATGGATTTTGTCTTAAAATGTAATTTATAATTCCCACAATGAAGAATGTTTCTGCACCTGGGCTGGCAGCTTTCTCTTGATACTAGTTGTATCAACACCCCTCTACTTGTACTGCAGATCCCCTCAACAGCAGAGGGTAAATAACAACATATACATTCACTGTCGACAGTGGTAAACAAATCAGCATGCTTATCACCAGTTTCCTATATCAAAGTTAGCAAACAAAAAGACGAAAGCATGCAACTTCAACCAGCTTAATGCAGCACAGAAAAATAAAACAAATATAAATACAAGAGCCAGGGAGGAAAGCAGATAAAGCCATACACATTGCCAGGGAGCAGGGTATTTGCCAGTCTGCATCAAGTTAAAAGAAAATAGCAATTATTCAGGTGCATATGAAAATAAAGCACCATTTACCTCTCATTCACTTATAGCTGTGAATGATATAGTTTTTTTCAAATTTGTTTCTGTTCAGATCCTTAAACTAATCTTCTTCTGTAGGCAAAAACTGCGCCACAAACCCATGAACATCAGCCAAAACCTGTTCCGATGTGAAGCACCTGAATACGCGACTTCCGAGGTGAGCGTTACTGAATTCTGTGGGCTGGTTATGTGTTTAAATATGTACTTCAATATTTTGATAAATCGAGGTGTGGATCATTCAAACAGTTATATTAATAGAATTTGCTGGAATAGAAACTATGTGTTTGGAAAAAGAAAGTTAAATATGTATAGAATCTTATGAAACACAATGTTAAACAAACAGTAATAGTTTCAGTTGCAGTGATTGTGGCAATGATTTTCAAAAGGATTTAGCTATAATTTTGGCAGCTGTTGGATATGGGACTGGGAACTCAATGGGCAATTTCAGAAATCTGACTCCAGTTGCATGAGTGGGACCCTTCTGAAATTTCTCAAATGAAATTAAAACCCCAGTCCTTTTGGCAGATTGGAAGTGAAACTCCTGAGACGCTTTAAAGCAGGCACAAGCTGTGGGAGAGATGAGGAAAATGTCAGTTCTGCACTCTGCAAACCAGTATCATAAAGACATGATTGCAGTCCAACCCACAACATGAAATGAAAAAGAATCCAGTCGCTGTTCAGAAAAGGCTCAATATGGTAACTGTCTCATCTAAATTTTAGCTCCTATATTAGTACAGAAAAATGTAACTAACAGTAGGTGGTTTTAAAAGAATTCACCAATATTTAGAAAAAAGATCATTGTTGTTATGGGGGACGTTTAGAGCATGTAACTTCCTCTTAGGAAATCACAGAGATTTTTGTTCCTCACTAAATATTTAATCACAACAGATTAAAAAAAAAAATCTTTGCAAAATCTCTTTCAAGCCACTAGAGGATGAGTACTTCTCCATCAAAATAAATAGTTAAGCTGTAATGTAGCTTATCTAAGCCACACTAATAAGCTATTAGACTGGTAATACAACTCAAATTCTAGCAAGTGTAAATGAGGCAGACAGCTCGAATCCTTATTGAATAATAAGATTAGTAATTTGTTTATGGAAAACTGACTATAAAATTATTTAAACTATGCATATTGGAACATTAAAATGCATAAAAAGATACAGCATTTTGGAAAATCACTAGCTAATTAGGCAAGCATAGTCTTTTCTGTTGTACAGTTAAATATTTCCTTATGAAAATGGCAATTATAATGCACTTATATATTCCATACAATGCTAAGGAAACTCTTGTGATATAGTTACGTCCAATCTGACTCAGAACACCATGTTATGTCCTGCTCTGTTGGTTGCATTGGTTGACAAGCTTATTTTTAAAGTTGTTCTCTTCTGCAAATACCATGCTACTACATCAACAAAAGTCATTATCTGATCTAGCTGTCAGTCTTGAAATAATCTTTTCTAATACTTATCTATATTGTCTTACTACTAAAAAGCCTCAGATAGACCAGAATTACTGAACCCTTTGGGGAGTACCAAGAACAATTAAAAAATAGGGGTACTACATAAACAGTCTGTTCAAGCATCCTGTTTGTTGGAGAGGTTGGTCAGCCGGTCAGCACAATTAGCATCAGCCAGGAGACGAGTTTGAGCAAAAGGAAAGATGGGTCAGGTTAGAGAGTTGAACGTCTTTTCAGATTGTCTGGTTCTGATGATTTGTTCTATAAGATATTTAGAGAACTGGCTGCAGCTAGTTATTAACAATGATTTTTGACAAGCTGTGGGGAAGGGTGAAGTCCTAGAAGATTGGGAAAGGACAAAAATTTTTATTGAGAAGGACAGAGAGAATTATAGCCCGGTTGCTTTAACATCAAATGCCACAGCGACCTGGGATATAAATACAAGTTATTTCAGAGCACTTGGAAGATAACAAGGAGACAAGTAGCAGCCTCTGTGGACTTATCAAGAACAAATCATGTCAGACTAAATTATTTTCTTGCAGAACAAGGCAACAGATCCTGTGAGCGGAATAGAACAAACAAACAGTTGTTATAACTTGACACGGGCAAGGCCTTTGGCATTGCTTTCCATGACATTGTTATGAACAAGCTTAGGAAATTAATAAGAATATGTTTCTTAGGGTGGCAAAATTGGTTGGAAAAAACGTACTTAAAGAACTGTAAGTAGTATTTCAGTTTCAAATTGTAAGAATGTCTTCCAAGTTCCTGGATTTTACTGAGATGGGGCATTTGACAATGATCAGTAAAGAAAAGAAGATGAACTGGTCTGGTAAGTACAGCAGGGTTTTTTTGTCTCGACGTGGGAAGGGGTCTGATGAACAAATATTGGTAGAAAAAGTAACCTTAAGGAGAAGATAGTTGTAAAATAAACAATTTAATTCAAATACATATAAATAAGATTGTTTTTTATTTGTATTCCCTCAGCGCCTATAGGCTGTAGTAAACATCAGAACCCACCGTTGTCTGGGTCGGGGGGATGTTAGTGAGATCAGCTTGCAGGAAGGACTCATTCCAGAGCTCGGGCGGCAGCAGCCGGAGCAGCGGCAGCAGAGGGAGCCGGTGCGGCGCGGAACGGGCCGCTGCCAGGGCCGGGAGGGACAAGCGGGACCGTGGGGTGGTGGAGGAGCAGTGACAGTTCTCTTCAGCCTGGGTGCGGGGATCGAGGATCGTGTTCCGGCTGCTAGAAACCCTGATGAGTTTTCGGTTCAGTTAGCATCATCAGTTATTTCTGCCCGTGATACAGGTTTCAGCCGTATGTGAAGTGCAAAGGTTTATAAAGTGTTATCACGCTGCTGCCATCAGTCCTCCTGTAACTGTGAATGTGAAAAGTCGTTAGATTTAAATGCTTCACTTTTGCAGGAGCAAATGAATAGGAGGTCAGAGAATGAGGATGATCTTCCTGCTGTCCATTAACTAATTTACAACCATGTATCTTAGTTCTAGTCAAAGGCAGTAAAAAAATCCCCCAAAGACTAGCAAAATATAAATCGATTTTTTTTAAAGTCAGCCGCAGATAACCTCAGTTGAGAAAAGACACAGCTTTTTTTTTTTTTTTTTTTTNTTTTTTTTTTTTTTTTTTTTTCAATATGAGAAACGACAGGCTTCATTGTTATGCTTTTCATACTTTGGTCTCAATAGAACTTTAAAGCAATTATCAGCAGATTACACGTGTGAAACAGTGCATCAGAAGCAGAGGGTGGGTTCTCCCGACCGCGGAGTTCGCCTTTCAGGGCGTTTGTCCAACCCCGGGCAGCGCTGGATCCCGAGCGCCGTTCCAGCGGCATTCGCGCCCCTCACGCGAACTGGAGGCACCGACAGACCGGCGACGCCCGTCGCGGGGGTCGTTACCGCGCCGCTCCCGCCATAAACCCGGCTGGGCCGTGCCCGGCGCCCGAGCAGCGCGGCGCAGCCGTTCCGCCGCCCGGGGGCGATGGGGCGCGGGCGCCGCTCCGACCGGAGCTCGGCCTTGGCTCTAGGGACGGAATAACGCCGGCCTCGCCGCCCTCCGGAACCTGCCCCGGGCCGCGGCCACCCAGCGCCGGCCGCCGCCGCCGCCTCCCCGCCCGTGGCCGTGTCCCGCGGCGGGCGGGCGGCTGCCCCCTGCCGGGCGGCGGCGGTGGCGGCGCGGCTCCTCCCCGCCCAGTCCCCGCCCGCCCGTTGCCCGGGGAACGGGGGTAGGGAGCAGCCGGGCGGCCGCTGCCTCCATCCCCTCCTTCCTTCCCTCCCCGCCGGTGCCCGCAGCGGAGCGGCACCCGCACCGCACGCCGAGCCGCCATGCCCCGAGCCGCCCCGCTCCTCCTGCTGCTGCTCGCCCTGGCCCAGCGCCGCTCCTGCCTTCCCGCGCCGGCCACCGCCGCGCCCCCCGGCCGGGACCCCTGCCTCAGCCAGCCCTGCCGCAACAACGGCACCTGCTCGCCGGTGCCGGCCCGGGGCCCCGCCGCGCCCCGCCGCCTCCAGCTGCTCCTGCCCCAGCCTCCGGCCGCCTACAGCTGCGCCTGCCCCGCGGGGGTCACCGGCACCTTCTGCCAGGTAAGGGGCGCGCCGAGAGCGCCCTGCGCGTCCCTCCCGGGGTGCCCCCGCCTCAGCGCCCCCCCCCCGCCCTGCGTCCTTGTGCCCGTCCCTGCCCTTGGGTGTCCCCGCTCGGTCTGCGGCGGGCTCCCTCCCGTCCGCCGTCCGCCTCGCCCCCACCCCGTCTGCGGGCGGCTCTGCCCGCCCTGCCTCGCTCCGCACCCGGTCGCTCCGGTGCCTGTTCGCCGGCCCGTCCGCCTCGGGAGGCGCGCAGCGGCCGCTGACCGTTCCCCTGGCGGGCGGCGCNCCCCCCCCCCCCCCCCCCCCCCCGGCGCGCGGCCGCTCCCTCCCGCCGGCTTCTCGCGCGGCGGCCGTTGGTGCCGTTAACGGTCGCCGCGTGCAGCCAAGGGCTGCGGGCGGCCTCGGCTGTTCCCCGGGCTTTCCGAGGGGCCGGCGGCGCTTCGTGCCGGTGGACGCCTAAAGCGGGTGCCGGTGGTGCGAGCGACGGGCAGGGAGCCGTGCCGTGGGCTGGCACGGGGGGAGCCGCTACCCCCGGGCGCGACAGGGACACACCGCCGGCGTGAGAGCGGCTCGGTTACAGGTGAATGAGGGCAGGACTGAGCTCAGCCAGCGCCTTCCAGGTTAACCTCGGTACCAGGGCCACCCCCACCGTCCAGTCCCCGCAATTTATTGAGTATTGACTTGTTTTAAGGTGAAAAGGATGGCCCTTGGAAGTGGATGCTGTATTGCGCTGAATACTAATCATTAAATCCTGTCTCCGGTAGTCATTTTCATGGGCTAGGTGTGCTTGCTCCCACGTTTCGGGTGCTGCTTGGATTGATTTTGAATTCTGAAAGGTCAGAATGCTCAGAGTAGGGATAATGATCTTAAAATATGGAGAGGCAGTAAGCCGTATCTTTCTAAAGTGCTTGGTCATATTGGGTTTTTGTGTAATAATACAATCTAATTTAATTATTGTCACGTGAAGATCATAATTTTTTTTCGCCCTCTAGCATTAAGGATGAAAGTCTTTGTTATCATGTTCAGAAATTCACAAAAACTTAATCTTCCATATCTTTAGATAAGGGAAAGCAGGCATAGGGACAAAGAGGCTTGTTTCCTGCATATGTATATGATGCTACGGGTTACTTTCCGTGACAGCAGTGTACAAAAGGCTATATGGATTCGCTACCATTTCTTTGGATAATGCTCTCTGTTTTAAGTGGATTTGACATAGAAGCAAACGAATTCAAGTAAATGCAGTCTGCCTTTTAGGTTTTTGTTACTGTTCCTTGGTCAATAGTACCCAAACTATACTATTGAATAGATGAAAGGGATAATACGTTTACTGAAGACTTAATGTGTAGGTGAGTATAAAAGTCATTGTAAAGTAGGAGCACTATGCACAGAGTTCTGTGCTTGCCTTGAAATGTCTCAGTTGATTCAGTTGAGCAACGAAAGTGAAAATATTTACACTAATGAGATTCTGTAAAACCAGAGCGATAAAAGTGGATTAAATAGATTTCTCTGGCTAATTTTAGCTGTTGTCCTCTTAAGAATTTACTATGTTTCTATCACTACAAAGAAAGAGAGCGCTGTGTGTTTGCTTCTGCTTGTTGCTGTTAGACTTAAGTGTCTGAGGTCCATGACTGAAAGATTAATGACCCTTTTAAAGACTTAGTAAAATCTAATCCTTACTGATATCATACCTCCTGTGAAGTGTTGTGCCTGGGGAACTGGATTTAATTGTCTTTCTAATAAAAAAGAGAGGCAATATTTTCATAGCACTTATGCTTTTTGTTAACTAATAAGAGGAGGCTTACAGTGTCATATATCTTGTTTCTTTTTATAAAATACTGAGTAATGACCCTTGCAAGAGAATCTGATAAACAAATGAATGCCACTTCTAGCTGTCATGTCAGCAGTTGAAGTATGGGTGCCAGTTAACTATGAAAAGTTAATATGTTTTTGAAATGTAACTTTAATTAACTAGAGAGCAGGTGGGTTATTTAAAGGGGTAATATAAACACAATATATATAAAGTTGAGGCTTTGCTCATTTTATCAATATAGGCAATGAATAAATATTGTATGAGTGCATTAATTCTTGTGTTGCTCGGTTGTTCGGATGCCTAATGGCTTAAACTTCTGCAAAGAAAGGTAAAACCAGTCGTGCTTTCCAATTCAATGAGAATAAATAACTGTATGGCTTTAAAAATAACTATAAGGGTTTTTTTCTCGTATCCCTTAAGTGTTATGAGAAAACTCCAGGCTAAATCAGTGGATCATTGCGATATACCTAGGCAGTGGGTTTTCAATTTACTGCTGAGGTTGCTATTGAACAGTTGGACTTGCAGAGGGCAATACCAACAGTGGAAAAAAGAATGGCAATTATTATGCTTAAATATCCAGATCATGGAGGGTAAATTTGCATTTTTTTTTTTTTAATTTGCGATGGAGCTGGAATCTTTTGGGAACCCCACTTCCCTAAAAATATGTATTTACTTTAATGTTACATCTTGTAACGAAGGCACCATTTTGCTCAGATCTGTTGAGATGTAGAATGAAACAAAAATGTTCTAAATGTGCCTACAAGTCAACTGGGCATAGCGAAGATGATAATGTAGAAGGATTGCTAACAGTCAAAGTTGGAGATTGCCCACAAATTTTGTTGCCAAAGTTTTTACTTTAACTGGTTTTGATGCACTTGACGATGCTGGTGCTGGCATAGGAAAAGTGGACATCACATACACATGAGATACTTCTAAAGGCCCAGAGCTTTCCTATTGCCAAGCGAAGTATTTAACTTGGACTTAAGCCAATTCCATGATCTTGTTATAATTGCTTTAGTAACTCATTATTTATTTAACAACAGAAATTATAGGTCCTCTTAGTATATCCATCCCGTGAATTATGCATGTGTATATAGCTCACATTACTTATGGCTTGAATACATTTTGTTTTGCAAACTTCAGGTTTGTTTTGTTACGGATTGTCTGGTTTCACATTGCAGGACATTGCTCTTATCTAACTCCCTTTCTTTTCATGATTGTGATTTTTTTCCCATTTCTTTACCATATTTCTACTCTGTATAAAGAAGAAATAGAATTGATGTGTTGAAGTGTCTTAAACTTTAGTCTGAGCAAAGAAATCCTGTGTATTCTCAAGGAAACGGGGCAAAAATTCTAGTGAATTCAACTGCCCTTCTGCAGGAATTTGAAATTAGCCAGTTCTCAGCTTTACACTGAGAGAATTTGATGCAATTAATTGAAATGATCTGAGTGACAGATATTAAAATTCCCTAAGCTTTATGTTCCCTAAATTTTTACTTATATTTTACTTTAAAAGGTGAACATTAACCTTTATTTCTAACCACTAGTCTAATTACTATTCTGTGATTTCTAGTGACACGTATAATCCAATACAATTGTTTTGCTTGATCAGGAAATTAATGAAATAATTTTATAGTTAGGAGGCACTACATAGGAAATGAAAAGTTCACGAGAGACTCGATCATTTGCTTAAAAATACAGAATCTGAACTTAGTTAATTGCATTAAATTGCCTGATGTTTATTCGGTTCCATGCTAGTGCTAATATCATTAAAAACTATCATGTGAAGAAAAATTAATTTATTAATGCATTTTAAAATACTGGCATACATGCTTCTTTTGTTTTAGTTGCTTTTCTTGGCTTTGTTTGTATGTTGTTTTTTATTTTTTTCTTCTCTCCTTTGGTTGATAATTTTCCCTCATTCTTTTACCTTAGTGCTTTTTAATATGCTTTTAGTTATTTTATAGATTGTGTTAGTAACCAAAACTAGAAAACAAGCGGTGTCCAAGCATACTAAACCAGCATTCTGACTTTGCAGCAGTCTTTTCTGTATAGTCTGATAAGTGATGACTGGATGTTCCACTTACTTCTGAGAGTGATGTGGTAGCCACTGATGTAATAATGTTTTTGAGTTAATATTGAAATTATTATTTTAGTAGCAAAACATTCTCTTTGGTCTTGGGGAGGATTTGTTGTGGTCACTCTAATGGCTATCTTTCCACACCTATAGCGGAAAATATTTTTTAAATTAATTGTGCATGGCTTATTTAAAATGGAATTTTAGAAATCTGTAATCGGAGTTTAAAAAAGTCAAAGAACTGATATTAAAAAGACTAATACAAATGGACAGTAGTTTATCTTTTAAATTTTGTTCTTAGAATGATAAATCCCCNCCCCCCTCCCCCCCCCCCCAGATTTCTGCCTGTTTTTCTTCGTTCTCTACTTTTTTGTACTTTTTGAATACCAGGTGAATTTATTCTTGTTTTTGATCATGGTATTTGAACATTTGTAGACTGTGAAGCAATGATTCAGTTTTTCATTCTGTGCCCCCTGCCTCTATTTTTTATCCTGTGTTGGGGCTTTGTTTCTTTTTCTTTGAATTTATTTCTGTTCTCACTACATTTCTGATAATGTGCTGTTTAATGCTGAATGCAGAAATCTAGGGTTAGAAAACTGCTACACAGAGAAGGATTATTGCTTCTTGACTTAATGGTCTAATACTTCAGAGTAAGTGGTACAAAATTTCATTGGCCAGGTTATTTCAGGTTGCACTGGACAGGACATCCTTTACTCTAACTGCAAAATCACCTTCATGTGAGTATCCTGATTAATTCTTCACGAGGTCCTGTTTTATATTAAGGGCTGACATCCCTTCTGAAAGGTCTCTAAATAATCCTTGAATTCACAATGAGTTCTCTAGCATATTTAAATTGCTAATTTTTTTTCCATTCTGTACTCATTACTGAAGAGTATATACTTAGATTATGTGGTTATTGTGATGCAAGTGTTTTGTTATGTGACCATCCTCTTTGCTGTTTTATCTTTAATAAGAGTAAATTGTATAGTTAGTAGATGGCCTGGAGTTTTCTTGTTTTATTTGGATGTAGTTTAGCATGAGGTCTGAGGTACCATGTCATTTCCTGCTGTCTAACTCTGCTAACTCTTGCAGTGCTTTAAAGTCACAGAATTTAAATATTTGCATTGATGCATATATTGTGTGTGAGAAGAGGCTGCGAGAGCTCGGTTTGTTTTTCATGGAGAAGAGGAGGCTAAGGGGGAACTAAGTGCCATCCTCAACTACCTAATGGGTGGTCACAGAGAAGATGGAGCAAGACTTTTCTCAGACGTGGTCAGTGAAAGGCCGAGAGGTGACATGTGTTAAAGTAGGGGAAGTTGCAGTTAAATCGAAGGAAAAACTTCCTGATAATGTTGGTTGACCAATACTGGAACAGGCACTTGGAACAGCTGTGAGATGTCCATCCTTTGAGATCTGGGGCTTGAGTTCCCAAAACCCCAGGTACCTTGGCCTGGCATTGGCCTTGGCCTGAGCAGGGGTTGGACCAGAGAACTCCCTCAGGTCCCTTCCAGCCTAAACCATTCTAAGATTCTGTTCTGTGATTCTGTATGTACACACACCTGTATATATTTTTTTTTTCCCCTAGATTTTGCGTTTGCCTATTACTCTTGTCCTGTGCCTGCCTCTCCTTTGCTGGATATTCTGCTAAATTATTTCCATGTTATTATATGGATATGTTTTGCATAAAGTCTAGACTGTACCTGGAAGCTGACAAGCACACTGCTTGTGTGAAGTGCAAGCAGGAGTTCTTAAGATGGCAATATTACTGATAAGGTATCTGAAAAATCTTTAGTATGAATTTCAGGTCACTTTGTTTACAGGTCCTTTAGTCACAAATTAGTTTTCTCCCAATTCATAGTAATTGCTGAGTTTTTTTCTTCAAGTAACAATTGTGCATCCCACAGGACTGATGGATGTTATTTGTTTTCCATGAGCTGTGACCTGTAAGTGAAGTATTGTTCAGGTACTTGATGAGATTTGATCTCTGTGGTTGAAGTGGGACGGGTTAAGTTCCGCAGTACGGCTATGCGAGGTATCAGATATGGGGAATGATAATACAGAATAAATGAATGTGAAAAATAATTTCTCCACCAAATTTATTTTAGCTGTTGCAACATCTATTTTCTCTAAGTGTAGTACAAATACAGTTCCAGTCAGAAATTTAAGCTTCTCAAATTAGCATCTTGCCTTGAAGCATATCACGTGAAAACTTGTGAGCGAGAGAACTATATTTCAGCAATTTCCAAAGCAGTCAATGAAGAATTGTGCTGTGATTTTTTGCCATGGGTTCTAAACAAATTATTCTAAGTTTCTGTAGAATAAAACTTGAATAATGTAATAACCCAAACTGTCTCAATATATAATTGGTTATTATTTGGGTATCATCTGCACACTAACCTTTGTGAATCTTTGTATTTTCTCTTTCAATGCCTTGAAATACTCCCTTTAGATCTGTTCAAAATAGTTATTTTTAAATGCTACTGAGGTCATTACATAGTGCAAATTATTTGGTTCTCAAAAATTCCATCATATAAGTGGAAGGTTTATGTGTTGGTTTTACTTATTTTTCATTATTAAAGATTGCAGAGAAGCAAATCAGATGTAAAGTAACTGAATAATTGTAGAAGATATGCTGTACTAAGATGCTTCAGCTTTTTTGTAACTCGTATTTTCATTGCAGTTTATGTTGATCTGAGAGAATGCCTTTGCAATGATATCTGTTTAAAAAATAGCATTATTTC
The DNA here is from genome assembly GCA_003993805.1 of Himantopus leucocephalus. Taxonomy (NCBI): domain Eukaryota; kingdom Metazoa; phylum Chordata; class Aves; order Charadriiformes; family Recurvirostridae; genus Himantopus; species Himantopus leucocephalus. The sequence continues at coordinate 8,299,688 of RSEF01000009.1, forward strand.
ACTTTCCTTTGAAATACCTAACTTGATGTTGTCATGGGTATACATGTAGCTCTGGAAATCCTCTTCATTGGAGCAGGTTCCCAATGTACTAGGAGAATACCTTATCTTAAATACAAGACAAGAAATGACAGAATATGGATGGGAAAACAAATAAACAAGAATATTACTTAAAATATTGGAATTACATGACTTGATTCAGTATTACAGAAGGTAGAAATGCTCCGCTCTTTTTGAGGGCTCTCATAGAATCTTCTACATCCTGCCCTTCTGAGAAGTACTTGCTTGAGATCAATAATTTCAGAGGTGGCATTTAGCAGGATTTCAGCTTGATCATGGGATCACGAGACCAGAAATCTTAGAAGATGATGCAAGAAATGCCACTTTAATAGGCAGACACGAGTCTGCTGAGAGTAGCTGCTACTTAACCCTAAACATAGGTTGATGGTTTTTTGGGTATGGGTTGTTTTGGTTTTTTTTTTGGTACTTGCTCTCAGAGTTCACTCTGTAAATGTTAAACATCAAGTACGTCATTTATTCCTAATAACTCTTTTTGGCTGTGATACATTTGTGCTCCAATGAATCCCACAGATTAATTGCATGGAAAACATAACTTTATTAGTTTTTATTTTCTGTCTTTCAATTTAATTGAATTTCCTTGTCGTATTTTTTCCCTTTTAAAAGTGAGTTATTCTGCTCTTCCCTCCCTGTGCATGTGGTGAATATTGTTTTTCTTTTCTGCAATGTCCTGTCTGAGCTGAATAGATTGAGCTAATAACAATATTCCCGTTGGTTACTGGTTTATCTAAATATAGCCTGTTTTGTACAATGCTAAATCCCATTTTTTATGTATGCTGAGAGGTTACCTGTTCTTTTGACAACTGCATTAGCAGGAAGGCTTCAATAATATCCAAATGTTTTTATTTTTTCCTAACTTTTGGTTGATACAGGTGAACTGAGCTCAGTAACCTGCCCAGAGGTGTCTGATTATGGTGTGGTGATCCCAAAATGAAAGCACGCATATTTAAAGTGCATCCATGTCAAGTGAAAGCACTTTGTTTGGCAAGAGCAGTGTTAATTTCATTAAAAATTTCTTAATGGCATATAGGTCAGTATCTGAAGGTAAAAGCAGTTTAGTATGTGCATTTGACATTGTAGAGCATCATTTATTAAGAGTCTTTAATTATTTCTCTGTTTTTAAAGCCAAAAACCAGTTTTGTTCAACTTTTTTTTTCTGTATGTTTTTGTCAATTTGTATTTTACAGGAGTAATGTAAACAATGAAATAAATGTCTTCTGCAGGGAAACTTGACACTCATCAATACGAACTACACAAAACGTAAATTATAATTGTATTATTAGGAAAAATATCTTAAAGTGCAATACAATTGTTGCAGTTTTCAAACAGTTTTGTAACAGTGGAAATGCACATCAAGATATACATTAAGAAAAGTCATGTTTGCTTGATAAGAGAACTCTTTTATTTGTTCTACTGGTTAAGTGTAAACTCCTACAAAGAAGCACTCTTACATTCAAAAGCTGATTTATATGCCACATATGTAACCTGTTTGAGTTCAGCAGTACCTATCACTGCCTTGTATTATTTTTCATGTTTGTCTTGGTTTGTTTTACAATTATACAGTAAGTGTAACAATTATGCTGTATTATTTAATATTATATTCTGTAGTAAATCTGAAATAATAGCTGTAAACTCTGTAGCCGAAGTGATACATCGTGACTAGGAATGGGAGTATCAGGGCTTGGTGCTTGGAATTCTCCCTGCCTTGCTGAGTCACACTGGGCAAAACTCTTAGACCTTCTTACTTGGATTTCTCCTCTATAAATGTAGATAATTCTGGGTGTTCAAAAGGCCAATTTATGAATGCGTATGAAGGCTTTAAGAATGTTGAGAGAAAAGCACTTTATAAGGAAGCATCATATTGAAATGCCAGATTCTGAATTACATGTCAGTGGCTTATCAGAATGTATTTAAATTGTAAGGAAAAAAACTTTCTATTAAAAAAAAAATCAACCATTTAGACTACTTTGTCTGGCAAATATTCAGGCTAGCAGTCTACAGCTTCATCTAGTTTTGTAACGTTCTCTCCCACTGGAAGCAGGGGCAATAGATCAATGATCAGTATTTCAAAGGCTTCTGCGGAAAAGGTGTTTGTGAACAAAGTGCTCTTGAATAAGGTGAGGACAAGATTCAATTTAACTGTGAAAGTAGGGTTGTTATACTGAGGTAAGATCACTGAATGTTAATGATTTTGGGAACTTTGTTGTACTTCATGTATTAGTTACAACAGCAACTGTATTGTGAGTTTGAGAAGACTTTTGTTTATCTTCAGGAACAGTAGCTGTAAAAAGAGTAACAAGATATGATTCCTTTTACTTACAAGGCTCAATTTCAGTCTAGGTTGCCCTTATGTGGTCCTTTGTACTGGACCTAATAAAGCTGAAGCTTGCTGTTGACAAATGTACAAGAGAAGGAATAATTTCAGCTAGCCATGCATATTCTAAATAAACTGTGGTTATTTGGGAGAAAGATCTGTATGTTCTGGTGGAGGTATGTTGAATAATCGTCATTTAGCCTGAGTGCTCAAAATGCAAATAATTTAAAGTGCAGATAACGTCAGAAAAGAACAGAAGCTGTTTTAGAATGCTGTTCCCTTCTGTGAATGAATAGTACTTAATCCCCTGAAATCAAGTTCAGGTAACTTTACTTAGAAGTAAGAGAGGGCAGAAATAGATAGGACCAAGAGAAAGGGCAGCGGAAGTGATTAGTAGATGTGGAAAGATTTGAATAACCTGGGAGAAAGAACTTGTTCGCTTTTACACAGAGACCAACAAGAAGAGTCTGAATAAAAGGTAATCTTGTGAGAAGGACAATGGTTTTTTTTAAAAAAAAAACCAAACAAAAACCAACAGGAATGAGACAGTTAAATTCTTCTGGGCATCAGCTAGTCATCAACTAATGTGGCTAAGGAAAATATATGGACAATTTTCTGTAATTTTCGAGACCTGGTACGTTGCTGTTATCTCCCTTTGAAGTATTTGGTGGTGGCATTTGTCAATAAGGACAGTAACTATCACCATGAACTACATGGTGATTCTTACCCTTTTTTATTCATCCTTAATGATTTGTGCTTTAAATTCAGTAAATCTGCAAAAATTCATGAAAATTTTATTTGTGTCTGTGTTTTAAAGGTTTTAACAGATGTATGGTTTCTTCTGCTGAAGAAATTAGGCAAATTATTAAATACCTTTTATCAAAATCAAATTAATGAATGACTCAGTAATGGTAACCTAAAATATATGGCTTAGGTTTCATACAGACTTAGCAGTCTATTAATAACTTGTGATTGCCTATATACATGTACATCTATTGTAATCTAATTTTCAGGCAAATATAACTCAACATTATTAAACAGAAGGAGGTAAAGATGGCCACGCAGAAGTCTAATAATTTATGAGCTAAGTGCCTTTTGCATTGAGAGTCCTAATTCTGCTGTCTGATTGCAAGAGAGTTGTTTTCTGGCATTTATTCTCACTATGGAACATCAAGGTTGTGTTCTTGTATGCAGGTATCTGAGAAACTTTCTCATTTCTGCATGCCTTTGGATTTCAGTGAGTGTTGCATGAGCTTTACTGACATCTGTAAGACCAGATGCCTGATTAATTCTTTTTAAGGCTACAGCGTACTGTGTGATGATGGCATATGTGACAACTGAAGAAAATGGTGTTGAGTCCCCTGGGAAATTAACATGTTTAATTGAAGGAAGGACAAATTGACTTAATTTACATAACTGTAATAGGACTCTAATGCTAAAATTTGGCTAACTATTGCCTCTTAAAAGTAATGGAAAGGTACTGGGTTGATGTTATAGAAATTTGTGATAATCTTTCTGAGGGTGCAGGGGGATCTGGCTTGTGTAGGGCCTGCTAAAAATGTGGAGCATCTTCTTTAAAGGCCTGCTTGAGACTCCACTAGGACATCTCTTAAAGGTGAAGTAAACTCATAGTAATTTCTTTGTCTATAAAAATAATAAATGTAAGTTTAGAACTAGTTATTTCAGTAACCGTTTGAGCCTGGATTTCTTGGTGCTTCTGAAAAGTAGCAAAGAAATTCTCTAAGGTGAATGAATGCAGGAGCAAGGTCAGCTGTGCCACTTGCTTTCAAAACACCTTTCTCCCTAATTAAACAGCTTCCTTTGCAACACCAAATTTTAACTCTTTCTGCATATGAGTGAGAAAGGACAGATTAATAGTTATGGTGATTCTGCTTTTTCACAAAGGCCTGCTTAGGAGCAGCATGACAGGTTTATCAATTACAGGTGTGCCCTCTGATTATCAAATCCTGCTAGCAGTAGCATGGAGCACACCAGGGTATGGGCCAAAACTTCACTACATTTGATTTAGGAATATGGGTGATTTTCTGTTAGCATTACATATTAGTGAGTGGGTGATTTAACCATATTTTATGTTTATGTGAGATCAGTTGAAGGACACTGGAATGACAGCTGTGCTAGCTTATTGTGTAACGGACATATAGCAAACACAAGTGTAGCATCTTAGCTGATTTCTGCATGATGTGTATATACTTTTCACTTTGTAATCAGTACTGTGGCAGCTTCCAACTTGGGATTTCTAGTTCTGAGGATGACATTTCTCTTTTTCAAAAGACACTTACATCCAGTTCTATTCTGTATTCTCAGATTTTCTAAGCTCCTTGCCTAGGGTGTGAAAGTAGACCCCACTTGGAGGTGGGCCCTTTACTGCGAGCAGCTATTGAGCCCTGAGAGCTGCTGGCTGGTAGAAGCTCTTCCAAACTCTAAGCAGGGCAGTTCTGTGAAGCTGATAAGTCTTGAGAGCTTCAAGTTACCTTGGCAGTCTTATGGCTTTTAAATTCTCGTCTGTGACTTTGAGAGCAGGGCTGCAGCTCAGGGCTTCAGGGTGCTGTGTTCTCAGTTCTTCAAGCAGAGCACTAGTGCTGCTGTAGGGAGGGTAGCTTCACCAGAAAGCTGCCACCAGAAACAGATCCATGATTTGGCGTCCTCTGATCAGAGGTGCCAGCACAAAACTCTTTATTCAAGGAACTGTCATTTTCTGATAACCCCTATGTTCAGTCAGAAGTTTCTACTAACTGTAAGAAGTGTGGTACAGTGGTGCCTAGTGACAAAAATTCCCGAGCGTTTAGTTGTGTATTGATTTAGATGTTAACATTGCCATTATCTAATCTAATTTTGGAGATAACTGTAAAACTTTAGAGTAGCACTTGTTGATGTGCATAGTTTCTTTTTCGCTGGCTTCTTAAAATAACACAGATGAGGTTCTGTATGTTTTTCAAGAGAATCATAAAGGTGCTAGGTTAATTTTGGAAAACTTTAATACATGGATGCATAAAAGCAAGACTGTAAAGATCTGGGTGTAATTTTGCTAACTATGTTGTGTTCATGCTATTGATGCTATTAGTGTTAATGCTACACTAAATAAAGTTGGATTGAGATGGTTTATGTGTGCTTACTGTAGGGTACAACTATGTAAGTATGTGCACCTAAGTATGTGTCTTAAAGTAGCTGATGCTCTGCAAGCTCATCTCCTGTTTTATGCTGTAGTATCCTTGCCAGTTTGCTTATGGAAATAAACATCAATGAAATTAATTCCTAAGATATAAAGATGCTGCCAGTTTGAAGCAGGATGAACAACATATCATCTTTTCGGCAGTGCTGAGATGATGTAGGTTTTGTGTATTTCTTACATTAGAAACTGTGGTTTACTTTGTCTAATAAAATATTTAGTTACCTTTTTCCATACTCTAAATCCAAAGCATCTTTCTTTTTCATGCACCAAATTCTTTTTTTGTCTTACAAATCTCAAGCTACCTTAATAATCCTGCTGGTTTTCAGTTACTTCAGACCTTCACTGTTCTCTCTCTCTTGCTNTTTTTTTTTTTTTTTTTTTCCTTCTGGTCCCAGTGTATTAGCAAAAAATGCCACATGGGAAAATTGCTGATGGAGCTTGTATCCCTTATTTTAGGAGAATTTACTTTCTTCCTAAGGACAATAGTGTCAAACCTAGAGGAAACAAAAGCTGATGTAGGGATGTTACTGAATTGTGGTATGAGTAGAATAAGTCATTCATGAGTCCCTTTAGCCCTCATGAAATAAATGGGATGAAGAAGACGACAGAATATGTTTCTGTGTGTTTGCATTTCTTTACTTAAGACATGAAATACAGCCAGTGACAGGGAAAAAAGCACAAGTTAAATTTTATGGGTTGAATATTAAGCTTGTATAACAGATAAGCTGAAATATTTGCCATAGATATTCATAATAGAATGAGGAAATCAATACATTCAGGCTTAATCACAGCGCACTTGTGGCTGTGTTCTGGAATTTGGCAGTTATAGAAGCTTTGATTTAATGTACAAATATACTCTGAGCAAGGGAAGCGTGCATTGCTGTGTTTGCTAGTTTAGAAAGGAAGAACTGCGATGGGGTCCTAGTCGGTCATCCACATCTACAGCAGAGCTGCTACTGAACCACCAAGCTGCCCTTGCCTTTGACCTTCGTAGTGTTTGGAATAGTTTTGTGAATACTAGCTAGACGAGTAAATAGATACAACAAGCATCCATTAGAAGGCAATCTATTTGAAATAATTTCTACGTATGTTTTTCTGGTTTTGTTCTACCTTTATAAGAGTAACATCTGTTCAATTCCCAATCTGTTCAATGCTTAGGCATCTGTTCAATGCCTAAGACTTTTTTCCCTGTAGTTGCAGGAATGTAATTTCTGTGGCTTCTGTTGATGTCTTTTAACTTTGAGTTGCATAAATAAAGTTAACTTCTAAAAATAATTTTTATTTTCTTTTTAGACAAAGAGGATTCAGATGCTGAAAAAGCCTGATAGCATCTTTTCTTGCTTGAATTGCATTTCGATGGCATTGTGGGATTTTCATTTCAGTCCTAACAGTTCTTTAGGTATAAGTAAAATGATAGTTGGTTTGAATTTTCTAGGTGAATTCACACAATGTATCTCGGAGAATTTGACTGTTGGCCTTATCTTCAGCACTTGCCTTTATTCCAGGTCCGAATAAATGCATTAATGATGGTGCATAGTGTTCCAGGTGTCTTTCTCACTCTCACGGGTATGAAAGGATTATGAGTTTCTGTATGCCTATTATATGTTATGTACCATTGTTCAAGTGGATTCAGTAACCCAAATTACTTTTAAGGTTGTCTGTATGGATTTCTACATTTTACTTCCTCTTAAAACAGCATTGTTCTGTAATACAGAAGCAAACATAGTTAGACATCTGGCATAGGATTTCACAAGTATATAAATAGTAAGAACTAATTTTTGGCATCAAGGTATGAATCAGAATATACAAGAAGAGAGAAGAAAAGAGTAAATTTTCATTGCTGATGACTTTCCAAACATAATAATGGTATTTTATTCTCCTTTCCTCTTTTTGTGTAGCAAATGTGATTTGCTTTTCCATGGTGAGTGCTGGAGAACTAAATAGAGGGATCCAGTTAGTTTTCATTTACTCCTATTAGACAAATTATGGACTTTTCATAGGTAAAATGTTATTGCTTAGCAGTAGTAATTACAGTAGTGACTTAACATAATTAGAAATACTTTCCAACTTTTCAGTTCCGAAGAATTTAGTAAAACTTGCTTAGCACTTGACAAACTTAATAGATTTCCATGCCTTTGACTAACTACTTAACCCTGTCAAATTTTAAGTAATGCAGTTATTTCAAAATGGTTTTTAGATCTTAATCTTTTTTAGATCTTATTTCCTCTTTGGCCAATAACTAATGTGGAAGTTGCATACCTTTTTGGTAAGGTCCTAGTGCATAGCCATCTGCATCAGTTTGGAAGTGGGACTGGATTGCATCTATTCTTATTCCAGAACAAATGAGGTGATTCTTCTAGAAAAGAAGTTGTTTCTCTAAAATTCCGTTCTGTGAAATACGCTGGGGTTCAGTCTTTATCATTCTTCAGTGCCAATAACTTTTGGTTTTATTGGTCAGATTGAGGTTTCTGAGGGACTAAGGCTGTTAATGAGTTTTTCCAGATGTGGTTGTTCTACTGTTTCTGTTTTCTTCTGGAAAAGTATTTCTGGAGCAAGTAGATGGCTCCTGTCACCGAGTTAGCTGAGGAGGATGGCTTATACGGGACAGTAGGAATTGTACCTGCAAATCCTATGAAGCACAGAGGCATCATCGTGAACAAACTTGTTTTCAGTATTTTACTGTTAAAGTAAAAAAGCTTTGTGGAAAATCAGATGACAGAAGTACTATGCATCTCTTACTAGTGTCGCAATTCAGCTTCTTGCTCTGTTTTAACTAACTAGACCATATAGCAACTTCCTTCTCTTTCTATACTTGAGATAATTCAGTGCACCTTGGTAGTGTAAGTAAAATGTGAGATTCAACTTCTGTATGGTTTCTGGAATAGATTTTGAATAATTGTTGGAGCTGTGTAAGAGTAACTTCTTCCTAGCAACGTTTTAAATAATTATCTACAATGATACATTTGAGCTTGGCAATTGTACTAGACTCCTATAACTCCCATCATTAATGTGTGTGTATAAATACACTAAAAATGGTGGGGCAACTGTAGTGTAATTTTTTGACAGTGGGTAGTAGTACTGCTGACATTCTTGAAGAAGCTTATTTCTCATTAACAATCAGTTTTGCCTAGATTGTTGAGGTACTCTGAAATGACTTTATTTCAGCAGAGCAAGCTCAGAGGCCTTACTCTGAAACCTTGAGTCATTTGTTGTGCTGTGCTGTATAGAAGTGGTAAGCACAGTTTGTCCTAGCTATCTTTGTCTTTTATGCTTTCACTGTGCATTGCTATAGGGTGAGTTCTATGTCTGATTCTGTGTGAGGACAGAAGATTTGATATGACTTGAGATGAATGAATGAAGAAAGAAATAAGAGTCTGTCTTACAGGCATATTTAAATTCATAATTAAAGACATTTTCCGTTGCTTTCAGCCGATTGTGGATTGGATCAATAGTATGTGATAGTGATAAATTATTGGTCAATTCACATACAATAGTTCTGGCTAAAAATAATTAACAAAGGTAGGAAAAAATCCTGCCCCCACCCTGCCTTTTCTTCCTTGCCTCCTGCCTGATCTTGTTAACATTGTCTTTTTGATCTAAAGGTTTGGAAAATTGGTATTGCAAGGCTTGGCTTATAATCTGCCCCTAGAAAATTTCTCAAAATTTTATTCAACTTCAAAAGTTTCTGTGTCTCTATAGTGTTGGAAAGAATATATGTTCATATTTCACTCTGCAAATCCTGATATTGTGAGAAAAATGTAGGTCTTCAGACCAAAAAATGGGCTCTGTAATTTTCATTTCAAATATAGTACACACTTTCTTGTACAATCTAACAATATGGTGACCTTTTAGAGCTTATAGAGGTGCTCTTCAGAGCTGGTAAGTACTGTAGTTTTCCCCTGCTGATACTAATTTAGTTTGATTATAGTCCATTTCAGATTTATTCTTGAAGTTTTTTAGTATATGATCTAGCAATCTGGTGGATTTTGCTCCTCTATTTAGTTGAGGTAAGGTTTTAATTTGGTCCCTTTTTTATTTTTACTTTTCCCACTTTACCTTGTCACAAGATGTTATTCTAGTGAATTGTTTATCTAGTTTGGCTTAATTTCTGTGGAGTGGTTCTGTGTCCCTGGAAATGTTCCCTTGTGTAGACTATAAACTTCTGGAATGCTCAGTAGTAGTTAAAACTCTTCTCATTATAGTGAAACATTTTTTCTCTATAGTGACAAGCACACCAAACGCACATTTTATTTTTTATTTTATTGTGGGTTTTTATTTGTGTACCTGTGACAATGCAAAGGGTCTGCTTTCTTCTACAGGTTAATTTGTTTAACCTCCTCCTTTCCTTGTATGTGTTTTGGGGGAAAGGAAGTGTGTACAGATGGGCTGCAACTGGAGTGGGACGTCTTTGGACAAAATCTTCTGCCAGTAGTCACTTTCCATTATCTTTATTATTGGGGAAATAGCATACTGCACATGGAAGAAAACTCCAGGGTACTGATGAGGATCATGTGGAGTCACCTACATTTGTCTGTATAGAGATGAGCTTTATTTAGAATGGCTAATGCTGATCAGGAGCTAACAAAGCTCCTGACTCCCTGCCAGCTCCATGCACAATTACTCTGGTCCCTGGAGTGTGGTGCTGAGGCACTGCAGCTGACTAGTAATGCAGCATCATGCCAGAATTAACCCTGCTGAGCCAGCTTCAATGTTTTCCCCATCTGTAGTCTGCTTATTTTCCACCCTGAAAAATCTGCTAACTGAAAGTCAAATGTAGTCATCAAATTGTCCACATGAAATTCCTCTTACTTTGTATAATGTGAACCACTTCTAATTTTGTGTCCTAGGAGATTTCACAGAATGCTGTTTACTAATTACAATAACCTACAGATGCAGAAATCTTTTTCTGTTCTTCCCTGGCTGCCAGGGCAGCTCACTATAAAGTTTGATGCACATCCAGCTTTCTCCCAGCTGATTGCCTACAAATTACAAAAGTCGTTATTTGAATGTCAGCAAATCACCTTTTCTGGACTTGATTGAAGTCAAGGAATTTTTCTTGGGAGTTGGGATTTGCAAATAGTAAATGGAATTTTTGGAAATAAGAATCCATGTTTGTGTCTGTTTCTCCTTGCCCCCCTGGATCCCATGCCATCATTGACTTCTGTAACTTGGTCTGCTACACAGAATGAGCCTTTTCTGGGAGAATCTCTTTACAGATCATGTGTGTGTTATCTGGAAAGAAGTCGCACACCAAGACTGACTGCTCTAACAGCTTCATTGTTGGTAATTAGAGATGCAGTGTTTATGGAAAAGGTAGATCTTGTTCAATTCTCTGTTCCTCCGCAATTAAACTTATTGCGGGTACCTTGATTGTTGAAATGTTCTGGAACAAGAATTTTGAATGAGCTGTGAAAGCTATCATTTAGATTCACAAAGTGTATCTTAGCATTTGTTTATTAATTAACAAATTAGAAATGCCTCACAACTTTTAAACAAATCATGGAAAAATGATGAATTAGAATATGTATATGTAAGATGTAACTAATTAGACAAACAATTTTGTATAGGTATGATGGGTCTGCCTTGATAACAATAGGTTTTGAATATGATGTAACAGCTGTAGTAATAAAAAATTATTCTTAATGGTTATCAGCCACTGAATATCATCAGCCACTGAATGTCATCTCTTCTTTATGAAAACTTATCAAGTCTTATGGGGAGCGGCTGAGGGAACTAGGGTTGTTTAGTCTGGAGAAAAGGAGGCTGAGGGGAGACCTTATCGCGCTGTAAAATTACTTGAAAGGAGGCTGTAGAGAGGTGGGGGGGTCGGTCTCTTCTCCCAAGTAACAAGCGATGGGACAAGAGGAAACTGCTTCAAGTTGTGGCAGGGGAGGTTTAGGATGGATATTAGGAAAAATTTCTTCACTGAAAGGGTTATCAAGGATTGGAACAGTTCCCGGGAAGTGTTGGAATCACCATCCCTGGAGGTATTTAAAAGATGTGTAGACGTGGTGCTGAGGGACATGGTTTAGTGGTGGTTTTGGCAGTGTTAGGCTGATGGTTGGACTTGATGATCTTAAAGTCCCTTCCAACCTAGACAATTCTATGATTTTAAAACTAGAAGCTAAAAGTACAGGATCACAGAATGTTAGGGGTTAGAAGGGACCTTTGGAGGTAGCATCATAGAATGGTTTAGGTTGGAAGGGACCTTGAAGATCATCGAGTTCCAACCCCCCTGCCATAGGCAGGGACACGTCCCACTAGACCAGGTTGCTTAAAGCCCCATCCAGTCTGGCCTTAAACACCTCCAGGGATGGAGCTTCCATAATGTCTCTGGGCAACCTGTTCCAGTGCCTTACCACCCTCAAAGTGAAAAATTTCTTCCTAATATCTAATTTAAATCTATCTTCTTCCAGTTTGAAGCCATTCCCTCTCATCCTATCACTACATGCCCTTGTAAACAGTCCTTCCCCAGCTCTCCTATAGGCCCCCTTTAGGTCCTGGAAGGCTGCAATAAGGAGCCTTCCCTGGAGCCTTCTCTTCTCCGGGCTGAACATCCCCAACTCTCTCAGCCTGTCCTCATAGGAGAGGTGCTCCATCCTGCTAGTCCAACCATCCTCTAGTCCAACCCCCCTGCAAAAGCAGGTTCACGTAGAGTAGGTTGGACAGGAACATATCCAGGTGGGTTTTGAATATCTCCAGAGAAGGAGACTCTACAACCTCTCTGGGCAGCCTGTTCCAATGCTCTGGCACCCTCAAAGAAGTTTTTCCTCATGTTGAGATGGAATTTCCTGTGTTCCAGTTTGTGCCTGTTGCCCCTTGTCCTGTCCCTGGGTGCCACTGAGGAGAGTCTGGCCCCATCCTCTTGACACCCCCCTTTTAGATATTTATAAGCATTGATGAGATCCCCTCCCTTCTCCAGACTAAACAGAGCCAGGTCTCTCAGCCTTTCCTCATAAGAGAAGTGCTTCAGTCCCTTGATCATCTTTATAGCCTTCTGCTGGACTCTCTCCAGTAGTTCCCTGCCTTTCTTGATCTGGGGAGCCCAGAATGGGACACAGAACTCCAGATGTGGCCTCACCAGGGCAGAGTAGAGGTGGAGGATGACCTCCCTTGACCTGCTGGCCATGTTCTTTTTAATGCACCCCAGGATACCATTGGCCTTCTTGGCCACAAGGGCACATTTCTGGCTCATGGTCAACTTGTCCACCAGGACTCCCAGGTCCCTTTCTGCAGAGCTGCTTTCCACCAGGTCAACACCTAACCTGTACCAGTGTGTGGGGCTATTCCTCCCTAGGGGCACTTGCCCGTGTTGAACTTCATTAGATTCCCCTCTGCCCAACTCTCCAGCCTGTCTGGGTTTTGCTAAATGGCAGCACAGCCTTCTGGTGTGTCAGCTGCTCCTCCCAGTTTTGTGTCATCAGCAAACTTGCTGAGGGTACACTCTGTCCCCTCATCCAGGTTGTTGATGAATATGTTGAAAAAGACTGCACGCAGTACTGACCCCTGGGGAACACCGCTAGTTACAGTCCTCCCACTGCACTCTGTGCCACTGATCAATTCAGCACAATTTTAAAATCATGGTTTCGTAACTGTAGAGTTTTGCAATTGATGTTTTTTGATTTAGACATCAGTCACTGTCATGGCAATGTGTCTTGGACTCCTTTGACAGGACCTCCTACTTCACCTTCTATGTCAGTTCAGTCTTTTGTCCAACTGGTAAGACCAGTAAAAGTGGCCATTAATATCAGTTTTGAGGCTGGTGCTCTGATAGACTTTCAGGTGTTTATCTAGCAAAATTACCCTCACACTTCAATAACTTTAAGTCTCTATGAGATTATGCTAAAGTATGTCCTACTCATTAAAGTTCTTTGTCTCCTTAAAATTAACCTAAAAAATTCAGGTAGCTAATTATTTACAAGTACTTCTGTTTATCTGGCTTCTAAAATTTAAATGATGGTATTAAATAAAACTGTTGCACTACAGTGAAAAGCACTGATTGAAAAGCATTGTTCAGTTTATCTTGAAACATAATTAAACTCTGTTCATTTTTCCATTTGTGCGTATATGTAATTCTGAAAACCAAAGTATTTCTTTTGTTGTTGGAAATAGATCCATATAGTGATAAAACGTGACAAAACCAATTGGATTTCTCCAAAGAAATCCTTCTGCACTGGACAAATAAATAATGGACACTGTATATTCTTGCCTCACACCAATTTTCTCTGGGGAAATTATTGGTGCTGTCTCAACTGAATGGTTGAATGCTTAGCTGATATTTTAGGAATGAAATAAACTTTTTCAGTTGTAATTCATCATCTGGGAGAATTGCTTATAAACACTCTGGTTATATAGCTCTCCATAAAGTAACTGTTCTTGCATTCTTAAAATATGCTTAAAAAAGCATTAATTTCATATTGATAGTCCAAAAGTATAAATGCGATGCCTTGTTTGTAGGAGTGGTGTAAACCCCCTGATCAAAGGAATGTTGAAAAGTAAGTTTTACGTGCTTGGTTTGTTTCAGAAGACAGACTGAATGATTTCAAACTGCATGAGTCCAGCTGGGAATCATTGCTTTATTTCAGTAGATTTTCCTGGACTCTGAAATAATGGAAACTAATCAGCACCTCTGGGTCTTAATTGTTTGAATCATTCATGCATTAACCAATGCACATGCAAAGCAATTGAATGCTATCAGCGTGAAGTCTTTATACAGCTTTGTTGTAAGATCCAGAGAACCTAAAATAGTAAAGCCTAATAGTAGAGAACCTGTAATAGAAAGACTTGATAATGTGGATCAATTCTTTACAAAGGGGGATTCCCAAACTGCACACAGATCTTTTGATATTGCGTAAGATAACTGCTAAATTCTACTATTGAGCAGGCTCCCATCACTTTTTGTAGACTCACCTTTGTTTAAAATTTAGTTAAGCTGTGGTCCTTGATGCTCCTCTGGTATGGCCAGAGCACCAGTCCTGCCTAAGCTCTCTGAAGTAAAACTGTTACCAGCCTGGTGAGCAGCGGACCTTTAGTTGATTCAACAGCAAATTAATTTCCATGGTTGAATCTGTCACCTATGAGCAAAGTGGATCCATGACAAAAATCCCACTGATAATCGTTGGAAAATGAACTCTTCCCATCATCAGGAGAGAATTTTGGCGTTAGGAGCACCATCAATTCCGCACCTATCGAGCTGTCCTGTTCTCTTTGTCCTCCAGCCTAGGCAAGGCTGCTCGTTGCTAAGCGACTGTGGGTGAAGTCCTCTAACCTTGGGCTGCTGCTGCACAGCTCCTGTCCCGGGGGGAGCTGGAGAATCGGCGGGGATAAAAATACCTCGTTGATTGTAATAATTCAATGATTAACAAAAGGTCTCAGTCTAGGAAATATTTTCATCAGTAGACACAAATTCTAATCTCATTGCAATGCCATCTGCACACTTTCTTTCCAGTCTCCTGAAATATCCTTACCATATTATTTGCATTTTACAGCTGTTTGAGATGTGCACAATTAGTAAAGCAAATTTAATGTGACCTCTTATGTTAAAATAAAATCGAAAAAGCTTTATGAAATTGGAAAATTTGTAGTAAGACCTGTCGGTTTCCTAATTTGTCTGTGAGTAGGAGGAAACAAGTGTTTTTGCCAAGTTTCTTTAATTGTAAAAACAGTAACAATAGGTCATTCTGATATTGCTGCATGCAGGGAGAGAAAAAAATTATTTTCCTTTTACAAATGTGTGAATGATTGAAATTTCAAATTTTTAATCATTTAATTTTCAATCTGCTGATTTCAGCAACGACAGAAGTCCTTAGCATATCCCTGATTCTGTACAGAGAGTTTATTTCAATCTTCCGTTCATCTGATGATCTCTTGCAGCGAAGAAAGGAAGGTGGAATGAAGAGGGAAGTTCACTTACATGAAGGGCTTACTTTACTTACTATGGTATTACTGCAGCAGATGATAGCAGTCAAGTTAGACAAGGAAGAAAGGTTAGTTTAAGAAGTTATATTGACAGCTAAAACTCAAACCATTGATTAACTTCTGCAACAGTAGTTTGTATGTGTCTCTGCATCTGTGTTCAAAAAGGGTAAGAACTGTTTATGACTTTATATTCAGATTTACCTTTATGAAATGAAATAAACAATCCTGGCAAATGGACACTAGCATCTGCTTTGGGCTGGAACACTAGATTAGCTGTCCAGCTTCATTGTCACGTTATCTGAACTCTGCGCTGCCATTAATTGTGAGATGTTTTGCTGGATAGCACAATTTCAGGTAATAGTGGTAGTTTCTGTTGAAAACCATTAACCATGCCAGATTATACTGTCTGTTATCGGGAAATAAAGTTTTCTGGCTTGCACTTCTCTCATGAATGCTTTGTCTTGCCCAGGTGCAGATATGTCAGTGTTCATTCATTGATGTAATGAACCAAGCATATGTTTCCTAGACGCTTCCAAAAATATGAAATCTTTGAAGTTTTATCAATGTTGTAAGTAAAAATTCAGGGTTGCTTTTTGCCTGAAAGCTGCGGTGCTTAATGACTTGTGTGCTTGGAATTATGTAAAAAAAAATGAATGAAATTGTCAGCAGCATACTCAGTGACACAATTTCTATTCCATTGCATTTCATGTGAGACCGGTTTATATGTAAGGAACTAAATCTAAAGGGTTTACATCTAATGGGAACAGGATTATGTTTTTAAAAACAGACAAGCTTTTTTCCCCAGAATTATAGGAAAGTCAGTCTTTCTGATTTTGAAAACTAATGTTAAGGATTTCTAGTTCTGAAATGTGCTCTTCTATCTTGATGCCTAATTAAGTATTTCAACCTTTGCTTAGTTGGCATATTATAGCTTACTTTTATAACTTACTTTTTAACTGCTGCCAAAAGTGTATGTACTACTGCACTCTACCTTATCTTTCTTACATTGAAACAATTTATATCTTGCATCTCTTATAACATTAATTCTGGGGCCTTTTCTTGTTTGCCCATCTGACAGATAGGTACTTTTTTGTCTCCCTAATTTGTGACTGGAGGACTGAGCCCTAATTTTTTTGAACTCTACTCAGTGAACATGGTTGAGGCATTCTACAGTGATATGACACAGTTCAGATGATGAAGTTATTCTTAATAATAAAGAGTATTACCAATTAGGAAATAATATAAAAATATTAAACTCTGTGTGTTTGCATTACTTTTACTTACAGTTTCAAGATGTTATAGTCAAAGTATATTATGACTGTCTCTCTTCTTTTGTGCCAGTGTGGTGGCAAAGCGTAGTGTCACTTCTGATATTTCCTACCTTGAATGATTTGTGAGATTTTGTTTGTTCCATATCCAAGATGGTGTTTGGTGGTAATTCCTCATTATTCTCAGTTTATTTCTGGATTTGCTTATCCACTTTAATAATACTTCTCAATCTTGCTCCATGTTATATAGCAAATAGAAAATGCTAAGAAATATTCCTTTCTTAGTATTATATGAATGATGATAACTCTAATAATTCTAGAAGTATATTATTTTATTCATCTCTTTTTGCCACCAGAAGTAATTGACTCTCCTTCTTGTAGTAGATGCCTCAATGTTATTGAAGTANAGTTTTTTTTTTTTTTTTTTTTTTGCAGTTCTAGATGACTATCACTGTCTTGATTGCTTCAGGGTTTTTGCTTTTTAATAGGTAGGCATAAGTTTAAATTTAACTTTCTTTAATAGACAAATTTGACAAGTGTGGAAGTTAATGAGATAGTAACAAATGCTTTTAATATCTTTTTAACAAGGTATTTACGTGTGATTTGCCAGTTACATTAGACCTGATTTTAATATCATATTTATAATTAAAAATGGAAGTTTAATGAAGGTATATTTGTAAGCTGGGGAACATTTTCTGCTGTGGTGTTTTGTTTTGGTTTCATTAAAAAGTAAATGGTCCTACGCATAAGATTCAATAGATAATGAATTCTCAATTATGGGTTGTAATTTGAATAGAAATGGGGAAGTCTGGCATTATGGATTGCATTATAGATTATGGAGAAATTGAATCCCAATGTATGTCAGTCATGGCTAGCCTATACTAGCTTCAGTAAAATATAAGTAGTTACGCTTAATTATTTGTAGTTAAAGAAAAGAAAAAAAATTCTCCCTACTTTTTCATACCAATCTGCTTGAGAGCTCATTATTGAAAAGAAACTTTGTGCTGACCAAAATACTGCCTTTTAGATGATTTTTACTTCTTACATAAATCTTTTGTGTTGGGCCTATTTATTTCTAGGAGAAACTGATGGGATGCTAATTTTAATAAAAGGTGATCTTCTAAGTTGCTTTGTTTACTAGAAGATCTGTGCTTGACATAGGGTGAAAACAAGTACAAATAGAAAGATATTTCTCCAACGTTTTTATTCCTTAAGTCATACTCTCCCAACAAGAAACTAAAACCCCTTTCGCCCAGTGATTTTTATGTTGCTGTTACTGCTTTTTGCACATAGTTCCACAAGTGCTAAAACAACTTTTAAAGTCAAACAGTTTTGTTACTGTCCTTTTATGCAACCTGTTTTGGGGCAGGAACATTACCTAGTGTCCCAATCCCAACTCAAAGAAGTGGCACTGAAAAGACGACTTGGGCTTAATGGATAAACCCTATAAAACACCAAACAGCTTACAAATAATGTATTAATATTGGGCTGGTGAAAATTCAATTTAGAAAATTAATCTAATCAGCATTATGGTGATTAACAATGTTGAATGTTTGGATAGGAGTCCAGCATAGTATTGATATTGCAGAAGGTAATGTGAGACAGGACTGAAGAAGTTGCCAGGAATTATTTATAAAAAAAACCTTCAGGAGAAATTGTTTTCCAAAATCTTGTTATATGCTGTCATAACAAATTCATTTTCATTTTTACCATTTCAGAAGGTGTACGGACATTTTAATTTTTTTTGAAATGGCATAAAGTAGCATCTTGTGACATAGCATATTTTCTGAGAAACTAAACTCTACTAGAGAGGAAAAGTTAACGAGAAGTTTCTGGAGCTGGTAAGCTCATGACTGGAGGCTGTTAAATGCAGTGTTGTCTTGTTCTTGCTCACAGAGCATGCAGATTCTATTAGGAAAAGTGTGTCTTCAGTTACCCCTTCTATCAGACTATCAGGATTTGATTTCTCCTACATGTATGGGTTCATATGTCTGGATCAACTAATTAACTAAATGGTCTAATAATGGCAAGCCAAGCCCTCAAAGGAATATTCACCAACCTTGGCTAATGTTGGCTAGAGTTGTGGATGTTACCACATATTAGTTGAAAAGTAGTAAAAGGAGGGGTTATTTTGTGAACTTTCAGCCTTCAAAAAGGGGAAATATAAGTTTTTGTGTATATGAACTTAATGTGACAGCAAAAATTTTGGACAGTTTTTTTCCCAACGTGTATTAATATTCATCTCTATCTTTGTCTCTTTCTGCCAGCTGGCTGTTTATTCTGGATATCCATGTAAGAGTTAAACACTGTTACATGTAAATAGAGAAATAATTTTAATTAGGTAAACGATTGGCTGTAACAAAACATGCTTTTAACTGCATGGTTACTTCTGCATTTCATGTAGGCTGCAGGAATATTTGGTTTCAAAGTAGGATTCATTTTTTATTTTGCTTCCTAAGACACTGACTTTTTTTTCCCCTGCAGATTTTTCATAGGTTACCTGAGGTAATTCTTGAGACATTTAAGCTCCAAATATAGAATGGCCACAACAGAATTCTAATTGAAAGCTCTGAGTATGTTCCTACATGTTTTATTTAACAGCTTCTCAATTTAGGGTCACATGTTTTGGATTCCAGCTAGTTAAATTTTTATCAGTCTTTAAGGATGTAATATAACATACGAAGCTCTTGAATTTAGACTTCCTTATGGTAGACATTCTCCGGTATAATAGCCGAAAAGCAAAATGTAATTTTTCCTAAGCTACCTTCAGATAGAACTTTTGAGTTATTAAACTGTTTCCCTTGGGTGTAGATTCCCTTGCAAATAACAATAATCAGCAAAGTATATTCTTCTTGGGCTGGATAGTTTTAGGCAGGCACTATAAAATATGCTCTAAAACTCTTATGCTCATGTTGAGAGCTCTTCAAGCTGATTTATCTGTGAAGGGGTGGAGTTTGCATAGCCTATCAAATTTGGGTCACTTAAGCTCACTGCAATAACCTCCCAAATAAGATTCTGAAATTGCAGCCATGGTGTCAACCAAGACCATCATTTGCTAATAATCCTGCTTGTAATAGTTCATATATGTTGTTGTAGCATCTAGAAAATAAGCCATGAATGTCGAACCTGCTGTACTTGTATAAACACAGAAGGAAAGAATGACTCCTGTGTGAAGGAGGTTCCAGTTTGTCACAAAAGACGATGGATCATGTGACATGGAGACCTAGCAGTGTTTGCTCCATGGCTGGTTTACCATGACAGTGCAGAAAAAAATACAGTTAAAGGCTTGGTTAATATGACACAAACATGAAATATTTTGGGCTGTCTTCCAAAGTTACTGGGAAAGCTGCCTGTTTCCAGTCTAATAATCGTCTTGCCCTATCTCCCCTCTCCATCTTTCCCCAGCAATAAAAGCATAGGATTTTGAAGGCAAAAGTTCTCTTTCATGGGATTATATAAAATTCTCATACAATGAGAATGGCACAAATTTACAGGCACAATTTAAGTTGAAATAACTATTGGAAAACCTATTATAGAAGAGTCCTTGCACAAAGAATGTATTAGTTTAACAAAACCTATTTCAGTTAACCTGGCATGACTTCTGAGTATGGCCAGTAACCAGATTCCATGGGAATTGCATGTATTCTGCTAAGCCTGTGTCAGATATTCATGGTTGCTGTCTAAGCATTGTTTTCTAGTTAGTGTATTTGTACTTCTCAGGTTTTCAGAGTTGAAGTTGCTGGTTTTGGTCTTTGTTAAAAAAAAAAAAAGGCTTATGTTTATTCCTTTCTGGCTTTCTGACATGTCCTCACATAGATGTGTGCAGTAGCCCTTTGCAGGTGCTTTCTCTGTCTTTTTACCCTTTTACTGAAGTGAAATGAGACTTGGTTGCTAGATTTGTTCCACATCTTAATTCAGCAAGTGCGACTCTTTCCCAAGTGTCTGGTCTGGTCTGGTCTAGGTCTCACCTGACCTAGAACTACTTTTCTATAACTACCTGAAAGGAGGTTGTAATGAGGTGGGTGTTGGTCTCTTCTCCCGGGTGATAGGATGAGAGGAAACAGCCTCAAGTTGCGCGAGGTGAGGTTTAGGATGGATATTAGGAAAAAATTCTTCACTGCAAGGGTTATCAAGCGTTGGAACAGACTGCCCAGGGAAGTGTTGTAATCACCATCCCTGGAGGTATTTAAAAGAGTGTAGATATGGTGTTTAGGGACATGGTTTAGTGGTGAATTTGGCAGTGCTAGGTTAACAGTTGGACTTAATGATCTTAAGGGTCTTTTTCAATGTAAATGATTCTATGATTTTGTATTTTCCAGATAAATAATACTTGATATGTTCCAGGTTTTATTTGGACTCTAGAATTTATCCTAAAGAAGAATCAACGGATGGGATGTCCCAAGCTACCTGTTAACTCTGCACTCTTTCAGAGAATAATGGTCTGGTTTGTGGTTTATTACTAAAATGCAAGAGTGAATGTGGGATTGTGTGTTAAGAAAGGATGGGGTAAGGGAGGCTTTCCACTGTCAGTCAGCACTATTTTCTACCTGTTTTCCTTGTTGGAGAGGTTTTTGGTTCATACTTTACACGCACAATGCAATATGTTAGATTAGCTATTTTAATAACTGAGTTATGAAAATTATGATTATTAATTAATAAAAATTATCAGCTTAGTTTTTTATATTTCAGATGTTATAGAAGTTCATCTACAGTATATTGCTCCAACTATATTCAGTTTCACCCTACGATCCCACTTTGTATGCTGATGATGTGAAGACTGATCCAAGTTTGTGGAGGGAAAAGCCTGTTGCTACACAGGGAGAAAAAGATATAAAAGTTTGCTTTTAACTGTCAAGAAAGAATTTTTCAGGTCACTGTGTGTATGCTGTCCTCAGAGTCATGGGATCCTGGGCTTCAGGAAGAGTGCAGTCTCGTATTCTAAGTAATTAGTACTGCAGCTAGTCATGTGTGTATGATGCACAGCTATCTTATTTGTAGCCCTGAAATGGTTGCAGAAATACAACTTGCACTGAACACAATTCTTTAATTAAAATATTGGAGGCAACGTATGAGGAAAAAGGACTTTTTATAGGTAGAGTAATCTCTTCATTGATAAGGTTAATCCAAGTTGATATACACCACTAAACAAATTTTGAGTAAACACTTCTCTTAAGTTTCACAAAATGAAAGAGCGTTTTATTTCTTGTTGTTTGGTACTTTTTCATTTTGTAGTTCCCTTCCTTTGCTTTCTTTAAAGGATTTTCAAGTTCAACAACATCAAAAGCTGTCTACACTAAAGATTTTATGCAAATGCATTTATTTGCGTTATTGTCCATGTTTTGACTTGCAAAACATAGAGCAAAGTAGCTGGTCCATTGTAAATGAGCATCCTCTTTCATTATTTCCTTATTCACTTCATTGTTTCCTTCAGTATGTATCCTCAAATGAAACCTTTTGAAAGTATCTGATTAAAAACGTCAGTTAAAATACCTGTTTTATTTTAAAATACCCATATGCTTTTTCTTCTCTGCATTTGTAAAGTGCAGAGGTGTGACTGCTTTGGTTAGTTATGGCAATTCAGAGATGTGAAGTCTTACAGGGACATGAAATAAGGAACCAAATTACCCAGCCTTGAAATATGACAAGGCAGACTTATTTCTACTGTAGTAAGGTAAATTTTAAAAATAAAACCCCAGAATCCTTTCATTTTTTTTTCTTATGTAACAGATGATATTATTAACTTGGTAAACTTTCTTAAACCCTTCAGTAAAAATTTAGGGAAATTCTTTTCAAGCAGGCTAACATTTCATATATTACTGAAAATAAGCTGCTTGCTAAAGAGGGCAGCTGTAGCTTGTGAGACTTTTTTCATATTGCCCACTTCTTTAAACTTGAGTGCTTTTATCTCGTCTTTCTTACTCACACACACTTTTGGTGAAAATCATCCCTATTTTTGGATCATGATGGCATCTTTGTTTTGGCCACTATTCTTGGGCTATTGTATGTCTTTTCTCGGAAGTGCAGCGCACTCAGCACACTACTCTCCCAATGTGAAACACACTTTTGCTGCTTTGGAGGCGAGACACAGTTCAGTAAAGATTACTAATGACTTTTGTTCCATTACTACATTAGAGTATGTTGAGACAAGAGATGTCCAAAATGCGCCATGAACACAAGGAGAGAAAAAAGAAAAATGTTAAGATTCCTGAAATATGGTAGAGAAAATAAAACCTCTATTTAAATCCAAATACAACTAGAGGAATATGACTCATAGAGCAGGAATCAGTCTGCATGCTGTCAGTAAGGTTGGTAGTAATGAACTGAACTTACAGCATCTGTCTTCTTATCCATTTCCTGCTGTCAGTTAAGAGACGAGGAGCCCTAAAAGAACTAATTTACAACCACTGTTGTTAATTTTGAGCTGTTGTGTTTTCTGCTTTCCACATGGGAACCTAATGAACTGCATGCAAACTGCAGTATTGCTCATTAAATTTTAGGAATGTTCATTTCTTATGATAACTGTATGTTTTTCTAATAAGTAGTTCCTGTTTATAATACAAGACAGTGTCACCCTCAATAAAATATTATAAGGCAACATGCAAATGTTTCATATCCTGAAAACACGAAAATATGTTTGAGTGTCTTCTAAGGATACGACAATTTCCGTTGGAAATTCCATTGGTTTAGGCCTTGTTAGGAAAAGAAGTCAGGAATGTATTTGCTGTTGAAATCAGTGGAATTGGAGCACATACCAAAAAAAGGTACATGCATTTTTTCCTGAATTAGGGCTGTGNAAAAAAAAAAAAAAAAAAAAGGGGTGGTAGTGGTGCATGCTCCAGTCCTGAAAAAGTTCCTTCTGCATTACACTGCATTATACTTTTGTGTCTGCAAATGAACTTGGAGGCATTGGCGTATAAATATATCGGTAAGTATCTTTCTTTTGGAAGGGATGTATTTCTGAGAATTATATACAGAGGCAGGAGGGTTACAGCTGTAACTACATTTATTTATAAATTATATGTACTGTGTCCTATAATTATTTTTGTAAGCATATGGATACATTTTTTTCTAAGGAACATGGAAAGATTCTTCTCACATGTGGGTTTTATGTTTTTATTTTAAACACTTACTAGAGTTATGAAGGGTGCTGCGGTGGTGATTGCAGCAAAAATAAGGAATAAACAGATTTCTGGATCAAGTTAATGAATCAGCTGAGGTTAATTGCTGCAATCTAAGATGCTGACCAAGTGGAATCTAGTAGGGTTTTTAAAAATATTTATAGCAACTAGAAATTTCAGTGTGAGATGCAGAAATACCACCCTCTTGTTTAAGACTTCTTTTCTTACTCTGGAACTACTGAGTCTTTGTAGTCCAAATTTTTTGAACGGTTTTATACTTCTAATAACATTATTAAGGAAAAAAAATCACTTATTGGTCAAGGAGAGTAAGGTCATTTTCCTGGACCAAATTTTTATACCTGTCAGTTACAAGTAGTAACTATATCTAGAACAATTCTTCTAGGGATTTTTTTTCTTAAAAAAAACCCCAAACAACAAAACTATAGAGCATGTTATGAAACCTTTGCTTTCACGACACATGCAATTTAAACTGCATCATATTTTTGTAGGCCAGCTTAACAATATTTTATAAACAAACCAGCTTTTATGTGGGAAAATATAGATAAAATTAATCTAATTTGATTTTTCTTTGAAGCACAAAAGCTTGGTTTTTTCAATGTTTTATGACAGTGCACATGTAGATGACATTCGTATTACATGGTATAAGGTTATGAAGCAGAATGTGTCATGTGCCTGTTTTGGCTGAAGTTTGATGTTTTTAGGTTGTTGCTGTCACTACTGTTTTGTTCTGAAACAGTGAACACATTAAAATATCCTTCAAGTATTTTTTTTCTTTTAACCCCAGTTATTTTCTTAGATATTACTTAGAAAGAATTGAAAAGATTTGAAATACACATTTCATATACTTGTAAAATCTGTAGATGTGTCCCTTAAGCATAGATTGTAGACAGGGCTAACAGTTCTACCTAAATCAATGTAAGATAACAAAAATCCTGCTATTTTACTTTACTTACTGATAACTGTTTTGACATGGGTGGGCTTTGTGATGGCTTCTGAAAGGAAAGGCATGTAGTTGGAGATTTTGCTGTCAGGTGTAGTCAATTCATATTGATGAATGACTAAGAAGGCTTGTGCATGTGGACACTTAAAATATTGGTAGGTAATCTAGGAAATTCTGACAAATTGGTCACTACAGTAGCAAATCAAAGCCCTGGAGGTCCATTAGAATTGCCAGTACTGGGAGTATGTAGACTTTGAAATTGCAAAAGTCAATTCTAAGAGATAATGAACAAACCTCTTAAAGCTGTGATATGTGTTTCTGTGGTAAAGTTGTGTTACTGCTCTCCTCTTAACACAAAAGTACCAGGAAGTGAGCGTAGACAACATTGTTTCATTTACTGTAGAGCTGTCTAGAAGTGCAATTCTTAGTGTCTTTTACACAAAAGTATAAAGCTCAGCCTAGGACTGTAAATTTGAAGAAAAATTAACAATTAAAGCTAAGTATTCCTAAAACTGAGGTAGGGCTAAAAGAAAAAATTGGAAATAAGAATAGGAAGATATGTATTTGATCCTTTTCTTTTTACCTCAGGTGTGCTTAGAAATGAGAAGTTTGGAGAGGATTCATCAGAAGTTCCTAAGTTTCCTTCACTGAATTACACAAAGAGGAAAATTATCTTTGGGGTAGCCTATTTCAGAACTCTTCAGGTTGAAGTTCTGTCAGTACGGAGAGAAAAAGTAGGCACCAAGACTGAGTGGTTGTGGTATCATAAACACTTGCAGATCAGCATGTTAGGTACATCCAAGAAAGTAGTTCATGCACAACACAGGTCCCAAGGATACTCCAGATTTCAAGAGAATGAGGGAGGATGACTGAACTATTGTCTTCCCATTTTTCATTCAGCTAATAAGATGAATGTAATGCTTAGAGTTTTCAGTCTTGCTGAAATTTTCTGTGCTCTCAGACTGAAAATATTTTGTATTGTGGTTTCCTTGTTCTGCTGATCAGTGTTGGGCCCCTAGAATAGAACAACTTGTTAGAGGATATGTGGAGTAGTAATTTAAGATCATTAGTTAGCTGTTTTTTGGGTGATGTCTGTGTATGGCCTTTCTAGATTTCTAGGAATTCCATGGATTTTCCATGACTAGACTGACTAATTAATTTTTTATATTCTGTATGAAGTGTAACCTCCTGTATTCACAGACAATGTCAACAGGACTTACTTCCCCCACATCCTTTGTAAGCACATGAAATCTGTGAGGAATGGTGCTCCTGAATGACTGCCTGGACTTTAAGTGATTTTTCCACATTTGTGTGGACAGAAGAGGTTAGGAGGATAAAAGTAGCAATTTGAGATTTTTTTTTTTCTAAATCCTCCTTATTTCTGTATAGTAGAACTTCATATTTTTTACCAACCCCTGTTTTCAAAGCCCTGGTGAGAACAGCCCATTTCTGTCTTATTTCAAAGGAACACTTTCCTGCTTGGCTTTAAAACTACAGGCTCTTGCTACAGCTGTGGCTTCAGTTCATCAATTGCGGCCAGTTCTGAGTGCTGCAGAATTCTGATAATGAGAGTTTTTCATTTTATATAGGTCACCACGAGGACCCAAGAACAGAAATCAGATAATGGGAAGCAATTGGAAAGAAAATGTGAAAATCCAGTAACTGTATCTTTTAACAGAGAGCTAATTGGGTAAAACTTTTATTCCAGAAGTTTGATTAGCAAAGCCTCAATTATAATTGAAGACATTATAGTCTGTGGCCTTTCATTTCTGGAAGGAAGATATTTTGTGAGGTTCATAGATTCAAGCACTTTCATCAGAGAGATACGAGTCCTTTAAAATGCAGAGATTCACTGTATATGCCAGTTTTTTTCATATAATCCAGGTGAAAACAAATGTTAGCGAATTTTTAACATTTTTGCAGGGATAATCACTATACAGGAGACTGCATATTGGAAGGGTACTCTCCTCCTCCCCCTAATTTTAAGCATCTTCTGGTTGATTTAGAAATGTAGTAATTTGCAGCCAAGGATATCCTGCAGTGCATGAAATCTCTCTGGAGAAACGAGGTTTTTTTTGAGTAGCAAGTGGATTAGTATCATTCATTTGTACAGTTTTCTTTGATCTTTGAGAAATTCCAAAATTATGATGATCCACTTAACAGAGGATCCAAATGTAATTCAGCAGATCATTAGTAAAATAAGTATCGGTAGTAGCACTAAAAGGCCAAGTCAGGCCTGTATTAAACTATGACTTAGCATTATATGAATACAAAAGAGATTTAGAACGTAGTTCAGAAACTTAGTCAAGTGTAAATTATAACTAGTTGATATTCCAACAATGAGGGGAATTCTGCTAAGTGCATGCCTGTGTGAATAAAACTTACAATTAAACGGTTGTATTCACTCATTGAAAACAAATTGATCTGAAGAAAGTACAATATTTCAACAAGGAAATGATGGGGATGTGTGTCTATTATGAATATCAAGTTTTGGTGCAAATGTTGGGTGCAGGGGCGCCCACTATCAAGTTCCTGCTTTGCGTTGTTTAGACCTGTAATTTAAGAATGTATGGTAACCTACAAAGCTATGTTATGACTGTGTCCTTTCTGTAGGAACATTTCTAGTGCAATAAAAAATAAACATCCTGCTGGAGAAACTGAGACTGAAGAATTCAAGAGGAAAGGCACTTGCCTGGGTTTTGGTAAACTTAGTTTAAGTGCCTACTCAAATACATACATAATGACCTGTCTGAAATTAAAAAGTGTTAACGAGTGAAGCAGAGACCTACTCCAGAATACCAGTTATGCTGAAAGCCAGGACGCTAATGTAGGGTACCGGAGTGGGATTCAAGTCTTCAGTCTCAGACCTTACCAGCACAGTAGATAATGAGAAGATACTGTTTTTTGAAATCTAGTTATTCTGGTTCGTCCTTCAAAAACTTACTGTATCTTTAGAGTAAGAGAAGAAAAATGTAAATCCGCTTTTATTTGTAAAGAAGTAAATATAAAAAATCTTCTATGCTTCTTGTGTCTTGAAAGATAAAAGGCCTCTGAGTAAAAAAAAAAAAAAGTTTAAGTTGAAAGTATTTTAAAATGGAAAACATTTTGGGAACAGATAGACAAAAAAGTATAACTGAATATTTTTATGTTTTATGTGTAAAGTTCTCTTAACCAATGTGGAATTTACTACTGTTCTATCTTATCTCTAAGAAAATGCTTAGAAAATTTCTTTAAAAGAGAAATGATGAATGTAATCTTTACATTTCAAGGGTTAATATGATGAAGTAATATTGTGCCTAAATGTTGTTATACACAATCAAAATATGTTAATATTTAGTCATGGAGTTATAGCAAGTGTGTAGAAAGGTACATGTTTCTGCTAAGACATGCTTTAAGGATACAGCTTTGGGTGGTAGGCGAGGAGGAGAGTGGGAAGTTATTATCTTTGGCTAAAATAGGACAAAAATTGTATAGTGAGCTGCAGTGGAAGCTGTCTGAAATGAAGACTTCTGAACTCAAGAATGAGTTACAGAAGCCTTTGCTTGAGAGTTACACGTTCCCTAATTACCAAGACACACTATAACGTATTCTGCTGATATCAAAGGATTGTGAATGGATTAAATTCCTGTTTAGTTAAACAAGCACTGGAGTGAAATGTGACATTCTCCCATTTGATCAAGGCGGGAAAGGAGGGTGAATGCAACAAGGGAAGAAACGTGCTGGAACAATGAATGGAGCAGAAGCAGTAAAAGGCCAGCTGTAAGATAGGGGCATCTCATCCTGAAGATAAGTCTCCACTACTCTTGACCCTGGTCTAGTAGACAGCCCATATCTGACATTTATGTGATTCACCACTCCCCCCCCNCCCCCCCCCCCCCCCCCCCCCCCGGCCCTTGCATAAAGATAAAGCCATATTTCTAAAACAGTTTAAATCAGCAGATTAAACAGTTCTAAACCAGCAGATTTTCACTGTAAGTGTATGAGAGCTTTTATAGGATGGACCTACACTCTAAATCATAGAAATGTGGCCCATTTCTAAACAGTCTTAGGCTGAGGGCATAATTTTTGAATGCCATGTGTATAAAGAGAGCTTTTATTTTGTGTTTTATAGAAGTATAGAGGCTATTTCACCATGGGTCAAACATAGCCTATTTTTCTCTAATTTAAAAAAAATCCCCAACTTGCTACCTACTGTGTTATTATTTTGGAAATTACTGGAATGGTGGTTCTGAGAGTGTAAAATATGTTGCTGTAAGAAATAACAAAAAGGTATATAAAAATACCAGGGAAGTTTCTGATGCATTTTTGAAAATGCTTGCAATTTTTAAGGCAGGTGACAGTGATAAACACTGAACAAACTGGAACATTTTATTTGGTAGAAAGTGCAATCTTTTTGTTTCTAACTAGGTTATTAATGTATTTAGTATTTATACAAATAATTTATATTTTGACTGTTTCCCTTTCAAATTTTGCTTTTACTCTCAAATATTTTTTTGAAAACAACCACAATTTTTATCTTTCAGTTTATTTACTCCTAACCCTTCCATCCCTCATGCACTTTCATGATGCCCATGCACACTGGTGCTTGGCTTTTGGCCTGTGGGTAAATATCTATTGTAAGAAAAATTAAGGGTGATGTCCTGTTTGGTTCAGTTTTTCACTGCGGGGATCAGAGAATCTGTAGTATTAGCTAAGTGTAGTGAGCAAATTGATATGTTCCAGATGAAAATTTCTGTGATTCTGTGATTTACCAGGTGTTTTGACTTTTTCGTGTCAAGCTGGGGAGACTGTTACTGTATTTAAAGAATGGGAAATGTATTTACTAGAATTTTTTTTCCTCAGCCTTGGGGGAGTTGCTTGCATTGTTAGATCCTTTCTGTACTGCTATCTGCTATGAGGTGTAACTTGTCATATTATTGATGCTTCTGAAACACTGCTGTTCATTTCTGAGTGCGTACTAATGATTTATCTGTCAGAAGTGCTTAGACTGCCATGTTAAAAATAATAAAATGCACAACAAGAGGTAGACAATCTAACAAAATCTGCTGTTTGAACATTCATGCGTGTGTATGTATGAATAAAATTAATTAAACAGAAATTTTTTTAAAATTCTAATCCAAAATTTATTAGTCTAATAAAAAAAATCGTGGAGAAAAGACTTCCAATGCTAAATCAAGAGAGCTTCTGTCATCTAATTAGCAGATGCTTGTATTAAGAATGTAGGTGTCATGCATTCCTTTGGTTGAAGAGTGTCAATATTTCTTAAAGATTATAAACTCTGCTGTCTTGTCACATCATTAGGTATCTTATTACTTGCTTTGTTATTGAATAGCTTATTCTGACTCAGGGCCTGATTGTTTTTTATAGCTATTAACTAGCAACTTTAGTTTTCCTTCGATATAAAAATACTTGATACTAGTTGAGATGGGGTTTGTAAATAAAACTAATACATTTTGCTAGGATTGATATAGCTGCCAACAAGCTAATAAGTGCATCTGATAGTAATCATTGAAAGGATAAATCGTATAGTTAATTTATATGTAATACAGAGTAATACGCAGTTTTTTCCTCCATCACAACTTGGAAAGAGCTCTTTATGATAAATAAAAATTGCAAGAACAAAAGGTTGCAGTCTTCTTTGTAAGCAGAACAGGGAGTTATACGACTAGTGTAAAAAAGTGTTCAGTGCACTGGATTTGCTCATCTGGGGTAATATAGCTTGGCCATAGGATGACTGATGAAGATGTAGAATGTGTCTACTGGGATGGAGATAAAAAGATAATTCTATTTTTTGAAATATTTCTATAATAAGCAGAGCAGGCTTAACAGGTGGAACAGATGTGGTGGATTTTATTTAAAAAAAAAAGAAAAAGAATGAATCCAACCCCAGTATGATAGTCAGTGCTTTGTTTTGCAAGGTCACTGCAATTTGAAGTCTAATAAGAATAGGTGATGAAGAGCAATAGTAAATCAGCAGGCAAAATTTTCTGCATTAGATAAAAGAGCAAGTACAATTGCAGTAGGGTATATCCTAAACTGTGAATATAATTCTATTTTCAGCACTCTGGAATGCATTTTTAGTTCCAAGCTGATTATATCATGGGACAAGAAAATATGGGTAGTTACCAACATATGGAAAGTTATTCTAAAGAAAACAGCGTAATTATTTTAGGCATTTTACCAGATGGTTTGTCATCTAAAAACTGCTTTGCTTTGCTTTTATTTTTTTGACTTTGCAATCAAAGTGTGGACAGAAGGAATGTATCCTAAAGAAATTTAGGATGGGATAGTGCTATGTTTCAATCTGCTAGTAATACTGGCCTTCCAGTTTCCAAATATTTACCTGGTAGATCTCTGTACACGTTTGTGGTGGAATACGGCTTTATTTTTCATGTAGTAGATGCTACAGCAAGGAGTTATAGGCACACCTACAGCACTAGTTGCTGCAATTCTACTGGCTTACGAGGGAGGAGGTTTCTGTGGTTAGTTGTTCAGTTAAGATAGCCAATTTTTTTTTTTTAGTTGTATTGCACACATAAATAACATTGACTGTGTTCTGCATAAGACTAAAATCATTATTTTGCATGATGTGTTTCTGTGGAGTTAGGAAATATGTAAATATTTCAGTTCTTTTTTACAAATCACAATGCAAGGAAGTTATAATTCAGGCAGTTTAAAGGATGTTCTTTTCCTTTTTAAGTTATAATTCAGGCAGTTTGAAGGTTGTTCTTTTCCTTTTTATGTTTTCAGGAGAAGGATTCCATGCTTTATCAAGATTCAAATCCTGTTGAGATCATAAATTAAAATGAAATTGCTAATTATTTTGTCCTTACTTGGCATTTTTGTGTGCAAGAAATTATTCCTGAATGTCTTCATAAAATATGCAGTCTGTTCCAGTAAAGGCTAATAGAAAAGTAACAGAAGTGTGACAAATCATGCTGGAAATATATTGGTAAAGTGATGTGACAAAGCTTGTGCAAGAGCCACCGGCTTCTTTTTTCCCTGTCAGTCTCTCACTTTCTCCAAATTCAATACTAATCTACAAGTCCAGGAAGACAAAGATCCCTTAAAATTTCTCTCACTTGCAGGCTTCTCTTTACTCTCTGAATCTATTGACGGTCAGTGTGACTAGTCATAACTGAACTGATATTTAACCTGATTGTACCTAGTCACTAAATTCCCGTAAAACTGTCTTAGGCGATGGTTCATTCCTGGTAAGTTGTTTTTTGCAAATAAAATAATTAAATAAAAGTGAAGCTGTTGGAGAAATGACAGCTTTCGGTATAATTAAGTATTATATTTTGTGTATACCTGTGTTTTAAATATATTTCTTCTGGCTAATTATTTATGCAGGTGTTGACACTTTGAATCGAAACAGTACATTTTACTGCATGCATTGTGTTAGGCTTTCTAGTCATCTGTCCCTTTGTTCCATTTGATATGGCAAAAGCAGATAGTGAAGCAGAATTCAATCTTGCTGAAAGCAGTAATGAGCAAAACGGTTTATCTGATTTAAATGGGAATTTAATGTTTCATTTACTCTTTTTTGCTGTTGCTGTCACAGAAAGTCAGTGATTCAGCAGAGGAGACCATAAGAATGAAAGTAACTTTTAATGTACTCCTGTATCTCTCCATCCCTGAGGCTTTAAACATCATATCAGTGCCATTTCACAAATCCAGACCTGTTTCTTTTAAGGACAAAGACCATGAAGATTAAATATATGTCTCGTTGTGGTAGTATTCTTCTTCTGATTTTAAGACCATAAATGGTAATTTTTTTTTTTTCTTCTTTCTTTCGCNTTTTTTTTTTTTTTAACCTACATTTGGTCCTGGAATTCCAGGAGGTATTAATCAGTGATGCATGTCAGGAACAATTAACAAAAATTGACTGGAGTTTCTCCTAATGAAATGCAGGAACATTAGGATAATGAATTGGTTACTACCAAGAAATATTTTTCCTTCCAGATGAGCTTGTAATTAAGCAGCAGATTATTTGAGCAGAGAGAGAAAATTGTATGGATTTGATAAAGTAGCAAAGCAGACTGTAAGGTTGTAAAGGAGGGATACTGTATCAGAACTGATCAGAACTGTAAGGAGGATATCAGAGTTGTTGACAGAATAATTCCTAACACCTGTTCGGCAGGGTAACAGTATTTTCTAGGATATTTATTTATTCTCTAATTCTGAGTCTTATTTTGATTTTGCAACTGACACCTCTTTACTCAAGGATGCAAATATACATAAATGCATATTGCTCATTAATGGCTTAGTTCCAACATGTGTTCGATCATCAACAGGATAAAAAAAGATAAAAATAGGAGGGTCTAAAAATCTGTAGTCTTTAAGGAAGTAATTGGAGAAGATATCCCGTGATGGTACTGCGATTATAATATATTTTAGCATTTCTAGAGAACTTACAGAAGATTTGAACAAGAAGCAGTAGTGGTATGCTGGAGAGTTGCAGAAGAAAGCTTTTTGGAAGGTGAGCAACAGCCTGATTTTTCCAGAACAGGAGGGAGATGGGACTAGATCATTATCAGATTGTTTCTGTTCCAAACCATAGGTCTCAATAGTTCTAAAAATTCTTTCGACTGTGTGCCCTGCAATAGATGGATTTTTGTATTCCTCCTACAGATTTACCTTGTAAGAATAATAATGGAGAGCTTATATGGTATACGTGCATAAATAACATTTTTGGCTTTAATGGTTTAGAGTTTAACTTTTTTTCCTCTTTGTCTCTTGAATCTAACATTTCAGAAAGTAGTACTTGTGCTACTTTGCTTTTTGTTTTAAAGTAAATGATTGATAATGTATGAGTATTTTGCAGCTGAATGCTTCAAGAACACATCTGTAGGTGGAGATTTCAGGTTAACAATACAGTTCCAAGGCTAGCAAGTATTTAGTGCTGAGTAATTTTTAAAATGTTTGCATATTCTTATGTAAAATAATTGTATTCTTCTATCCTTGCAATACAAATCTATTTTTGGGGGCTGAAAACTGCAGCACTAGCCATATCTCTCCCTCCATTTCATCTGTAACTTGGTGTCTTGTTGCAATAGAGAAAAGAATCCTGAACCCATGACTCATCATCTTTAATGTTAGAAAATCAGACTGATTCTGTGACTAGATGTTTTGGTTAATTAAAGTTTCTTTCCCTTATATTGTTCATATACATGTTTTGGTTTCCCTTGATCAACTTCTCTTAGCTTTTGTTCTTGCCGTAAACTGTCTCCCCCAGTATTTATTTCCTATCCTGTTTCAGAGTTGTCTCCCTTCTACATCAAATAAGAAATTACTTGACAAAAGAACTTTTTATTTAGATTAAAAAAAATCTTATTTCTCAGAAAAATATTTTAATTGTGTCTTTAATTCAAGAAGAATTTCTGTAAGGCAAAAGGCAAGTATATGGGAAGAGGTTTGCCAGGACTGTTGGTTAATCACATCATGGTTTTCAAATTTTTTTGACTTTCAGTGGAATCTTGAAAGAACACTGTAAATCTGAAAGGTTTGCTGAGCATAAGGAAGCAAACCAGATGCAAGAATAATGAAGAGAAAATTATTTTCATTTTCATTTTCTTGTCCAGATTTTTGTTATCCTTTTAACTACTTGTCTTAATTAAAATAATTTTTCAACCAACTAACAGTGAGGGAACAGGGACTAATGATAAAATTTATACCACAGTGAGGTTATGCTGTGTTTTACCATTTTGCAAATACAGCATTAAGAATCTTATCCTATGCTATTGCACTTTCTGTCCTCAGAGGGAATGGCAGTTGTGTAGTGTCTTAAAATATCATGTAACCTGACACAATAAGATACGTAGGATATGGCACTGCAGGGATTTAATGAGCCATTTTTTTATCCATCACAGAAGCTTCCTGCAAGGCATGCCCATAGCATTGGTTTAAAAATGTTACATTTTTCCTACCTTTTTTTTTTTTTTTTAAGTTTGTTTTAGTATAAACATATTTGCTGAAGGTCAAGGACAAAATACTGATGCAAGATATGTATGTGTAGTTTTCAATAATTTTAAAAAATATTTGACATTTGTCAATAGATGCTATCTCATCCCCTGATGTAAATACACGCATGTACAAATTGAATTTTATGTTGAGTTGGATGGGCCCCCAGAGATATACTGTTGTGCAAAATGTGCTATACTGTTTTGCTGTTTGTAGACTCAGTGTTTAGAGCTGCCTGTTCAAATGTTTCCTAGATCACTATCTTTCAATACAGTTACAATAGGAAAAGTAGCAGTTTTAATATTGGGACTAATACTTACATTAGAGCTAAGCATTATGAGCAACAGTATGCAAGTGTCTCACTAATGCACGTGACTTGGAGGCAATATGCTGGGTAATAACCCAGAATTCTTTTATAGTAGCAGGAAATATTCCCTTGAGTTCTTGTAGCTGTTTCAAAAAGAGGTAAGTGCTTCAGCCCCTAAAAACCTGATAATCTGGAGGAAAAGAATATACATAAACACTTCTCCTTACCTCTGGACTGCTATCAGACACTCTTGTGTGTCTTGCTACCTATTATATCATACGTCATATATCGCACCTTTCAAAAGCCCTGGTGTTTGCCATCAAAAATGAATGCTTTGTTGTAAGAATTAATGGAATCTTGCAAAAAAAAATAATACACAGACAACTATTAAAAATGCGAGCATGCATACAGGACTTTAATTAATAAAAGGCTGCTAGAGCTATCTGCAGGAAATAGAATTCCGATGCCATTGTCTTTGTATTCAATACAAAGCTTCCCAGCACGATTGTGATCAGATGTGCAAATCCTTACTCTCCTGATTTGTGTGGGTAATCACCATCGTGTATCACATGTGTGCAGGAGAATGGTGATGTACAGAACCTCAGAGGATCTGTGTCTAACCAGTAAAGGCAATCAATTTTGTCCTTGAATAGAGTGAGTAGAAAAAGAGTTATGTGTCATATAGATAGGAAATGACATATAGCGGCAAAACAAATGAAGATCCTTATAGGAGTTGGTTTTAATGTTTTCATTACTATGATGAAAGGACCAGAGAAAAAAAGCAGGTAATATCACTATACCAGTGTATAAATCCAAGGTATGCCCACATCTCTGGTACTCTCTCTTCACCTCAAAAAGGGTCAGTGAATGATAACAAGGCATATGCAACAACTTCTGAGTATCTAGGACTTCTCTTGTTCATCTGTTTTCCAGACACAGTTGTGACAGAAGTCTCTAAAATCACGAGCGATGTGAAGAAGAGAGCACCGTACTTGCTAAATATCACCGGTTAAGGAGTAGGGACATAAAATTACCAAACAGAAAATTTAAATCAGATGAAAGGAGTATGTCCTTGTTCAGCACAGAAGTTCTACAATTTAGTTATTGCCGTAGAATTTTTTTAGATGCCAGGAAGTATTGCTGAGTTCAGAAAGTGATAAATCTAATTCATAACATCAAAACATTAAGGGACTGGGCCAATAGACGTAAATTAGTATTGGGATTATTAGCAAAGACAGCAGTCATTCAAAGAGAGTAATAAAGGGTTTGGAGAAGTAAAAACATATGGGGAATGACCCGTGACAAGTTTCTACTTGTCTGGATACAGTCTAATTAATGAGTTTAAAGCATCAAAAGAGAAATTTTTAAGAGTGAGAGAAATTGTAGAACGGCATTGCATAAAAAAACCCACTCTTGTTTCTAAAGTTTGTAGTGGACAGCAAAATGACAGCCTGTATACAGTGTCATTTGATGACAGATATAAGGTCATTTGATATATGACCTTGTGAACAAAATTCATAGGAGAGCTTATTTAGTTCACAGCCCTGCTTTCTACAGCGCTAGAAAAATGGGCTTTAAAGTATTGTATCTGATTTTGTAGATTCCAGTATTTAGAGCAACTGAAATAGAGACTTAAGCAAAAAACCCTATAATAATTTATGCCCTAAAGGGACAGGGCCCCTTCGTTTCTGCCCTTTTGTCTAGAGGGGGCACAAATCCTGTCATTTCTTTCAGGAACTGTTCATTAATATTGCAATGCATTTGGTAACAGCTATGATCTTTAGGGCAGATTTAAAATTATACATGATGAGTTTATTGCTGGGCACTAGTGAACTGAAACTCAGCTCATTTTACCATTTCTATGTGTCTCTTTCATCATGATGAACAATGAGTATACTTGGCATCCTGGAGACGCCAGTAAGACGATCTTACAACAAACAACTTTCTGCCTGTTATCTCTGACGTGACAGAGAGAAGAAAAATAGTAAACACACTGAGGAGTAATTCTCCTATTTGTAATGACAGACTCCCTCTAAGTTGCTGCAGGAGACCTGAGATTGCATATCACTGTCCCAGAGAGGCGGGCTAAACACCAAGTTTCTATTTCCCCTAGACCTAGAGATTTTAGAGGTTTAGTTTCCTGTTTGAATTGTCTTAGCAGGAAAGCTCAGTCCTCTGCACTAAAGAAATGAAAAGTTTGTGTATATAGCTAGAAGTAGTGAGAGTGATCAAGAAGCTGAAATTACAAGAAAATAATCAAAAGCTGACATTAGAAAAAAATGTATTGGCATAGGCTAGAAAGAAACACCCTGAACAACTGTTACTGTGTATGTCATGGGAAAAAATGATTGTCCAGTTTATTTTAATACAAATTTTAGAAGGTCTTTTGGACCACAAGATAAATTAGGTTTTAAAAAATAGCCCCCAAAAGGTTGTTCTACTGACTGGGCAAAACAGCTATTTCAGACGAGGTTAAAAGAAGCACTGCCTCTAACTGCTGAATATAAAGACCTATTTTATGCATCTGGCTTGTTCTCGAGGTTCAGACATTTGCTGCTGTTGTCATACCTTAACGAGTTACGGTGCGTTAGCTGCCATGAAGTAGTTGAGTTCACTCTTAGCCTGTCATAAAATGTGAGATAGAACGTTGTAGTTTAAACTGCTTTCACAGAGCAAAAATCACAGGGGCAGAGAGTGTGACGATGGGAGTGATTGTCAACAGGAGTGAGTGATGGTGTTTAAGCAAGGAGGAGCAGAGAAATTTTGGGCTTTTATCTCTGTTCCCAACATTGTTCAAATATTTAATCCAATTATTTCTTGCAGTAAAATGGTAAGTTCTTCAGGTATTAGGAACTGGATGTTGATTTGAAACTCTTTGGACACTGCTCGTTATGTGCAGGCAGGTGCTTTGTTATGAGATAAAGATGCTGACTTTTCTATACTGCCTCTGACCCTGTCTTAAAAGAAAAAATTATTTGTGACCAGAAAACTGTTTACGTTCCTCATCCAAGAAGGAAGGCTGTGAGTCCTTGTCTCCTGTAACAACCACGGAACTGAAGGCAGCTTCTTCACACTGGCATCCCTTTTTACTGATTCTCTTCAGATGTCAGTTCTGCTCAGTGTGTTGATTATATTAAGTACTCGATGTGTAACCCCCAACAACTATATTAAAAATGTAGCTTGGTCTTGGAATTCTAATCCTGAGCTTGAACTATTAAAATCAAATATATATTAATATACAAAGGAAAGATTTTTTTAAAATAGCGATCATGGGGTGTAGCTTAATCCAACACAGCAATACGGGGAATACATACTGAGAGAATACATTCATGTGTTTGCAATTTATTTCATCTTTCTTTCAGTATTTCTCCAACTAGACAACATTTTAACTTTTGATCTGGTGGGATGTTTAAGTATGAGAAATAAGAAAAAAATCAGGAGATCACATATCTGTGATTTAATGTGTTGTCAGTAGTACCTTACAGAGTGCAGTAATGTTGGTTGTAATACTGGTGGTTTGAAAGCGCTGGAGGACCTATATAATGCTCATCTATTTGATCAGGCACATAAGCGTTTTCTGTTTTACTGATTGCCAAATGTCTCAGCTGGCAAAATGTGTCCTTTCCGATGTATTGTGGCTTGAAATTATAACAACTACTTCTTTTCAAACACCCTGAATTTTAATTGTTTTTTCATACTTGATTTGGAAAATAGGGCATCAGTGGACTGCTGATTATATCATATCTCCTAGATACCTTATGGATGTGTTTATTATCTTTTCCTGTTTTCATAGCCTTTTGTGGGCAAAAAGCTATGAGATTAGCCAGTTGTCACATCTATTGAATTTTTCAGGGTTTTATGTGATGTTGATGGTTCAACTGTGTAGTTTTACTGCACAACTCACTGTTAATTCAGTCCTCCTCTTGTTATTACAAGAACTGTGTGCCTATTTTGCTGTATTTCATCTAGAAAATGTCTGAAGCCTCAGACTTCTAAATCAAGAAATGTCATGAGTACCTGAACTAATGAAGTCTTGTTTTATATGATTTTGTGTCTTGAGGTTGATTGATGTTGATGCTAAAGAAAATGAGAATGCTGTTGCTGTTCCTGTTGTTGAACTTTGTAAGGGTGATCTATCTTGTACCTAGCTCGCTGTATAATAAAGTGTGAGCTTATGCTGCAGTCTTTTTGCCAGTTAGAGTACTTATACAGGCTTGATCCCTCTATCTGGTTGCTTGTTTGTGCAATGGAAGTAAAAGTTTAATTATTTTTGAGATCTCTAGAAAACTATCAAATCTGCTTTATTCACTGGGGTCAAAATTGGTAAGGATGGACAGACACATAGATTTTGTAGAACTTGGCATACCTGAATAGAAGCTATAGCATGCTGTTTTTTAAAAACAGATAAAAAATTAGGAATTCAAGATCTTCTTACTTTCAGTAATTTCTTTAGGCAGGTTTGAAAATCGCAGTAGCAGATTGTTTGGGATTTTTCTTTCATAAAGATATTTGAATGCTATTCTTCCCTGGACAAGTCCTGATCTCATCATAACTCAGAGTATTCATGGCCAAACTTCAAGATTTTGAAGTAATATTATTAGCCTTAGTTTAGAATGTGACCCATACGCTTAACTTCAAACTTAAATTCATTAGAATTAATTAATATTCTATTTTAAAAGAAAACTTTTAAAATCTTTTGGTTGTAAGTTGGAACACTTGCTTATTTGTTTTTTATAGAATACTAAGTGTTGGTTTTAGGTCCATTACTGACTTCTAGAATAATATATGGGAGTATATTTACTTAATTTCAGCTTCTTGCAAGTGAATAATGTATTTGAAACTAGCAGAAAGTTCATTCTAGAAATAATGTTATGAATTTTAATATCATTACATAGTTTAATTTAATATTTTGTGCACCCTACTGTTGCTTGAGAAACAATGCTTCTAAAAAGGGAAAACAATATTAAGAATAAAGACATTATTGATAATTCTTTCCCTGTGTGATGTTTTCATAATGAAGTAATAGCATAAGATCTAACCAAACAAATGTATTGTGTTACTGTAACAAAGTTAATGCTTTGAATTCAGAATTACCCCCTAGTTTTACCAGTAGTAATGAGAGTGCCACTGGGGTCCCATTTAACAATTACATTGTAGGTCACCAACCCTCACCAAGAGTAAAATGAGATGCTGAGGTAAAAAACCTCAATGCTAATCTTCACAGATCTATTGGTACTTCTTAGGTCAATTACTTATCAGAATGGATCTATCTTCAGGATGGATATTCAGACATAATTTTGTTTTTAAAAAGCATCTTTGCTAAGCATGGGTGTTGCTGAAAACCACAGTAGGTTGGCTTAGTTTGTCTACTTGAAATGTAATACTAAATCCAGTATATCTAGACAAATACGAAACAATTTGAATGCCTTCCCCAACAGGATAAAGGAAAATACACAAAAAAAAGGTATTAAAAATAATCTGATGAGAAAAGCTGAGAAAAACTCTAAGGTGCTTCTCAATAATTATTTGTGTATATGCTCACATCTAGCAGTACTCTGTGGTTAGTGTGAAGTAGATATTTTCCTTTGTTGAGGGAGAGGGGAAGTGATCTCAATTTATTTTGTAGTTATTTCAGTATGCCTCGAGGTAAGAATGTGCCTGGGGATAGGTGTAGCAAAGCAGTTGATATATGGTAGCTTATTATGCAAGGGTAACTTAGCCATTTGCTGGAGCTCTGTTTTTAAAATCTATCATGCTGTTTAAAATTTGCCTTGTTATGTTTGCTGGTTTTTCAAATAGATTTGGGCAGCCATGCTTTGGTTCTCAATTAAACAGACAATTTCTTTAGGCATTTTTTTGCCGCTTCACTGAAGTAAAGAAAATGTTTTATATCCATTTATTACATTCACTGGCAGTTTCATTACTCTGAATATTCAAAACTCATAGAATGAGAATGGCAGCTTGGAAGCAATCCAAAACGCTTATGGTTAACAGTGTTTCAAAGAATCTTGTTCTGAATTATCTGATAAAGGTTGCACTTCTTTATTAGATTTATTGTTGCCTTTCCTGATGGGTTGGAGCATTAAGTGGAATTGCTAAAGGAAAACAGTAAATGTTTACTTCTAGAAAGAAGTTGCTTACCTTGTAGTTTCAGTAAGATACAGTTCTTGGCATTAGCTTTCTAAATCTTGATTAATTCCAATTCTGTGTTGCAGTTTGTAGTTAGTTTCTAATAACTGATGTAGCTGCCATATTACCGTTTTATGTAATATATAAATGTTTTGTCCTCCTTAGTGTTTTGAGTGATAGGAAAGCAAGCCCTGATTGCTCTGGTTTCCAGGGCTCTGTATAAAGAACTTCCTATTATTTTGTGGCCTGGCCATCCTTTGAAGTCCCTCATACCCAGGGCTCAAGTTGCTGTCATTCATAGCATATGGCTACTTGTTAATATGAAATAGCACCATACTGGCACATTTTTTTTTCTTCTGACAAATTGTGACATTCCGATTCCTGCATGGACTGGCTGGTATCTGATCAAGGTGCAGGTGGTCACTGCACCTTGCGAGGCAGTGTTTCACTAGGACATAGTACTAGTTCTCCACATGTGATGGAAGAATTACTTACCAAAAGCGTCCTTAAACTCATACGCAAAAGTAATTGCCGGCAGCTTTTCAGTAACAGCCATTTAAGGTGGAGATACCACGGTGTTGATACTGGTTAATTTTTACATTCTCAAGAGACAAAAAAAACCTTATTCATCCTAACTCTCATAATCACAGTGTATTAGCCATTCTTTCTATTTCTATGTTTGGTCACAGCTGGAAAATTAATGTATTCTTCAAACTACTTGTTTTCAAGCAGATCTTGCTTTGATGAAGAGTATAGTGTCTAAACATGCAATATCAATATGATTTTGCTGTCTTTTATGGATTAATTAGAAACGAATATAATTTAGGAATTTTTCTTAAAGTATCTTTGCTGTTTCTCTGAACACTGCTGTTCGTCTGAGCAAGGAAGTGTTCAGACAGAAACAAAAGGGAAAGAGAGAAAGAAAGAATAAGAAAGAAACAAACCTGAATAACCACAGGTTACAGATTTAGCCTTCCTGTACAGAGATTTATTTCTTTATTATATTTATTTGCATTATACTGCTGCTTGAGAGTTCCTATCTGCATCTGACTCTGTGCTTCCCATCCTGAAAAAAGTTGCTTTCTAACCAGACAACACAGGCAGTGTGAGAATGGAAATGTGATCTCCATTTTACAGTTAGGAAAGAGGCAGAGAGAGACTCTGACTGTTCTCAGGTCACGCAGGATGTCTCTGGGAGAGCCAGAAATTGAACTCACACATGTTGCTTGAGTCCCACTGAGTCACAAGACTGTCTTTTCTCAACATAGAAGAAAATGTATTTGTTCAATATACTCATCTCAGTGCTTTTTTTTGTGGTCGCTTTTTGGGACATCTGGGTTTTTCTTCTATTTCAATTCATCCTGTTCTCTTGTCTTTGGTTTCCTAGTTTCCATTAATATTTTTAATCTGTGATAGAATGGGATTTAAAACTTCACTGTGTGAAGGATTGAATGAGGCTGAGTTTAAATAATAGTTTGAACATAATTAAACCATTCTTTCAAAGAGATTACGTTTGTAGATAATCTTTATTGCCATTGCAATGTAAAAGATTTAAATCTGTTTCCATCTCTTTCATAAATTGATGCATACGCAAAGATAGTACGATATTTCAGATGTGCTTGTAAAAAAGCTTTTATTTTCTACTTAGTGTATTAAAAACAAACTGATAATATTTAGACTGTACATTTCAATTATTTTCTTTCTAAAGTATTCAGAAGTTGATAATTTTTAATGCACTGTGCATAGCTTCAAATTGGTGTCTCTGATCCTTTTTCTCTGCTGGTGATATGCGGTGGATCTTCCCATGATGTCTTCCTGGAGAACAGTTGTTTGCTTTTGTGTTGGGGAATTTCTTCAGCAATGTAGGTGCAAAGCCAGTTTCTTTTACTGATTTAGACTTCTCCTAAGATCTGTTTTTACCAGACCACATGAAGAAACTATCTATCTAAATCCCAACCAACTACAGTCACTTTACATATTTGAAAACCACGACATTTCATCCTGTAACTGGAAAAATTATCTCAGGAAGCCATTGAAGAGTTGGAAACTTTTGGACTGTGTGGGTTTTAATGTCTGAAGCCTGTTTTGGAGGTTGTGAGTGCTACTGGACACATGTAAAATATCAGCCTTTGACATTGTTGTGGCAGCTTGGCTTTGTTAACAGGTTGACATTCACTATGTAGAATAGATTTAAAAAAATCCATTGGATTAATAATCTGAGGACTGGATTTACTCTTTTTTTTCCATATTTTACTGATGTTGCAAGCTGGTATGATGTTGTCTGTGATTGTAGGCAACAGCAATAAAAACTGAGCCAAAAGTTATTTTTGTACTAACACATCTAAGAGGAGAGTTGCAGGTGGAAGACAGGTTTTGCATAACGTTTAGGAACTTTTCTATAGCCTTCTCTTTAGGCTCACCATTCTATTTCTTGAAGCTCTCTGGAGGATCCTTTCTGACTGTCTCCAGGTAGAACAAGTAGAACCACGCTGAAGAGATGCTGAATGAGCATTAAATGACAAATTGGTGTCACCACAAAGAATACCGGCAGAAAGATCTTGCAGATTTACATCTTGCAGTGTTTTATCTTAAACTGAAACCTTAGGAAACAATTGGACTGGCTGGCAAAAAATCCATGTTTGTGAGTGTGATTCTTAAACAAGCCTAGTGTTCGCACCATATTTGTGCTGTTCAGTCTGCCTTTGGAAAATTAACTGCAATATGAAAGGCACCTTGATATGCATCTATCTTAGGATTCTATTGGAAAAAATACTCCAAAAAATTATAGCTGTCCAGACATATGAAATAATAATTGCATGCAAATACATTTTATGATTTTTAGCTCAGCTTTGTCAGCTGCAACTGCTGACTGTGCCTATTTAGTCACTGAGTGTATTATGAAAACAAAGAGACTATTAAATGGAGGAATGGGGGTGAAAACAAGAGACCTAGATACTAAATATACTTTCTTACTCAAGATTATTGCAATTCTATTGTTTATATTCTATTAATTATATT
This sequence comes from Himantopus leucocephalus, assembly GCA_003993805.1. Classification (NCBI taxonomy): domain Eukaryota; kingdom Metazoa; phylum Chordata; class Aves; order Charadriiformes; family Recurvirostridae; genus Himantopus; species Himantopus leucocephalus. Next base: position 8,343,949 of record RSEF01000009.1, read on the forward strand.
GTATTCTTATTTAATCATGAGCTATATGGATACATATTACTTGCTTCCTCCTTTTCTCTGTGCAACAGTATTTTAAAATACTGTGAACTTCACAAGGAATGGCTAAAAAGGGGCCCTTTTAGTTGTGTACACACAATATAATTTTGTTCGGCCCTCAGTTATGAGGCCAAGGATAGTGTTTACTTTTTTTCTGTGAGCTTCAAAAGTTTGTTGAATGTTAAGCCTTGAAATTTTGCTACCTTTTAATTCTGATGTAGCCATGCTGTTCACTGTGTCACGATGTCTCTCAGAGCCCTTGCTATAACTATTGCTGCCACTTTGGAGAGGACTAGAGGAACCACAGAAACATCACAACCAACACAAATTAATCAATTTTGTTTCCTCCTCTCTTTTTAACTGCTAATCAGAATGAGCATTTTTAGTTCAACAGAAAAATTAGGTGCGCAAAGGAGAATGATTTATTTTGGTAGGTTTACGGAAAGAAAAATAAGCGTTAGAATTAATAATAACTAAGGAAAGGGAATGATAAGTTAAAATCTTGTGAAGCACTTCATAAAACTCAATTCTGAGAAAGTGTGTGGCTGAAGTTCTACATCTACGCTCATCTTTTTTTTTTTAATTTTTCACCTAAACCAAAGAGTCTTAATTATTTTCACTTCTACTGTGTGTGGAAGGTTAGTGGCGACTCATAAGGCACAAGGTGCACTTCAGTGTGCACGGGCAGTAGTAAGCAGTGCTTGTCATGAAGCACATCTGTTTCCAGTCAAACAAGCTCAAAACAGTTCAGAGCAAATAACATGTATCACAGAGCACTTTTTATTATTTTTGCTTGTAAAGTGAGTGGATGTATTCACTAAGGGGGAAAAGTGCCCTTTGTGATTGTTTGAAAATGTTATTTTTTCTTTCTTTTTACTAGGTTTGCAAATAATAACCTTAACATTTTAGGTGTGGCAAGAACAATTAAATTTCCTCAGAACAGAATAAATACTTATTTATTAATCAAAAATGGGTTAATGTGAATTTGGATTAATTGGGAAAGAATGAGTAAAGAGCTTATGCAACAACAGGATAGCTGCATGTCTCAAACTCAGATCTAGTCTGAGCAACTAGAACATGAAAAAACTGTTGCAATTTTTGAACTGGGCTTTGTTCACACTTCAACACTTTTTAGCTTCAACACTCTTAAAAGAAAAGGAAATTTCTGTGAAAATCTCCACTGTTTGGCAGTGGGAACAAGCTTAAAATGTAATTGACAAATTATAGAACAGAACTAGGTTTTGTGCCTTCATGGAAACTGTTCTTTTCTTTTCTGTCACTTAAATACTATTTTGTGGAGAAGCATCTAGAAATTGTTGTTCTTTGAGAACTTGCATATTCTGTTGATTTGTAGGAGAAAGAGAGTTTAAGGAGATAAGCCCATCTGATCATAAAAATCCATACTTCCTTGATACTTGATATATTAAGAATATATAAACCCAATATATAGTTGAGTCTTAAAAATGAGGAAGTGTCAGAGCTCGACCTTGATGTCTAAGGTATCACCTCATATGTATGAGATGTGTCCCCATACAAATTAAATAACATTCAGAGCTGTAACAGAACCACAAGGTAAAAGAGTAGACCATATATTTTGGACTGACTTCTGTGGCCTCTAACTCTTCTGCGTCAGTCAGTACAAAATCTGACATTGATCATTAATTGTCTCTAGAGTTAACTTTCATAATAATGTTGCCTCTGTTTTCTATCCAAAAAGTGTTACAGAGGCTGGGGTATACAAAAATTCCAGCCAAAGAAAGAATTCTAGCTGAGGTAAATAATAGTACCGTTTTATATAGGAAAGTGTAAGATGAGGATTCAGTGTCCCTGACACCAGGCCTTTGAACAGATCGAAAGGTAAAATTCCCAGTGTAGACCCAATACTTGTTTTTGTGACACTAGTGATATATAAAGCTCATATAACTCTTATGATAATTGGAACAAATGTGTAATAATAAATGACTGTGGTGCTTTATTGAGAAATTTAATAAGCAGCATTGCTTATTCGGGGAAGGACTGGAATATTGTACAGGGAAGAACTGGGTAGTCTTTAGGACCGGATCATTTGGGTGAAATTTGCATTTAAATACTGAGAAAATGTCTGTTTCCAGTGATGGGTTATGCCTTCAATGTGAAGACCAATCGAGAGAACTGCCTGGCTGTCTTAGTTGGTCAAATGATGACAGTGCGTCAGTAGTGTGATTTAGCTCTGACTAAGGCAAACATTTCTTAAGTAAGATCAAGGAAGCTATTCCCAGGACAAACAAAAGTATTGATGCATTTTCAAAAGGCAGTACTGAACGTTGGAGTCTGGAGTGCAAAAATGAGCAGGTGAACGGAGGCTTGTCCTCCACAAGGAGACTGAGCAAGAATGGCTTAGTTAGTGTATAGGCTGAAACTTGAGAAGAGTTTGTAGATGTATTTTATAAATACATTATGGATGTAAATATCAACATAGAAGAGGGAAAAGACATTTAACCTGAAAGTCAATGATGACATAAGAAACTGAGTACAAACTAGAAATTCAGGTAAGCATAGGACAGGATTTTTCATACATCATTGAGCTCAGTCTTGTACTATACTATTAGAAATGCTGTTTTAAAAATTAGCACATTTTTCACCAAATTTCTAACTGCTGTTAGAAAGTTTCCAGCACCAGAATGAATCAGATTCTAAGACTGCTGTCCACTAAACAAAGTGGGGGCAAAAGGCCCAGCTCTGACAGCACACTGCTGCTTCAAGACCTGGTGATCTGTATGAATTCTGTGCCCTGGTCCTTTTGCTGTTACTGTGTTAAATTTCTAGATGTTTGTTGTTTTCCCTGGATAGGTTACTCTTTTAAGACTGATTATGAACAGTCGCCATGTTCATACTTCATGTTTATCACTTTGCTTGAATGTATCAACAGTGAATTTGCATTAAATGGTCTGAGAAAAGTGTTTAATATAGATTAATCTATATTCTTTAATCCTTTGAATTTACTTCCTTGAAGATAGGTCAAAGACAATGTCGGTTCATAAATATGTTTAGAAGATAAATACAGGAGGGCAAATGAATCCCGTTTTATGGTCTTTGTAAAGCTCAGAAATAAATACTTTATATGCAGTAATATATGCAGTTTATATGCATTGACCTATATGATATCTTTTTCCCAGTTTGTTTCAGATCCTTGTGCCAGCAACCCCTGTCACCATGGCAACTGCAGCACTAGCGGTGATGGCTACCTCTGTCTCTGTAGTGAAGGCTATGAGGGAACAAACTGTGAACACTCATTTCACAGCCTTCCAGTCTCTGAACGGACAGAGCTGACGTCACCAAGACAGAGCAGACCGGTTTCATCCACCTTGGAACCTGACATTGTTCTTCCTCATTCAAGAGCAACTGTGATGTTACCCACATGGCAGCCAAAAGCGGGACAGAAAGTTGTAGATCTGAAATGGGATGAAATAGAGGTGAGAATATTCTAAGTGAAAATGCACGGAAAAGAACTTTTAAGTGTTATCTTTGTTGGGCTGCCATTTGTGCATGATTTCATGGATGTCTACATGAGAGGACTCATGTAGATACGATCGCTGAGTTAATGTACCAGTAAAATTAAATGCAAAAAAAATTGATACTTACTAAAAGTAATGGGCTTAAGTTGGCCAAATTGTTGTATTGGGTATTTCTTTGAAACAGGATAGTATTGCTTCTTCCAGTCATTTGTATGACACCGTATCTCCAAACATCAAATAAATTTAGGAAAATCAAAATATATATACATATATATTGTTATTTGCAGTTATAATTGCATGTTGTTTTGAAAAATATGTGTCCCTGCAGTGCTAAGTAAACATAGCTGTTTGAGGATTAAAAGTGGTAGTCAATACATTACACAGTGCACAACGCTAGCGATGCAATGATGGTGGAGGAAACTTTTAAACTTTTGTTGTATCTCTTAGTAAAGCGACAAACTTAAAAGTATATGGCAAAACTACAACTGGAAAGCACACAACATATGATCCTTATTAAGAAATGTGATCTTTGCTTTCTACTGTTTTGTATACTGTTTTATTAGTAATTTTTAGTTGTCTTGCATAGAGTCTAGTATCTGTAAAAGGTATGAAAGTATGAAACTTAACCCAGTTACCATTAAACATTAATCTTTACATGTGAAAACAAAGCATTGACAGAAAGCATGTTCACTCAGAAAGAATCGATTATTTATCTCTTTAACTTTTTCATGTATTAAGTTCATTCTATCATATGACCATCCTCCTCCCTTCTTCTTTGAAGTCCATCACTGCAAGGATGATTTGTAGTTCTCTGCACTGTTGTTCTCTTACTTGGGGATGTGAGACCACTGCTTCTGCATACACTATTCCTACAACAGTTGGTACTGTAAGTCTCCAATGTGATCCAGAGATCACATATAATAATACTACGTATGTGCAAAATGCATCCCAAAGAACAGTCTGCCATAGAAGTGAGCGTCTGTTTTGGGGATAATGGTAGTGCCTTTTTTTTTTTTGGTTTTGTTTGATTCAACTTAGTTTAGTACAAAGCACTAGGGGTAATGAAGCTTGTTGGTGAAGAAATGTAATTTCAGCAGGCAAAGAATTAAGATTTTTGTGGCACCTTTTTCTTAATGAAAAATGCATTGTAAAGTAATTTAATTTGAGTTCATTCAAGAATAAATAGGTTAAACATCAGCTGTATGTTTTTTGAAGTGTTTCAAAGAGTGTGATTCTTCTGAGGTGTTTTCATACACTGCATAATGAGAAAGTGAACAGGCATGAGTTTAATCCTGGAGAAAGTATATTTTTCATCATTCTTTGATAGCCAAACAAATTCGTTTGGTTTTACTGTAACATTGATTTAAATCAACTTTGACAGTAAAATCAACATATGTGAAATATCTGTTTGCTGGGTTATGAATCTCAGATTATATCTGAGGTACAAGTAGTTATAGGGCTGTATCCCATTTCAGTGAGAGTTCTGGTGGGCAATGTCTGGAGAACTGAGCTTTATTTCTTGGAATTCCATCTCCCATATCTGTTATTTTACAGTAGAACATAAGTTGGGCATCAAGTATGGAGTTTGGAGAGAGCACTGAAGCAGAAACAAACAATAATCTGCTTTCATTACTTAGTTTAAATGCTGTCTCATCTCTGCATGGGTGCTCCATGTGTTCTGATCAATTAAGGGCATGCCCTTCTCTGTACCAGATTTCCCTTGTGTGTCTTCCTCAGTCTGCGGTCTGGTATTGTAGAAATAACATTTCTGCCTGGTTTGCATTTTAGATAGATTCACTAAGTGTTTCAGCCAAACAGATCAGTCACAAGTGGGTATTTCAATAGCTGAAATTCACCCTTCTCTGTGTCTTCTGTTACCTGAGAAATACAAATAGGTTATTAATTACAACAGCATTATTAACACTAACATGGAAATTACTTGCTGTCCTATTATGAAATTACTTCTGTTGATGTGTTTTTAATATGTTATGATGGGTCTTGTATTTTTCACAATCTGTCTACTGCAGCATAATGCTCTTCTGTTCTTTGGAATTCACAATAAGGAGAGGCTTTTCCGAAAGAAAGATACTTCAGTTGCAAATTCAAGACATTGTCTCTGATCTATATTAAACTAAAGTGAGTTGATTTGCCTGAAGGTCAGTGTTCCAAAGCCTCTTTGGTGGAGGCTTTGAGAGTAGGGAGTTAAGTGTTAAGCAGGAAAATACTCCCTTTCCTCATAGCTTTAAAAGCTTTGCAAAGCTTGATCCTTTCTTGCACTCTTAAAAGGAAAAAAATAAAGTAAGTGTAGGTTTTGTATTGCAAAAATCTACCGTTTTGATACTCCTTGAGATTCAGAGGCAACAAAGGCTGCTATTATGTTGTGGGTTTTTTTTCTTTTTTTCTTTCTTTCTTTCTTTTTTTTCACCCCTTTTGTTTAAATCTTCCAAGTCAGCCTGTTTTTCACACTATTCGATACTGATACCACAAGTGAACTAATGTTTTTCATACTCTTCTGTCTGTCTACTCAGACAGAAATTTTGCCAGCATCTCTCCAAATGTGAAAGCTCTCACTGTCTTGCAAGGACAAAGTTTCCATGGAAGCTTTTTCAGGAAGTTTTGGAGGCTCAAAAAATGAACAGCTGAGAGAAGTAAACTTTTTAATAGAGGCATGATGTATGGTTACAGTCAGATGTATTTTTCTGTATTCCTTTGATACTATGGATATACTTGGCAGGGCTTGCTTGACTGAACTTTCTTGGTAATGTCTACACCAGTAGACAACATACAGATGTCTTTGGATACAGTTTGATTTCTTAGAAAGCTCTTGCTATAAGAAATTAATATTTTCTGGATATGCAGATTAAGGGATACAAACACAAATCATTGAGAGAAAAATATTCATGTCTCTTGGTTTCTTTAATATAATAGGAATTTATCTTTGTGGTCAGCTGTTGAAAGAGAACTTTTTTCCTACTCTGGGCAACGAAGTTATTCCATTTGCAAGAGAGATACAGCTGGCAATCCACATTTCCCCAGTCCAATGATCTTTTGTGTTACAGTGTAGAAAAGATATATATTAGCCAATAATAGAAGAAAAAAGAAACCATCTCATTAATGACACTCAAATAACAGATTCAACAAAGATGTCTGTACAAAATCAACTATAAGAACAGCAATGATAACCCCACTCTTATATACTACTTTTCCTTATTAGCACTCAATTTTTTTTCAAAGGAAATCAGCAGAAATTCACGTTTTACAGGTTGACACACTGAACCGCAGACCAGTAAAGTGATTTGCCAGGTGCACAGCCAGGAATTAGAATGCCGAGCACATGAGTCCTAGTCTAACCTTTTATTTATACTGCAATACTACTGCTTAGATTCAAGCTTTTGGAACTAGTGATTAGAGGCTGCAATGAACTTGTAATTCCCCTTGTAATGGGGACAGCATTTGTTTTACGTGTGTTCTTAGTCAGTAAATTATAAGCCTTTAAAAGGAGTATGGCTGAATCGGCTAGAAAATCCTGAAAGAGAGTGGTCCTGCTCTGCAGCCATGGAATATGCTTAAGGAATAATTCTGCTTGAAACAGAGACCTTTGAATGTTTGACTGCTTTATGTGTTGCTAAATGTTCGTGCATTTTTCACCTAAGTATGCTATGGGTGCAGAAGGAAGCCAAACAGAATCCTGGAGGAGAGATCCATTTGAGGTTGCTAAATACACAGGAACTACATCCTTAGAAATGGCAGCCTAGGAAAATCTTTGACATGTAAAATGGTGGAGGCTGGAAGAAATACACTTTTCTTATCCTATTTTCTTGGGATGCCTTCTTATGATTGCTGTTGGAGTTAAAGTACTGGAATATGTAGACTTTTGGTTTGACCTAGGAAAGCTCTTCTTATACTTGTATATGAGATTTGTTTTGAAAGCCTCTATTTTTCTGTATGTTGGAGTGGGATTTTGTGAAAGCTGTGATGTCACTGATGTTTCAATGGCAATTTACAGATAAGAGTAGGCAACTGGCTCATGGGGTGAATTTTTGCTCACAGAATCGCAGCATAGGTGAGGAAGGGATAGCTGGAGATTGTCTAGTCCAATCCCTTTGCTGAAAGCAGAGTCAACTAGACGACGTTGCTCAGAACTTTGTTCGGTTGAGTCTTAAACACCTCCAAGGATGGAGAGTCCACAAGATACCTGGGCAGCATCTTTCAGTGTTTGAAAGTTATCTGTTAGTTTGAAGAAATATTCATTAATGTTTTCTTAATAGCATAGTGCGGAATTGGTAAGGCTAACGTGAATTTAGCCATTCCACTTAGAGACCACTTTTAAGTTTGAGGAAAGTGTGGCATGTTTTGCAAGAAGTAAAAGCCTTCTGCAATTCTTTAAACTCAGGGGCTGAGATACAGAAGAAATGCAAACATATATCGCAGTAGCAGAAAGGCTGTATTTTGCACTGTGCAGGGGTAGTATGCCAGTGTTGATAAGGCCTTGTAGAATTACAAATGTCTGGTCAGCTTTCCAAGAAACATACTGTGAAATTTCATATACAACAAATATCTTCAGGGAACTACTTTCAGTAGTGAGAGGCTGCATATATGTATCCTAGCATAAATGTAGGCTTAGAGTCTGTATGTTACTTTTCTTAGACTCATTGAATTAAAGGCTAATACACTTAATTTACCGAAGTAATAAAGGCACTCATGTGAAAATATTGCCTTGGGATCTATGTCTGTATTTCAGCACTTCTGGAATTAAGTGTATATCTCTTTATTCTGGTTGGTGTGTAAGGCGGGAGAGCACCTGTACAATTCACACTATTTAATTTTTTCAGAAAAGTTGTAGTATGGAAGAACAGTCTGTTGTTCTCTTCTTAGGTACCACACCTGATTTCCTTTGCAATCTCATCTATACTATTGCTATGGCCTGGTAAGGCAATCTTCTAGCCAAGTCACTGTTGTCTTGTTAAGGTCCAGGTAGAGATTGTAGGAATAGGTACTCTTCTGGAGATGTCACTCTTCCTTTCTCAAATGATGGTCGTCTTTTACCCATGTAAAGACTCGGAAAGTTAACACTGTTAAAGCACTTGAGGCAGAAATGTAGTTTTTGTATATTATGTTCTCTTTTAAAAAACAAGAACATGTTTTAGATGGAAACGTACGGAACATTTATGTAAAGAGGAATTCTGTATTTCTGTATCAGCAATTTTAAGCATTTTAAACTGAAGAGCAGCTCTTAAATATATTCTGTGCTTATGTAGGAGCTTATTCTTGTAAGCAGCTCCTAAACATACTTTGGGCTCTGGCAGGTGCATGAAGATTTTGTTTTCTTTGGTGACTATTTTTAAAGTAACTGCATCATTTGTGTTGTATCTATAAGTCTGTTCCCCAAGGAGCTTCCTTACTGGCTTAAAGGTTCTGTGCTATTGAATGCTTCAGGGGAATTTTGGAAGAATTTGATGTCATTGCATTTATATGCAATGTTTTTTTAAGATTGTCTTTAAATGACTTTAGATGGTCTGTTTATATTTTTTACTTTAGCCATCTCACTTTTGAGATTTTAAGGGGGAATTAGGGTAGAAATGCTATTTATTTTACCTTCTGAAAACCATCTAAGTATATCTTCCAGTGAGTTCTGTTTTAAATATCTCCTACCAGTTCTAGCAGCTTTTTTTTTTGATGAGAGTGAGACTGACAGATTTTTTTTTCATCTTGAGTGTCCTTTCTTATTGTAATATATTGGTTGTCTTTGCCCTCATTCTTCATTCTTTCAGTTTTGCAGAGAGCTCTGTTAAAACAGAAAAGAGACACACTTAAAAATCTTTATACAAATTTCCCACAGCTGTAGAAAAACTGTGTAATTTGTTTCCTCTACAGAGGGATCTGGACAGGCTGGATCGATGGGCCGAGG
>RSEF01000009.1:8353486-8370924 GCA_003993805.1 Himantopus leucocephalus
GGTTGATGGTTGGACTCAATGATCTTAGAGGTCACTTCCAACCTAGATGATGGTATAATTTTGACTTCCTTGATTGAAAAATTGTAATGAATATGTCATCTTTTTTCAAAATTTATTTGAACAAATACAATAAAATTGCATCTCACTTTATTTTCATAAACTATATGTATTCATGTTATATGTGCCTGAGAACTCAACAACGAATTGAGTATTGTAGACATTTTTGGGAAGTGTGAATACTGAGTATTTGTCTTGCCTGAGTCAAAATCAACTGAGTCTCCTAAAAAGTATTACTTGTGTCATATGCTGGACTTGTGTTATTCGTGTTTTCAGAGGTGTTTCATAGTAATTTTTAAAATACGAATTTGAATTTTACTTAAATTTGAAAATTAGATTCTGCCTTTTTCTTTGATAGATGATTAATTCACTGAAGTGTGTCAGGTTGCATTTTCACTTTGCCAGTAATGTTGATGTAAAAAGGTTGCACACGTATTCTAGATAACTGAAAAAATAATATTGCAAAATCTACATCGCAATTTGAAGATGCAGCTGACTGATTTTTTTCTTTTTACGGTGTGATAATTCATAGGCAAGCTGATGAAGATACCTGAGAACTACTTAATTAAAACTACTGATGATGTTAATGTAGGCGATGGAAAGACTCAATTATACCACATAAAATATTACTTATTTGAAATAAAGTTATCATTGGAAACGCTAATGGTTTTCAAACTGCCTTTATGAAATTACTACTTCACAAGATATGAATAATTAGGGGGTCTGTCTGTGATTCCTCTGTGTTGTATGGCATCCTGAATGGTGTCTTGATCTAGTTAATACAGTAACTGATTTCTCTGCCTACTAGGCATCGCAGATTTGGCAAACACGTCCTTTCACTCTCAACTGTGCTTGTAATTTTTTTTCCCTCTGAAAGCACTGTTTGTCCAAGCAACTTTTACTTGGAAAGAATAGTTATGGGCAAGTGGGCCAGAATTTTTTTGAAGTAATCTGTGTTTGGGAAAAAAGATGTTTCAATATAGTGGAAAGACAATATCCATATTTGCTATTATAAATCCTTCAAGATTTATGATGCAATATTTCTTGGATGTGGCAAGTATTAAAGCTTTATTTATTATTTTAAAAGACCATAAGCCGACTCATCTTTTTCTAAATGTGATCACTTTTAAAGGAAGATGCCCTTAGAAGTTCACGCTTATGTGCAGGAATTTTTTTGTTAAAAAAAAGACCCTAAAAGGATGTTTGTTGATAGCATAAATGTTTTGGTTCATGCTGATGACTTTTAAAAGATCACTGCTGGACTATTAGTATTATTTTTAAAAAATTCTTTCATGTTTTCTTTGGTCAGATTTTCTGGTTTAGTGTTAAATAAAACTATTTTTATTTTCAGATAACACCAGATGTGGCTTGTGGAAATGCCAGTTCCAATACCTCTGCTGGAGGCCGGCTTATATCCTTTGAAGTTCCACAAAATACATCAATAAAGTAAGAATATTTGTCATATGTGAGGAAATATAAAAATGCTTTTATTTTAATTTGCCTGGATATTTAAGATAACAGTTTTTCAGATAGGCAGAGTTGTCAAATGGCTGAAAGTATATGAAAGAACTTCTACAGTTTTCAGACATCTAACAGTGGCATGACAGCTCTTTGCTTGGTATAATTTTTTCCCATATACTTAATGTTTTAAAAGATGTAAGCATGTAAACTGTCTCTAGGCTATCAGAATGCATAAGAAATTAGGGCAGATGTGTTGAAGATGTCAGTTTGGAGAAGATACAACATTTCTGTTCTCCTTCACGCAGTGAACACTTCCCTTCCCCCTCTTCCCCTCCTTAAATCTTAAGATGCACTTGCTGGTGGAAAATGTTATTGTTGACTATATAAATGCACGTATTTTGTGTATTTGTGTTTGATTTCTGGATTATTGCTTTGGGTGTCATCATCGGCTGTGAAATCTTTGTGTATGTTCTGCAAGCCACATTTCTCAAAAATCTGAATTTATTTTGTGTTATTCACTTTTCAAACTCATGCTTTTTTGATCAAATACTTCCTTTGTTACTTTTAATTAACAGAACCTGACTTCCTAGAAAGATCTGATTCTGTCAGCTGCGATGAGGCATTTTCTTACTGAAAATTTTATTTCAAATAAAAATCTGCCAACGTAGTTCTCTGGCTCACAGCTTTACTGCAATTTTAGACTCAGATTTTCCCAAAATAGCCTACTTTTCTCATACTGTCATCTTATCTTTCAGAATCCCAGCTTTCAGTTAAAAAAGACCATGCTCACAGGAAAAAACAAACTGATACAAGCAGACAAGCTGCAGACAGTTGGGAGCAGTAACTGTTAAACGTGGGAGCTGTCCCACTCTTCCCACGGGACTTTGAATCGTGCTCATTCATGAGCGTTAAGCCTAAGTCAGGAAGAGATCTGTGAGTGTGGGTGCTCTGGCTGGCTGGAATCTGTAACCAAACAAGTGTCTTTTCTTGAAATCAGCGATAGGCTGGCATTTGTAGATTTGACAGCTGTATTTTAGACCCTTAATGGAGGGACCCCATTTTAAAGGAGGTTGGAGAGTGCACAGTCATTTTTGGTCATTTTTTACACTATATATCTGTAGTAGTGTTTTATATCTGGGTAGATTAATGCAGGTCAATATCTATCTTAATATCATTGTATTTCCTGTATTAAAGGCCCAAGTAATATCTCTGGTTCAATGGCTATTTATAAAAGAATAATAATTTCAGCTTAATAATTTTATTTTGTTTTGATTGCTAGGTATGACCTACACTGTGAAACTAGTTGCTATCCTGTTCTAAAAGTGACATGGTCACCTTTGGGGGTAGTGGTGGGGGTTGTTCTTAAAAAGGACCCAAAATACTGACAAAAATTTGCTTCTTATGATGTCTAGTTGCAACATTTTTTCAACTTGTGTCAAACATCATTACAAAACGTCGCATTTCTTCTTGTTTTGAACTCAAATAAGTAGTGACAAGGGAGAAACTGCCTTGTGTTTTTTAGCAGGATTGAAGCAGGAGACTGTGGAACAGAACTTCATCTCTGGGTATTTGGAGGCCTGTTTGCAGCAGGAGAGAATTATCAGTTTTCAGCAGTTGGATGCAGTTGTGGTGGAATTTTTGGAGGATTGTTCAAACTCATTTGGGATTCCGTTAGTGCAAATATGGGGGAACTTGGCAGAAACATGACAGGTTTTTATTTTTTCTTTATGGAAGTGAGTAGGGAAAAAAATATCCTGAGAGGAAAGAAACACTGACATAGATACAGTGCTCCCTAGTGGAGCCGACAGCATATATACAGTTGTAGATATTACTTTATCCAACCTGTCAATATTCAGGAAGGCACCGTGGACTCAGTGACCTTGGGAGTGTTACATGACTCATTTGATTTACAAGAATAAACTGTTCTGAACCTTCGATCTGGTTTGTCAAACAAATGAGGATTTCTACTAGGATCCGTCTCCCTGTATTGAACGAACATTGAATGTTCCTCAGTAAACAAGAGGGCTGGATGTACTTTAGCTGCAGAAAATGGTGACATTGTAGCTGTAGAACGGAGGTACTATTCAAAAAGGCATAAATACAAAGACTGAATAAGGATGCTTTACTATTATATAATGTTTATGTAAAATTCTTCTTGGGAACTAAGATGGTGTCCTTCAAGTATTAGAAATGGAGACTCCGTATGATTAAATCTGCTATTACAGATACTATTATGCAAATCTTACTATTGAAGCATTTTTCTCATTTTCGCAGATATGCTAAGAACATTCAGGCCTTTTCCTGATTCCATACTTGCTAAGTTTAAGTTTTCCTTCTTTGTTGATAAGCTTTTGTTCCGCAGTGATACACTTCCTAATAATACCAATTTCCCTCAGTGTAATATTCTGATAATTTCTTTTCTTAGAATAAGGCAAGACGCTACTGCTTCTCTTATCCTGCTATGGAAGGTCACAACCACTGGATTTAAACAGTGTTCACTTATTGATGGCAGAAGTGTCACTCTTCTCCAGGCACTGGGTGGACTTGTTCTTTCTGAAGAAATGCTTGCATTAGGAAACAACTACTTTATTGGTGAGTAACATGCTGACTTTCTGTTTAACGCCTCTAGGTCACAGCTGATGGTTTACCCAGCAGTTAGAGAAACAAAGGTAATTGCCTTAATTTGAGTCCTGCTGAAAGATCCAGATGTGATATTGGGACCACGTTTTAGACATGGGTTCACTGAAAACAGACAAGATGTACACTAAATTCTTACACAGGTGGCATCATTCAGCTTAAAAATTAGATGGTGATTTTTGCCTGATACCTTTAGATGATGCAAGGTATTTTATATGTTCTATTTTGACCAACTGTAAAGCTTTGGGTAAATGCTACAGTAAAGAACTGAATGTTTGAGGTGTTTCTTTGTCAGGTAATGTATCATGGGATACTTTGTAAAGAAGCTTAAGTCTGTACACAGTAAATTTGAAAAAATATGTTAAAATATAATAGGAAATCTGATCTAACAGTGTTTACTTGCTCTACTTTTTCTTTTCTAGTTTTGTCTCTGTGAATATGAAAACTTAGAAATACACTATATGTTTCATTGGGCAATTAAATGTTAAGCGTCCTGGTTAGAAGGGGTGTAATGAAAATAAGCTGATACGTTACTTTTAAGAGTATGGGAAATAATACTGATTTAATGCAATATTTATACAATGACACAATAGACTTAATTAAATTGAGCTTTCTGGGCATATGGCTTATTATTCCAATGACATAAAACCACAGTCATCATACTAACATCATTTATTGTAATCTTGAAATGCTGTGTATCTTATAATGAAGTATAAGCTGCCACAAACTGGTATTGAGCAACTTATTATGCTAATAAAGGTAAAATTAAAAGCATTCTGATGCAGAAACTTTGGGCCAAATTCTAAGTTTGTAGCTAATACAGAAAAAAACCCAAACGCAGTAATAGTGCCATGTTTTCTCCTTTTTTGAGGTGTCACTTAGCAAAGATATTGCTTAAAGGTTGTTAGTATAATCATTTAATTACCATCAGCAGTGGTTTCTTTTAGTGATGTTTATTTTCTTCAAATAATTTTCTAGTTCCTTGTATTTTCTTTACTGTTTACATCCTTCCAAGATACTTAGTTTTAGCCTTTTTTTCTTTTAATCTAGTTTTGCATTTAATTTATCAGAGTAAAAACTCTCCTCGTGTCTTCCTCAGGAATAAATTTTTGCATTTGCCTTGTGGTAGTTAAGGTACAATAAAAGTAAGTAAAAGCTTGCTGAAGACAGGATAATTTGTAACTTTTATGCACTCATGAAAGTACCTAAAGACATAGCTTGGTCTATGGTAGGCCCAAATAGAGGGCCCAAGTTCTGTGAAGGCTCCACTTGACCGTACATGCCGTACAGCGTAGGCTGTTAATTTAGATAACTAGAACAAATATTGTCTTACTCTTTCATAGTTTATCTTCTCCTACTTGTCTCTTTGTAGCTGTCTTTCTGTCACTTGGATTTTTACTTTGAATTGTTTACTGTGTGTTAGGTAACATGAGGTGAAAATATACCTTTTCCTTGATGAATATAAAATGAGGTTTAGATCATAAAATTGTACTATTGATCTTGCTTATTTCATGCAGTACAAGTTTTCTGAGACCTCTTATTTTACATCTATCTGTTTTCTGATAGTTTCTTTGGTCTTTCTTCTTGATTTCCTGATAGTGAAATTCTTGGTAGAATTTTCCCGTTGTACTGTAATTTGATTTGTGTAAAGAACATGAATCAGAAATGCGTATGTGTGGAGCAGCAAGGAGACTCCAATAACACAGCGATACATTCATGAATAGGAGCATGTGAGTGCTTAGTAAAGATGAGTGCAGACAGAGTGCATTTGAATTTTTATAAATCCTATTTATTTTAGCAAACGGATGGATTACCTGTAGTGCTTTTGATAGAAAATGAATATGAAGCATTCTCTCTGCATATCTTTTAGTCCTGAGGTGTTGCAACTCTATACTATGATATAATCAAGTAATGAGATAACTCAAGTGTTTTCTGGAGTAAATTGTTTTGTGGCCTTAATTTAGTTATAGCTTTTACCAGAATGATTTCCTTTTAATAAAACACTTGAGCAGAAAAAGGGTGAAATACTAAAGGAATAGGGAAACTGAAACATAAATTTGTTAGTTTAGAAGTGTTTGTGACGTATCAACATTTGTTGTAAGAAAGAGAAAACAGAGTAGCCTCTGGATTTTCTTCTCAATTGTATGGAAATATTCTGCTTACTTCCCATCATCAGTTCTCATCCAATATAGTGTACCTCTTGGGTGTAAAACTTAAAGGAACTCAGTCATTTTGTGTGAAAAATGCTATTTTTTCTGAACTTTCTTTACTTCAGATTTGGTCCAGATGTGTGGAAACGGTCTGTGAATCTGACTCCTCACTTAAGTTTTTAGTTTTCAAGAGTTTAGTTTTGAATAAGATCAGATGAATAAAGTTTTTCTTATAGACAATGTTCCATATGTGTTTTGATATACATGACAAACTTATTCTAAGGTACCATAAACTAAAGTGGATTGTTTTATGTAAAAAAGCAATAATGTAGCATGTGCTTTTATTGATGATATTTAAGCTAGAACAATCATGAGGCCACAAGATACTGTAGGATGCTGTAGGCATAGTAAAGCATCACAGTAAGGCTGTGGACCACGCCAGTCGATGTATTTACTTCATATACTTTTGCCCTCCTTCCCCTAGTCTTTTTCCTGTTTATTCAAATGAGTTTTTAAGGGATTCTTCTCTTAATTGGTGAATTCTGTACAATGCAATTTTTTTTGACCTTTTAAAAAAATTCTAACTAGAACTGTAAAAGAAAAATGGGGAAGATCTGAGCGTGGGGAGTTATTTTGTGTTTTGGTTTTTTTTTTGTGTGTGTGTCTTGATCTACATCTTATTTGAGTCACTTCACTGTGTTGTCTCCAAGTTTGTTACTCAGCAAAATACTTTAATTACCTTTTGCAAATCTTTCTGAATAATAGGGTTATGTCAAAGATAAAACATTTAGGGAAATATTACTTGTGTCACCATGAGGTAACACAAAACAAGTTTAAAATTGTTTAGACAAGATTAAAAAGACTCAAAAATTGGCAGCAATGTACTAATTTGCTGGTCATGTGATTCAGGGCACAATGTCTAGAGGCTGGAAAGAATTCTGTCTCTGAGATCTAAAAATAGACACCTTGATCACTGTGCTGTTTACCCCAGAGACAGTACCTGCACTGTATGAGAATGAAGGGTTTGAGGGAGAAGGAGAAGAGTGTAACATAACTTAAAAAAAAAAAAAAAAAAAAAAAAAAAANTGGCTGCTGCATCTGCAAATAGTCTTTTGCAGTGCAGGAAAACAGTCATGATGCTGTGATTATGCAACATGATTACGTTGTTAAATTACAGTATTTTCCCCATTTAAATAAGCCCCGGTAGATGGGAAAGAGTACTGACTTGAAGACTGGCTTGTACCTTCTGTAAAATATTCTTACTGTGACTGCTTTTCATAGAGTATTTTTTAATGAGTTTGTCTGTAAGGTTTGATGCTACACATATACCAGTCTTCTAAAATAATTCATTATGTTTTATTAGATATTTTCTAATATCTACTTACTAGCCAGTGGGAAAAAAGACCAATGTGCTTCAGGTTTTGAAGTGAAAAAGCCCCTGAAAGTACTGATTCACTCAGTAGGCTAAGTGGGTTAGGTGTAGGATGAAGCACACAGCATATCCTAAGGTGCTGGTGACTTTTAACGTCAAGTTACTACTAGACAAAGATAATCACTAGATGATTGATCTGTAGTACAAGCCAGGCGAACTGTTTCTCTCTGCCCAACTCTTTGCAACAAAAATACTTCATTTGATGCCAAGAGAATTTTAAAAGTTTTGTGCCCAAATTCAGGACTTTAACCTTTTTTTTTTTTTTAAAAAGTATTTTCTTGAGGTCATGTCTGAATAACAAAGGTTTTAATATCTATACAGAAAAATATCTGTTCTGTGTAGTGCAATGAGTGGATATTGAGATTTGCCAAAGAGATAATTGGCAAGTGAAGGAAGAGGGAATTAATTGTATTTTTAAATAAGAGATGGCAATAAATGGATCAACATTTAAAACATATTAATTCATGGAAATTCTGCCTTTTACTTCAATAGAGTTGTAGCTTCACACTGTTTGTCCCAATGTTCTTTGAAGTTAATGAGTGATTTTTTTTTTATCATATTTATAAAATGTCTCATCAGTATTTTTTTTAATTCAGGCTCTTCATATCTTTGTGCTATCAATAACGGTACTGGAATATTTGAAAATGTGTAACTGCAAAACTTTGCCTTGTTACAGTCACACACCTATTCTTCATTGCAATATGCCTTGAAAAACCGAAATCAGATTAAATGCATTTTACAAGTCTGAAAAAAATGAGACAAGAGTACCCTGATGCACTGTCAGGTTGCGCGTGAGTCTTTCAGACTGAAGTTCTTATGAATGTTAATAGGTTACAGCTAAGGATTTCTGTGGTTAGTTGAAAGTGTTCTTGTTCTGTGTTTTGGGGGGAATGTAGTCCACCCAGCATTGTGCACTTCTCTCTTTCAGGGAGAATATACTGGATTTGGGAACATGTATAAGAACACGTATGTCTTTTTCTATACAAGTTTGTTGCAAGTGCATAAGATTTGCTAAATTGATTAAATAGTATCTCTCTTGAGAAAATAAGGCATTAACATTTTTCTTTAGAAAAATAAAAAAAGCCTTGCCAAAAGACTTTGAAGGGCATTTTCAGCTTGTATGGCAACTCTCTCAAAGATCTTCTATGATTTGTTGCGGGCGTCTTTTTTATCCAAACGTGCAATCGCACTCTGATGGAAAACTGGAACATTTATCCTGAAAACACAGTCTGCTATTGAAATAGTGGAAAAAACCCCAAACCAACACGTAATAAAACCATTAAAATCCTTATTTTTTTTTTTAATACTCACATTTTAGAAGTTTTACAGTGACTGCGTACCATCTGTTTTTTCATGAGTCAGCTAATTTACTCTGGCACTAAATTAATATACCTGTTCACTAAGGCGACAAATCTCTGCATCATGACTCAAAAGATACACCTGTGGATGTGAGACTTAGTTGTAATTTCGCACAGTTTCCAGTCTACTTGATAAACCAGTATAGATATACCTATACTGGTATGCAGTTAGAAAATTATATTTAACAACCCAATTCTGCTAGTAATCAAAACTCCCTAGCTTTTTTTTTTTGTTGGATGAATTTGGAAATTGGGTAGTAAAATTGCGTATTGCGTGATTATTGTTTCAGTTTTAAGAAGTGTTTATTTTGAGGTTTTGAGCACAGTGTAGAGCATGGAGTTGGCAGTGCTGACTCTGTGCGTACAACCTATTTCCTTCCTTTCTCCTAACATAAAAAAACGCAATTATATTTTCAGGTCTTTAGCATGGTTATTAGGATATGAACTCTGTTGACAGAACTCTCATCAGCTTCCATGATAAAATGTTGAAAAATTGCTTTTCTGCCTTGGTGTGCCTACTTCTGAAACTGCAGTGATGGGAGCTGCCTCAGAAAAATAGTAGAACAGACAGTTGGGCGTTAGTGTTTTGCCACCATTTCCCCATAGATAATATGACAGAAAGGTTTGTATATCTATAGTTGTTAAAAAATGCTTGTAAATAGCTTGAAATTACTTGCTTTTTGACTTTGTGCTTTATTTAGTAATTCCATGATGCAGTTTAAAAAGCAGCTTTCATGAGATGTTGCTATGTTAGTTATTTAGTTTCTTGTCTGCTTATAAAGTAAAAGGAATAAATTTATAAGCAAAATTGCTATTTCGCAGATAAGACCTTACAGATAATAAAGCAGAAGGTTTAACATTTAATATGAATGTTTTTATTGGAAGGGAAAATAAATCCTCCAGCACAATCTTTAAATTATAATGCTTATTTTCATCACAGCAAAGAAAAACTGATATAGACCAGGTGTGTAATATGTTTTTCTGAAAGATGCCCAGCCTTTTAGATTAATTAATACAATTTAACTAACTGGTTAAACTATAATTATAAAGTATTTCAGAAGTATTTCCTTAAATAAAATCGGTAGCTGTACAAACTCACTTGGAAATGGATGCTATAGCATGTTTATGGTGAGATGAAGAATACTGATGCTATTCAAATGCCAGCACCTGTAAGGCAGCTTGCTTGAATTCCACAAAACTTTTTGAAGTTTTGCTTAAAAAGGAACATTAATGCTTGGCTCCTCAAGCACAAGAGATCTGGTGCATTTTAAAAAGTGTGTGAACCATATGTATATATGTACAGAAAATATAATATCTTTCCCATGCAAAATGCTGTCCTGCCTTTCTAATGCAACAAAGTATTTTCTTTAATATCCCTGCCCTGAGCAGTTATTTGCTGTCTTGATACTCTTTGGGTTATTTTATGAAGCTTCTGGCAACATCTCATCATACATTAACACGTGGTCACCACTAATATGACTGCAGGTATATTGAATAGGCAAAATGAAACTTCCTGTACAAAGTACTGTATTAAAAATAAATATCTACAGAGATATTTTGGAACAAGTCAGTCTGATTTTCTGGCTCTTCTTATCTGGCTATAGAATTTGAGATTAGGAGGCAAGTTGTTACTGTGCCTTTTGGATAGCGTGCTTTGTTTTCTTACATGTATTAAAAACACACACATATTTCCATCAAAAGAAAGCAGTTTGCTGCATGTTGAAATTGTTTTTACTTAAGCAAAAATGAAATAGGACAATTTTATTTCATAATAGGAGATGTGTGAATTGAATTCACTGAAAGCCACGTAATCAAGTTACTCTAGCTTTAACAAGTTACCATGTGTCAGCTGAGCATCTGTGTGAGCTCCTAGCCCATGGCATATGCGCAGTCATTTGACTTAACCCTCTTTCACTCTGGACTAAATTAAGTCACATTGCCTTGCACATGCCACGGTTGGAGTCTTCACGCAGTTCTGCTGCTCAGCCGCCGTGCAGTAACGTGTGTGTGTGTGTGTGACTACTTAGTTTTGTACAAGTCAGCCTTGCTGGTGGGAGAATTCAGTGACAACTGCTCCACTTAATGGGGTTTTCATTTTTATGTGTGCAATTTGCCTGGAAGGGCCCTATTGTAGGTGGTACTGAGTATTGTGCTCAACTGTGAACATTTCTCTGGGGTTCTGGGCGTAAGAGCTAACCTTGCAGAAAATGGCCTTCTCAGAAACAATAGCAGCAGCAGAAGCGCGAACAGCGTAAAAAGTTCAATGAAGTGTTAATTTCAATGACTTTTTTTAAAAGATGGCCTTATAAGGCTAAAAGTTAAGCATTCAGCTGAAATCCAAACCATTCTGAAGGATGCTGTTAGGCTATATAAGAAAGGGTATCTTTATAAATATGATAAAAATCAATATCCTGCCCTGCCCTTCATTATCGAGTTACATGCACCTTGTCTCACATATAAGTAGTTGAAAACGTTAGACTATTTACCTTTTTATACATTGTATTATGTTCTAAGCTAACATCTAAATAATTTTTACTCTCTAGAGTAGTCTTTATTAAAGTAAATTATGCAAAATTAATTTTTATTTACTGCTACTTCTAGCAAGTAACAGTGAGAAGTTATTCTTCTAGTCTGTCTTTGGAGGTTCATATGCTCAAATGTGTAATACTTGGTGAAGTACCTTTTGTTTTTTCATTTATTTTTAAGATTTCTCTTCCTTCAAGTATTACTTTTGTAACCAATTCACAGTCAAGATATTTACATTCAGTTGATCATATGGGGGTTGGCACTGTGAGATCTTGGACAGACTGCTTAACCTCATCTGTAAAATAAGGATACTAATGCATAATTTAAAGGAAAATGTGAGGCACATTTTAATAACACTTGTAAAATGCTTTGAGATCTTCAGCTATTAGTGTAACGTACTGTACAGTGTATTTAAATGTAGGGTAGCCGCTCATAAATCTCGAAGTTCAACCCAGTCACTATAGATAAATCCTAGCTAACCTTGTCATCCAATCTACTGCAGCTCTCCTTATTGCAGTCCCAGCTATGTCATTTGTATTCCACCACACTTAACTGCTTTTGTGAAGTGTGGTATCAGAGATTCTGGTGGTCTACATTTGTGCCCAAAATAGTTCACTGCCAGCCTGGCAGCATTGTGGAGATGCTGATAAGTAAGCACATAATGGGGAACTTGTGATACAGGAAATCTATTAGAAGATTAGTCTTGTCACCCTTCACTGGGCTTTCACCATTATTTTGGACCGTAAGCAGAGTCCTTCAAGCCATGACAGAAGGTCACACTCTAAGCTACTGTCACATCTCCTTAATAAGCTGTATGCAAGTAGTTTCATAAGTATAAGTGTACTCTTGCTAGCTGACTATTGCATAATCCTATCATGGGTTTTGGTCCAGTCAAGATATTAAGTTGGGTAATTGTTTAGTAACAGTGAAATTCAGAAATTGCCATTTGTTATAAAGAGAATGTAATGGAACATGTGTTTGGGGATTTTTCTATGCTTAAGTGAATCAGACTGGTTTGCTCGGTTCATAAATACATTTTAACTGTCAATCTGCAAAACTGAACTCCAGCTTGTAAGTCAAGCTGTGTGCTCTTTCTTCCCAGAGTTTTGGTAACAATTTTCTGACACCCAGATTTTTCTTTGTTACACCTGTGTAACGTTGTCATTGTCAATCTGCCTCTGATAGAATTGCAATAATGTTACTGAGAATATAAACTGACCAGCAGCACATTTATCTTTATCGCTGGAATGGTGATTATGTCTGAGAAGAAAGTATATGTTTGATTTTCAGAGCCCAGGTTGAGTTTCCAGTGTCAGCAGTGAAGGAAGAAAGCATATCTATTTTTAAACTGAATGTGACTATGATATCAATTTGGAGAAGAAAAAAAATTCAAAGAGAAGTTTTGCTGTCGCTTACCAACAACAACAAAAAATTCTTTAAATTGCTGTTTCATGTGAATTTTTGAAAACTGAAGTATTTGAAACAGTTCTTGAACTGATTCTCACTAAAATCTCTATATACTTTCGAAAGCAGTATCTGACCGAGGCTTCTGTGACAAAGCACAGTAAGCATGCTGATCTGTATAGAATTTGGAAGAGTTGTATGACTTATAAATAGTGCTATTTGTGGGCAAAATAGCAGTTTTGTTATTGCAGCTGTATTTTTGTATCCCCAGATGCCACGTTGCCTAGCAGTATCATTAGAGAATGATCTCAGATGTTCTGTACAAGTATCCTATAGTACTGATGGCACGGAAGTACGGCATCAAAGACTGCGAATGTCATTGACTACCTGTTTCTCACTTCTTGTTTTCTGCTTATGTATGATAATCATCCTAAGGCAAACTAGGAAAGCATTCCTGACCCGTTTTTTTTTCAAATTCTGTGGAACAGTATTAGTGTCAGGGCCCTCAGGGTATTGATAGGCCTTAATGACCCTGCCCATTAGGGTCATGGAAAAGGCGATAAATGAATGTCTATTTGTAAATCAAAAGCATGCCTCTGTTATTCCAACATGTAAAGGTAAATTTTCACAATGAAGTGCGTCACCAGAACATCTTGTTATGCTTCTTCATTTTTTTAAGTGTCTAAAATGAGTTGAACGTGACTTCCATGAATGAGTGGAAGGATTGAGCTCTCTTACATTTCCTAGATGAATAACCACTATTTGAGATAGTGATATACAGTGCCATAAGAGAGGTAAATGGGTTTGTATAGTCAAACTGAATTAACTATTTTATGCTTAGTTCAAAAAAGACACTTGTGCATGGTGGTAATTTGACCCCTAGTATTGAATGTTAGCTATACCATATGATATATGGAGAGTGTGAGTGCTATCGACATGAAATAATCTTTGGATAAAATTTGGACATAATTTTAGGAGAAAGGACTAGAATTCAAGTCTACCTTTGTCCTTTTTCTGGTGAGTACTGTAATCAAAATATAGTTTGTTCTTTTTTTTTTTTTTACCCCAAGCTTCCTTTTTTTAAATTATTCTTATGTCTGCAAAGTTCTATGGCCACAAAAGAAAGGATTGAGCATATTGACCACTCCTGTTTAGCTTGCTGGATAACATTTTCTCCTGTGATGAGAGATGTGGTCAAAGAGAAAAATCCTCCCGGATCTTTTACACTTCAGGTTAATTCTATAACTTTGTGCTATCTGTGGATGAAATAGCAGACATACTTATGTAGCTTCTATCCTGGGCCACTAGGTCTTACAAATTATGGTTCAATATACTCTGATAGCAGCCATATTGTTTCTGGAAATTGAAATGAGGTCTGGAAGTATTATAGCTTCATTATGTTGCTACATGACGTGAACTGAAGATGTGGTGCAGGCGCACCCAATACCACTGCTTTGCTCCTGAAGGACTGATACTGTCTGGTTTTCTTCCATTTGTATATATCCCACTTTCCCGTTTTCCAAATAACAAGTAACTGACTGTACTGTACACTGGGAATGGGGTGGAGAAATGACATCACCTTATTCTGGGGCCCTTTTTCATTTTCCTACCCATTATTGCCAGGGTTATATACTGTGCAGGGAAGCTGTAGGCACTTAGTGTCTTTGAGAAATCCACTGCTTTGCAAGATGTTGAAGTTGGCTACTGACCCCAAAAGCTTTTGGTGTGGGAAAGTGTTGAGAGAGAAAAAGAGAACAGATGGAAACTGATAGACATCCCACTGCTGTCTCATTTCCTTGGGAAACCAGGCTAAAAATAAGTTGAAAACTTTCGGGGACTGATGCTTCTTTGTAAGTGAGTGCCCAAACCCCTTGGCAGTCGTTCTCTCTTACCCAAGAAACCTTTAGGTTGGACCCAAACACCTACGCTTTTGTCAATTGGAACTTTAATGTAGGGAACTATTACTGTATTTCTGCTGTGCAATGCTAGTCTATTCTTTCAACCATAGCTGAGTATATGTTAAGACTGGAATACAGGGAAATACATTTGAGGCAATTGCAACAGGCGAGCATTTGTGTGTGTAATAGCATTGAGTGCATACCAAGAGTTAGTTACGATTCGTAGTTGAGTCTTATTCCTTCCGTTAGCATGATATGTAATAGGATAATGTTCTGAGTTGGTGGCTTATTAGCTTCAGTCTTCCTTATTTTGGCAGTCCACTATGGACCAGCTTGCTGACCTCAGTCTGCTGTGCATAGAAGGACAGTATTGTTCAGAAATGGGACTTGCAAAGGGACCAAATCAGTTTCTGTAGTCTAGAAAATCTACAATAATCAATTAATGTTTGAGTGGTGGTAATCTAAATGGCATGATATGATCTTGCTGGAAGCACCTGGACACAGTGATGACACCTCTCATCTTTTATTTTGACTTTATTCTTTATTTTTCCTTCTTAACTTTCTTGATGTAAGAGAAACAGGAGCATGCATGCTTTGTGCTCCTAGGCATAAGTAGGTGAAGCTGCCAGGGTGGAATGAGCAGTAGTGTATTTTACCACGTGTACTGCCAATGAAATCATGCAGGCATTTCTCAGACTACCGACTGTGTGTGCACAAAGCTTGAAAATACCTCCTCTGCAACCTAAATGACTACTCACATCATATTATGATTTATTAGGTTTTAAAATTGTTTCCATAATATTACTGTAAATAGTTCAACCCTGAATTCTTCAACTTAAAATGCTCTGATGTCATTGTGTTTTAACTAGCTTTAGAAACCCGGCAAGGTTAAACTGAACAAAATTATCTTTTGCTATAAACAGCTGTAATGTTTTTCTCCAGACCTTAGATGAAGGGACCTGTAAACATGCTTCCAAAATTATTCTTCTACCTAGAAGTTAAAAATAGAACTTAAAACTCACTCTAGTTCCATTGCTGTTACGGGAATTGGAGAAGAAATTAATTGAAGTGCTATGACCTGAGTTAAGCAGGGAGTCATATTTAGATGATCAGACAAGCTTCCTCTAGCCTGAAAACCTAGAGATCTCAGAAAGTTGCATGCAGTTTATATAGAGTGAAAATAAATAGCTGTGTTTTTATTTTTCTAGTCCTTGGAAATTAGGTGGGATAATTAGAAATTACAGGAAAATATGTGGCATTCTAGTGAGAATAATGATTTTTTTCAGTGGTTTGCCTAAGGGCTTTTGATACCAAAATAGTAACAAGACTCAAAGTACAAAGAAGGTTGATTTAATATTCCTTTAGGGAACTGTCCTGAAGAATATGTAACAATCTGCTTCAGACAAGCAAATGTGAACCCAAAGACATATTCTAAATACCACATTCTTCTAAGCATTCACATATAATTGCATGACTGCCAGTGACAATCGCATTCAATTGTTAAAGGAAATAATTCTGGCTGAATCCTTGAACAGATGGGTAGAAATGGAGTGTTTATTAAGGCCAGAATAAATTGGCTTGCTTTGAAGAGGTCAGCAGATTACAATAATCTTCACTAGCCAAAACAGACCATTAGACATTTGGAACTATACCCAATACATTTTTTTAAATCTGATCTTTTAGAATATTCAGCTAACTTGTAGCTGTTAAACTCAAGCCGGTGACATCTGTATTGGACATTAAATTTTCCTGCTTTGAAGATATGGTTTAGGGAACATTGTTTCTCGGATAGACAATGAATTGTTCAAAGGATGTAGCATTTTAAAAAGTGAAATCTAAAAATGAAGCACAAAGAATGGAAGTCTTCCATATGATTTTCTATGGAATTTGTAGAATTAGTCATGCTTGACACTTTCACATGCAGAGTTAAGTAATGTTTAGCAGCTGTTCTGGAAAGAGAATTCACCTGAAGTGAGTGTTTCATCAAACTTTGGTTTATTACTGTTCATTATAAATATTTTGCACTTTTCTTTTTTCTGCTTAACTAAATATTGTGCTATCTCTAGTCTATAATGCAAGAAGCTAGACTGTGTCTTCGAAGTTCCTTTGAGGTTTAGGCTGTAAATGGATTCTAGAATTTAAAGTGGAAAATACTAGAAATAACATTCTATGTCATAGAATTCCTGCATCTATTTACTGCCATTCTTTTTAAAATTGAGGATATTTAGATTTTATAAAAGCATCAATTTTTACTTAAATTCTCTCTATATTAATTTCTAAAGAAAAGTATAATCCTGCAATGGTTCTGCATCTGTAACTTTTCATGCTGGTACTACAAACAGTCTTAAATCCTTAGAAGTCTACCTACATTAAGGATAGTGAAGTCTAATTTAAGTTTGACAATTTACGGAAGGACCTTTGGGGTTTTTTTATGCATATATTCTGCATACAGTATATACCCTATATCAAACTATACCTGGTTTGAGGTAAAACAGGACCAATTTTGTTCAGTAAC